>JAKXYG010001032.1:92500-170000 GCA_025895645.1 Cardicola forsteri
AATTCGGGCGCTGTACCGCTAGACCACCCTATTATTATTATTATTATTATTATTATTATTATTATTATTATTATAAACCTATATTTGTGCCTATTGTGTTCCTTTTTCGATTCCTCTCAACGGCCAACAGTTACACATTGCAGTGCGTCCTGCCAATTAACTATTTTGTTGAAAAGGTTTACGTCTTTCTTTGGTTTTGGTTTGTCATTCTATCTGTGATTACAACATTGAGCACATTGCAATGGGCCATGAATACACTGGTGCCTGTTCGACGTATTGCCTACATCAAACAATACATTCGAGCAATAAGGCAATTGTCGAATACGGAAGAGCGCGATTGTTCGCGATTTGTCAATTATAATTTGGGACCAGATGGCATCCTTATATTGCAAGTTGTTTCGCGTGTTTCAAGTGACCTTATTGCTTTGGATGTGACAGCCACTTTGTGGAATAATTATAGACATGCCAAAATAACAGGTACCGAAGAAGACATCAATCGATTTTTGGAAAATGTCAATCGTGGTGGAAGTAGTGTCTAGTGTAATTTTGGTCAAGTGCACATCCTTTCATCACATCCCATCCCCAACGCCCCACTCTCGCCCAATGCATTTGACCGTAATTTACATTTTTAATAACGCCAGCTTCACCCACACCCCCAAAAGAATAGAACCTACAATTTATTTGAATCTTTTTTTTCTACTCTACTGACCAATTTTGATGTATTTTGAGTTGGAAAAAAAACCCCGATTTAAGTAGTTAATCATTAAAATTCTTGTTCACATACACGTACAACAATTAGCAATAAATTATTAATACCAATTGAAAATGCTCAATTTACACATTTTTTGAAAACATTTTATTGATAATGCTTATTGCCTTAAAAAGCTACAATCAAAATTTCTATTATTTGAGGTATTTTTTATTCTAATTGCCTCCCAAGTTTAATTTTTTTTTAATTTTAATTTTAATTTCCTCAAACACAAAGAAAATTGAAACACTTTCTTGATCTTCCACATATTCTCATAATTTGTAATTTTTATTTTGAATTATTTTCAAACCGATTAATATGCATTTATGTAAAACATTTGTGTATATATCAATATAGAATATATTTTTTGGAAATAAACTAGTGTAAAAGTTGATACACTTTTTTAACACACACACACAATCAAATATTGATCCGAACAAATTAACACTTATAACTGACAAATATTGTAAAGAATAATTACAATTATTATTAATATACTAATGTTATTCAATAAAACCATTTTATTTAATTATAAATAGTTATAATTTTTTTTTGAAATTAAATTTTCAAACCTTATTTTAATTTATCAAAATATGTATTTTTAAAATAACTTCAATAAAAATTTTATAATAAAAAATAATATATTTAATAGTTTTAACATTTATATTTTTTTTGGGGGATAGATTGAAATTTCTAAATTGATATTTAAATAATTTTTTTTTCAATCAAAACATCAATAATTTTAAATGATGTTTTTATCCAGTTATTACGTATTAAAAATGTTAAGGTCTTTAAAAGTATATTATAACTTGTCACTTGTCTGTTTGACAAAGAACGAAGGTTAAAAGAATGTTAAATTAAAAATAAATAGACACCATTTAATTAAAGTTGGGGAAAACGCATCTGATCAACAGTTGACATTTTAGTGAAACCGAACATGGGCCCTCATTTTAGTGCCGGTACTGGGATTTAAACCCCGTTACTCACTCAGGTCCAATTCGAGAGCTTGTCTACTTGCTGAAAAATGTTTACAATAGAACATTTAAGCAGTAAGAACTACATAAGATATATTTTAATTAAAATTGAAAGCCGAAAAAAAGCTCAATCTTTGAGTTGCAGAATCTTCAATGCCAACGAGACATTGTTGTTATTGCTGTTGTTTTGCTGTAATTATTGTCCTATTTCCCCATGCTTATTTTTGAAACAAAAGGGTTTTGTATAATATATATAATAATATATAACTAAATTAAACCGTTTTAGGAAAATATTTTATATTTCTTATAAATAATAATTGATAGAACGTTATTTTAATTGTGATGGTGTAACCTAAATAACTAAAAACTCTAGATTTATATCGGGATAGGCATAATTTTAGGTTCTACTACTTGCAATAAAACCAGAATCGTATTTTTCTTCCTTTATCATGTATACTTGTTAAACACTTAAACAATAAAAGTAAATTATCTTTTTTTTAGAAAAAGTCTAATTGTCCAGTTGCTAGTTTAATTCCCAAGAATTAATTTATTTTTAATAGTCACGAATGGGATTGTAAATGTAGAACAGCATTCTGATTTATGCATTAGTCGAATATTCCAAAAATAACTTTGCCACAATCGATTACAAGTCTGTGTTAAAAAAAGTTAAATTTAGAAATCAGAAACTTTATCTTTATACAAAAATTATATGAAGTTGAGACAATATATAATGCATTTATTTATTGTGGTAGTCACCTCTTCATTATTTCTATATTTGTACGGCATATAAAATAATTGACATTGATGGTTTGATAAGCGTAACAAACGGAAAAAAACAACAAATTTTCCTGGCTGGTAAACGGCATCCTTGTGACGACGCCACTGTTCGCAAAAATTAATGAAATCGCTTAATTTTTTGTCAGGATTATCTTTTATAGCCCAAGGTATACATATACCTTGAGATACCTTTTAAGTTCCCCGGCTGTATGCTTGTAGTTATCCATCGTAGCTAAAGCCAAGTTATACTCCTATACACTCGGTCCCTGCTGTTATTAGTCCAGATACCTATAAACACCTAGTTCAAGATGCACCACATGGAGGAGGAACAGAGTCAGGAATATCACCATCATTAGAAATTGAGACTTTATAAGCATTATTCAGATCCTCAGGATTATTAGCATCTTAAATTATAATGTTTATAATGTTGATAATAAAACTCAAATCAATATGGTCATGTTCTTTCATCCGCCTAAAGATAAAATCTTGTTTGTACGCATTATTAATTAGTTCTTCAACAATATATGGGAATGAAACGTGAAAACAAACAGACTAGAGTGATAAGATGGTCGATGTTTTTTATCGCCTGTATCTTAAAAATATTTTAAAGATTACGTGGCGTAATTGCATTTTAAACAATAAATTCGTAAGAAGAGCTGACTTTCATCTTTTACACGACATCATTACAATTAGACATTTTTTTAATTATTGGACTTTATTGTTACTCTTATCTAGTTGGTCCATACTTATTTTTAAAACAAAAGGTTTTGCAATTGATGCTAAAGCAAAAGGAATATAGAAAATTGTACACACAAATGTAAGATAAATTACTAAAAGTGTGTAAATTGGACATATTTGTTGAAACGATGAAACCTAAATTGGACAGATTAAACTTTCAATGGTAAGTGGACTTTGATTGAAACATGACTATTATCTTACTGCAACTGTTAACTTTTTATGTAAATAAAATTATACATCTGACATATATTTAATCTGTATTTGCATCAATTTTTTTTATTTATAAAATAATATAAATAAATATATTTATCTGTTTGGGTAAGTCTATTTACTACAACAAACACTCTGCAATCCTCATTTGAACTTTGTGTTCATTTTCTATTTGAACGGTTAGTAACCACAAATGGGATACAACAATTGACTGGGCTAAAATTCTACTTAAAATTACCTTTTTATATATCTAAATCAAAATTAGGGTAGTAATAGTTTATTGTTTATCCTTAAGATTGCATTGATTACTCCAAGTTGTCTAAACCCATTACGACAAACGGATTTCAGCATGTAGATTTTTATCAAGGTTACAAATGATTGTCTCTAATTAGTGGTACTAGTAAAAAATTCAAATCCATAGACACACAACAGAGAGTGCTCTGTTGTTTCTACAGTTACATTTCCAAGTTGTACATCTTGTGATGGATTATTTTTATCCTAAGCTGTATTATATAATTTGCTTTCCTTCTTAATTGAGGACTAACTATTTAATAGGGTAAAATTGTTTTCTTAAAATAAAACAAAATTATTGTTCTATTGAAACTAGACAATGTAATTTTTAATACAAATGAAACTGACGCATTGTATCAATAATTATAATTTAATGTATATTTTTGTTTTATAAATAAAAACAGATAATAAGTAACATTTACAACGTAACAGCAAAATATTTATTGTATTTTTTGTGTACATTATAAATGTCATTTGTACATTTTTAAAATTATATATGTATATATATATATATATATACTAAAAAAATTTAACATTTATGTGCAAAATACATTTATAAAAAACTTGTCTTACATAATAACAGCTTTATATAATTTAAATATTATTATTGTTATTATTATTATTATTATTACTATTATTATTATTACTATTAGCATTATTATTAATAGTATTATTATTAATAGTATTACTATTATTACTACTATTATTATTATTACTATTATTATTATTACTATTAGCATTATTATTAATAGTATCATTATTATTATTACTATTATTATTATTATTATTACTATTAGTATTATTATTAATAGTATTATTATTACTGTTATTATTACTACTATTATTATTATTACTATTAGTATTATTGTTATTATTATTATTATCTTTAGCTAAAATATAGTTAAAAATTTAGTTTATTTTTAAATGTTAAAAATAGTATTTCTTAAGTTTTAGTTTGACCCATTGTAAAAGGTTTTTTATAATAATACATCAACAACAACAAAGTTGGTGGCAAAGTCACCTCTTTATTAGTTCCAAGTTCTCAAATCATTACGAATAATCCCTCTCTATTTACGGTTTTCGGAGGCGAGTACAAATGTGTCAGTCCAGCGACTTTGTTATTGTTTCCAAGATAAAGTCCCGGCCAAAATAGGGTGAAGATCGTCCCGAACATCATCCATCCAAGTACGTTACTGACCACCTTTCCTTTTCTTTCAATCGGCATTTGAACAAGTCCAAGTTACGAAACGTGAGATTGCATCATGATTTTTACGAAGAACGTGACCAAACCAGTGCAATCTTCGTTGTCGCGATACCAAAGAAGGAAGGACGTGAACTTGGAGGTCATCTCGAATTTGGCGGTTACCGATTTTTTTTTGTCCAGTCCCTCGATATGGATAATGCAAAATGAGTGTTGTTTTAAATATATCTGAGACATCTTGTCTCAAATTTGTTGAGCTTCATGATCTCTGACCCTGTAAGAGTCCAGGTTTTATAATAGCAATATTATTAATTAAATTTATTATTATTAGTATTATTATTATTATTATTATTATTATTATTATTATTATTAAGTTACAACATAAAATACTTTTAAAATATTTCAATTGTTTTTTATTTTATTTAAAAAATGTTATTTTTATAAACATTTTGTAAATTGCATATGAAATTTAATAAATAGTACAAAACGTATAAGTGTTACTCCATTGAGAATTCAAATATTTAATGTTTTACTCATCAATTAAAAAGTTATGTTAAATGTTTTGTTAAAACAATTATTATTTTATAACTAGGTAACTACTTGATGTTGTTTTCAACTTATCAACTTAACGCAGATTATAATAGTAAAAATATTTTAAAAACAACATATTTTTGTTTATATATTTTAATTTATATATATATATATATATACAAAACGTGTGGTGTAATTAACTTAACATTAATAACTACACACACATATTAATAATTACTTCAAAGTGTTGAAAACTGCTCAGGCCTCCATTATGTTAAAATCACGTGAATCTGTTTACAGTTACACACCAAAATCTATTTTGTGTGCAAAAAACAATCTGTGACTTTATTAAATTTATCTTGGATTTAGCATATACAATATAGCTTGTGTTATGTGTGTGTGTGTAGTTATTGTAGGTTAAACTTTTAATTACATCGTATTTTTTGTATATAAATATATACCAATATTTTATGTGTTTTAGAATTGTTATATTAGAATTGTCAGATTTACTTGAATAATAAATTTATTAGATTTTTAAGTCAATCATGAGCACTGTACAGCTGTTTCGTCCTTATTTGTAATAATCAGCAGCACATACATTTTAACTTTTACACACATATGAACTTGAACCGACGCCCCATCTGGTGTCAGGTCAGCGCCTTAAACCACTGAGCTACGGGTGAATAACCTTGGACCTGTAAATTTATTATTTATAGTGAATCTGATCAATTCTAATTGCCCAGTGTCCTCAAATGCTGCTACGTTACTACTGGTTTAGCAAGTGAGAGAACCCTTTTACTAGGAGTGACACCAGATAATGTGTGGGTTCAAGTTCATGTGTGTGTATAAAATTTGAAATGTAGCGTTGCTGATGATTCTAAATAAGGATGAAACAGCTGAACAGTGCTCCTGGTTGACTTAAAAATCTAGTGAATTTACTATTCAAGTAAATCTGACAATTCTAATCGAAGAGAATATACGAAATGAATTTACCTCACAGTTGTTGTCTCTACTATTTTCATTACTTACAATTTACAATAATACGTGTGGGTATACTTTTTGCACATAAGAAGCATTTAGCACTTATTGAATGTCCTTTTATAATTAAATAAATTTAAAAATTAATCAAACTGACCTTTTGTATATGAAATGTACCAACTTTGTTCACTTAAATCAAAACCAATAATATAATCAATAGTAAAGCCAGACGTGGAAAGGCAATGTCAGTCTTCCATAGACTCGAATCAATATGGTCATGTTCTTTCATTCGCCTGAAAACAAAACTTCGTTTGTACGATTCAACAATCATTCCTACGGTAATATATGGGAGTAATACGTAGAAGCGAACGGACAAGATTGATAAGATGGTGGATGATTTCATCGCCGGTGTTTTAGAAGTATTTTAAAAGCTACCTGGCTTGATCACATTTCAAATGATGAGATCATGAAAAGAACTGACTCTCGTTCACTCCATGACATCATTACAATTAGACAAAGAAAATTACTTGGTCAAATTCTACGTTTACCGCCCAAAAGACTGGCAAGAACGGTTTTGGAATAAACAATTGTAAAAGAAAGGTTGGGGTAGACCACAGAAAACTTGGCTAAGAACTATTCGGGAAGATCTAATTGAAATAAATATTTCATAGGAGAGCAAAAAAGTTTGGCAGAATGTTCAAATACATGGTAACATTTTGTTGTCTCATGTTTTCTTTGAATTACGAGACTTTGTTGTTATTGTTTTTTTTGCTGTAATTATTGTCTTATTACCCCATGCTCATTTTTTAAGCAAAAGGGTTGTAATAATAATAATAATAATAATAATAATAATAATAATAATAGAAATAAAACAAAACTGCTTTCAACATATTAGCATTTGTAACAACCTACTTATAAATATTGCATTTAAACCAACATTTTTACAATACAGCAAACAAACTATTTGAAATAACTGTTTTACATTACTTGTTTACAATTGCTTGTTAACCTATATAACATGAAATATTGAAAAAATACCAACTTTTGCCATTAAATAGTGAATTTTTTAGTAATAAAAGCATTTTTTTAAATGCATATTACTTACACAATAAAAAATTTAGTTTTAAAAGTAACAATTACAAATTAACACTTGTCATATTTTTTATATTTGGAATAAGCTAAGTATTTTGATTAGTAAATAACACAAAATATAAACATTTGTTGTTTTATCATATGATTGGAAAAAAAGCGTTTCAATGTTAAAATTAACACATCTAAACGTATCCATAAATAGATGAAACTTAATTTGCAAATTTTACAATTAAATTATTCCAAATTCTACTCTTTTTTTACATATACATATATATACATATATATGGATGTGTTTGTATTATGTTGAACAAAAAATTTCCCAAACTGATAAAACTTTAGTACATTTAAACATTCTCAGATAAAGTGTTCTATTTACATATAATTGCAATGCATGTAAATGTTAAACATACCAGATTGTTTAAAATATTACTTGTCATTTTTTAAAATATACTTGTACTTTTTAATTTAAAAAATTAGATGTCATTTTCATTGCTCATACCCAGCCTACTTGCCCACGTTTAATAGTATATATTTTAAAAAATTATGTTTATCTAAAGTGAATTCAAAGGTATTGATTGGTCTTAATTTTTGTTAGTGACAATTTATTTATTTATTGTTTTGAAATTCTAAATATTTTTACATAAAAGTACATGGAAATAGATCTTTAAGTTTGTTTATAAAGAAAATAATGTAATATTAAACACACGATGCATTAGATGTCCTGTATAATTCGAAACAAAAATAATAGAGGCCGTAAACTGTGAAATGAATTTATTTATATATATTATTTTCAGTCACAAACATAAAGGTTCAGTATATATATATATATATATATATATAATGTAATTAACTTTACATTTATAACTATACATACATACACATATGCAACATGCGTATGTTAAGTTCAAGCTAAATTTAATGAAGTTACAAATTGTTTTTGTGCACACAGAATGGGCTTTAATGTGTGAATATAAACATATTAGCAGTTTGAGCAGTTGTTAACACTTTAAAACAACCATTAAAGTTCACTCGGTGTTTTGTTTGAACCAAGTGACGTAATATTGACGAAATGCACAGACGTTTATTTGAGTTAAACTCTTTATCGAGCTAATTGGTCACTACCTGCACTAAATGCAAATTTTTTATTAGTTTCGCTAAAATGTTCACTTACTGAAAACTATTTTTCGTAAAGCGTTTATTTTTTAGTAGCCTAATAAAAATGATCCGTCCCATCACAACAATTAATTCAATCTAAATGCTTTGTGTGGCTAAAATTACAGACATGTAACACATTGAAAATTACCAGGCTAAAGCAAAAATTTACAAATTAATTGGATCAAAATTTAGTTGTGTAAATTTCAAATTAGTAAAGTAAAGTTTTAAATGAAGTATAAAACCAAACTTTGGCAATTATTTGTTGCAAGCCTCAATACTGCGGTGGTTTGGGGGTAGAGCTCTCTACTTGGACATGAGTAGACATGAGTTGAAATCCTATCACCGACCCACTAAAATGCGGGTCCACGTTTGGCTTCAAGCAAATGTCCACTGTTGAAAAAGGCGTAAAACATTCAAAGTAGTAGAAATATATACAATAAAACAAAATTGATGTCAGATTAGTAGAGTCAATTGAACGCTAGGCTAAAAACTGATTAAGCACATTTGATTGAGTTTCATTGCTAACCTTTGTTTAATTTTGGTAAATGTCAACTCCAAATAAATATATAAGACGTAAACTGTAAGATGAATTCATTTCGTATATTCTCGTCAGTCACAAACATATAACATTTTAGTATATATATATATACAAAAAAGGGGGTACAGGTAACATTTAAATTAGTACAACTCAAACATTTACACACAATCATTACGACCAAGCTAAGTTCAATGTCAACTCGACAAAAAAATGTCTTCAGTTAAACTTTTAAGCACTGAAAAGCAAATGAAAATCAAAAACAGAATTTTGTCAAATACAACCTACCAATTCAACATTTAGGTTTAAATGTCGTCACATAAATAAAACGTCAGTATAAATAGTTTTTTTTATTGCAATGCAATATTTAACACAAAAATTATTCAAGTTTCTAAAATTTTTTCACTATTAGTTAGTTGCCTCAACAATTTATTAGGGTTTAAATATATCTATTTTTATAACTACAAATCATTTTTAAAAATAAAAAGTTTTTGTACATAAAAGCAAATTTTAACCTAACTTTATTTTATTTATTATTTTTTACTTTTCACTACTTTGAATGTTTACACGATAAACATCTTTCAGCAGTGAAACATTATAGCGAAGCTAAACGTTAGGCCCGCATTTTAGTGGGCCGGTGTGGGATTCGAACCCCGATGTCCACCGAGGTCCGAATTCGAGCGCTGTACCGCTATAATTTAAAAAATAAACAGTGTTATAGTCTTTTAAAATTGTATGTTAATATTAATATTATTAGTAGTAGTAGTAGTAAATAATAAATAATAAAATATTTAAATAAATGAAAACAATAGCTTTTTGATATTTTTTAATAAAAATGTTGAAACTAAATATTGACTTTTTAAGTTTTATTTTTATTTCATAATTACTATTTTGAATAGTTTGACGAGGGAAACGTATCTTTCAGCAGTGGACATTTTAGCGAAGCCAAACGTGGGTCCGCATTTAGTGCTGGTGGTGGGATTCGAACCCCCATGTCCACCGAGGTCTAAATTTGAGCGCTGTACCGCTCAAATTACCAAGTTTGTTTTATTTTAAAATTAGAAAATAATAAATCAAAGTGTTGAATAAATGTAAATAAATTTAGACAATATAATATATATTTCTAAACAAAAATAATAGAAGACGTGAACTATTCAGTCACAAACATGTAAAGAATCACTATATATATATATATATATATATATATATATATATATATATATATACTAAAATATATGATGTAATTAACTTAACATTAACAACTGCACAAATATAGACAGACGCACCATGCTTATGTTAACTCCAAGCTAAATTTAATAAAGTTACAAATTGTTTTTGTGCACACAGAATGGGTCTTTATGTGTGAATGTAAACGAGTTCAAGTGTTTTTATGGTAGATGATCAAAACAACCAAGGGAAAACAGGGTTTTAAAACATCCTATTGGTCAACTCCCGTGAGTAAGTGTGAGTCACATTACTGCATTCTTCCATCGAAAAAAGATTGTTTAACCTTGAAAATATATATGAGGTGGTAGATGATAAAACCAACCAATAAGAGTCAGATAACCTTTTGTGTGAGTGTGTGATTACTCGTCAGTTGGGGATGGAAAAGTTTCTCAATGTGTGACCAAATTTCCACGATGACGCAATGCAAATTGTATAGTATTATTACTATTATTATTATTACAAAACCCTTTTGCTTTAAAAAAAATAAGCATGGGGCAATAAGATAACAATTACAGCAAAAATTAACATCAAAGTCTCGTAATTCAAAGAGAACATGAGACAACAAAATGTTACCATGTATTTGAACATTCTGCCAAACTTTTTGCTAATCTCCTATGAAATATTTATTTCAATTAGATCTTCCCGAATAGTTCTTAACCAAGTTTTCTTTGGTCTGCCAACCTTTCCTTTACCATTTACAATTGTCTATTCCAAAACCGTTCTTGCTGGTCTTTTGGGCGGTAAACGTAGAATTTGACCAAGTAATTTTCTTTGTCTAATTGTAATGAGAGTCAGTTCTTTTCATGATTTCATCATTTGAAATGTGATCGCGCCAGGTAATCTTTAGAATACTTCTAAGACACCGGCGATGAAAAACATCCACCATCTTATCAATCTTGTCCGTACGTTTCACGTTTCACTCCCATATATTGCCGCATGAATGATTATTGATGCGTACAAACGAAGTTTTGTCTTTAGGCAAATGGACGAACATGATCATATTAATTTGAGTCTATTAAAGACTGACATTGCCTTTCCAAGTCTGGCTTTAACATCAATTTCGGTTTGTCCGTCTTTACCAATGATGCTTCCCAGATATGTAAAGGAATCAACAGTATTAATATTTTGTCTACTAATTTTGATGGACAAATCATTGTTTGACTTAATGCACAACACTTTTGTCTTTGAACAATTAATCCGTAAGTCAATACGAGAACTGATATGAGTGAGTCGTGTTGTCGTATTTTGCATCATTTCTGGGGTTTTACTGAGTAGACCAATATCATCTGCAAAATCCAAATCCGTTAATCTGCCTTGGTTCCATTTGATACCATAAGACAAACTATTTATGGATTGAGTCATAATAAAATCAATTACCAGAAGAAACAAAAACAGGTGACAAAATACATCTGTGACGTACTCCCGTGACAATTTCAAACATAGCAGTATGACCACTTTTTGTTCAAACACAGCAACTTGAATTTTGGTATAGCGAATGCATAATATTTACATATTTTAACGGTATTCCGTAAAACTTAATGGTTTTCCACAAAGATTCTCGATGAACACTGTCAAAAGTTTTCATAAAATCAATAAAATTGATTGTTAGTAATTGCTGAAATTCTTGACTTTGCTCAATAATGTTACGAAGGGTGAGTATTTGTTTAATACAGCTTCTTCCTTTCCGAAAACCTGCTTGTTGTTCTCGAAGGTGTTTATCTACCGCATTACTTAAACGATTTAAAATTACTTTGCAAAACACCTTACCAGGAACAGACAATAAGGTTATTCCGCGCCAATTATTGCAATCATTCAGACTTCTTTTTTTGGGAAGGGTAACAATTACTCCTTGCCGCCAATCATTTGGAACTTGTTCATTATGCCATATAACATTAAATAAATGAGCAAGCTCACTTGCTACAACATCACCTCCATGTTTGAGCATTTCTGCAGTTATCTCGTCAAGTCCTCCTGCCTTATTATTTTTCAACCTTTGAATTGCATAAATCACTTCAGTTACAGAAATGTCATTAATGCATATTTCCGGATTTTGAGTCACATTCATATCATTATTATTATCAAAATCTATGAGAGTATTTGGTATAGGCTGATTAAGTACTTCTTTAAAATGTTCTACCCATCTAGATAATTGCTCATCATTTGTTAGAAGTAAACGACCATCTTTCCTTTGATTGGAATATCGGTGTTCTTTCTAACTCCTGACAGTTGTTTTATAATTTTATCCAGAATTTTGGAATCATTTTTTTGCTGCTGCTTTATCTGCTTCTTTGCATCTATTTTCTAACCAATCATTCTTATCTTTCCGGCAGCTTTTTTTAACCTGTTTATCTAAAGTTCTATATTTATCATCAAATATTTTCCAAATAACAGGATTGTTAGATTAATCTCTCTCTAATTTTGTTTTCTTTCTGAGATCAATTAAATTCCATGAGACTGATAAAATCCATTGTTTCTTTGTAAAGTGACATCTTCTACCTAGCACATTTGCTGCACAGTCTGCAATTGTTTTATGAAACAATTTCCATTGATCATCAGACTTTTCTACCCTTTTCAGATTTTGAAATGCATTCTTCTATCAAAAGGAAATTGTTTGACCTTGAAAATGTATATAAGGTGGAAAAATCAATATTTACATAGCACTATACGATTTGTATTGCGTCATCGTGCAAATTTGATCACACGTTTTAAAATTTTTTTATTCTCAACTTACGAGTAATTACACACTCACACTAAAGGTTATCTGACTCTTATTGGCTCCTTCTTTCGCAGCTTTTTCCTTTGGTTGGTTTTATCATTTACCAATGCACCAACGTGACTCACACTCACTTACGGAGGTTGACCAATAGGATTTTTCAAAATTCTTTTTCCCTTGGTTGGTTTTATCATCTACCGTTTTTAACATATTAACAGATTGAACAGTTATCAACACTAAAACTATCATTAAAGTTAGCTCGGTGTTTTATTTGAACCAAATGATGTAATATTGATAAAGTCCACAAACATTCATTTGAGTTAGACTGTTTATTGATCCAATTGGGAATGTGTTCTTTGGCCCGTTCAGAGATGAGCGATAAGTTGTCCGACCAATATATTTGTTACCTCAACTGCAAGTGAACTGGTAGATACAGTGGGAGGTGGAAAACATTGCTTAAGTTTATCAAAATAGTTTTATTTGATAACATAAATATTGCTTTAAAAGTTACTAGACTTTCCAATTTATAAAAAGTTGGAATGCTTTCAATTTGTCCAATTTTTCATGTAGCAATTAATTTTAACAAATAAATTCATAATAAATATAAATTGTTCTTTTAAACTTTTATTTATTTTTAAACTTTTTTATTATTTCTATATTTTATAATAATTTTTAATGTATCACAATACTAATACATTTGAAGAATAAAACATAAAGTTTATTTTTATAATTTTCGATCTAAAACTTAGCAACTGACCTACAAATATTTATTATATTATAAATATTATACAAAACCCTTTTGCTCAACAATTACAGAAAAAACAACAACAGCAACAAAGTCTCGTTGGCATTGAACATTCTGCAAATCGAAGATTGAGCTTCCTTTCGGCATTCAGCTAACCCTGTCATCTGTGTAACTCTGTCATCCAGATACGTGCGATTACTTCTTTGCCGTTGACTGCCCAAATGGCGTCCTCTTGAAATATAAATAATTAAAAATGCATTTCGTTTGAATTTAATTTTGACTTTACTAACTATTGCTACAAGATCAAACAATGTGTGTTATATTTTTACAATTATATTATTAAAATTAAATTTTAAATGCGTTAAATTTATTTTAATTTTTAGTATATATATATATATATATATATATATATTGATCTATTATATGTTTGTGACCGAAGAGAATATACGAAATGAATTCATCTCACAGTTTACGTCTTCTATTATTTTTGTATGGAATAATAAAGGGAACTCAATGTTTTATTAATCTGCTGTTTATTCATTTTTACTTTTTTAAATTATATGTAATATTTTTATTTAAATTTATTAGGTTTAAACATTTTGTAAATTTTATTATAATATTTTGTGAATGTAAATTATACAATATTTTTTCCAGTTTTATACCAATTTCTAAACCTTAACATAATAGTTAAAAATATACTTTAAATTATTTATATAAACAATTTTTTAATTTGGAAATTAGAAAATAAGTTTATATATTTTTAATTACTTTTAATTTTGATTCTCAACACTACACAATATAAGTTACACATATAAGCAAAATAATATTATGTAATTAAGAATAAAGTATAATTTAATTTTTTATTTTAAACAAGAAATGCACGTTACACGTGTGCATTTTAAATTACATTTTTGTTTAATTAACTTATATATTTAAAAAAGGGTTGTAAATATCGAATGTTGAACACTGACATTTGTATAAATAAATACAATTGTCTTGATTTAAAATGCGGGTAAAGGAATTTTTTAATAAACATTTATCTATAATACTATTTCTAATTAATTCATTTTTCCAATATTTACAATTATGGTAATTTTAAAAAAAGATATTTTTTACCAAACCAATTTAAATTTGACATTTAACTTAACTTTTTGGTTGCAATGCATTATAGTTAGCAAGACAAATTGTTATTTAAAGATGTAAAAGTACACAATAGGGTGTTCCATTTAAAGAAAAAAAGCATCAGATAAACACACACGTATTAACTTAGAAATACATTCATTTTTTACATAAATTGATTGGAAAAATTTACTTTCTTACAATATTTATACTTTATTTTCAATTATTACTTTTTTAATAATATTAAACGTTTGTATAACTGACTGTAGATTGTTTGTTCGTAGACCCATATATATTAATAACTGTTTTTTTTTAATTAAATGCGTATTTTAATGCTAAAATTTAATACGCATATATTGGTTTTTAATTTTTTTAATAATAAAGAGTACTTATTTTTAATAAAATATAAAATTTCTTGTTATAATAAAAATTTCGTTTTAAAAATTATAAATGTATTTATGTATATATATATTGGTTATTATTATTTATTGTTCTTTATTTTCACTACTCTAAGTGTTTTACGAGAAACATCTTTCAGTAGTGAACATTTTAACAAAGCCGAATGTGGGTCCGCATTTAGTGCCAGTGATAGGCTTCAAACTCATGCCCACCGAGGTCTGAATTCGAGCGCTGTATCGCTACACTGCTTTGGCACAATTTACGGGCCAATTCTCGAGGTAATTCAATAAGAGGCCGACTTATGGACGGGGTTGAGCAAGATCACAGCACCCGTTTGTTTAGGAAAAATAAAGGCAATTTCGATTGTCTTCATTTAGAGATCGTTGCAGAAATCGCATTGCAAGGAACATATACTACACATATATTGGCCCAAAAAACCGAGAAGCAATATATATATATATATATATATATATATATACATATCATTAATTTGTTTAGTTTTTATTGTTGAAGCAGTTTATGGTAAAATCCAATTTTAACTTGCGGATATGTAGGAAAATCTTAGACAAACACCTTGCATTGCTGATGGTAGTAAAATTGGAATCAATGTTTACACAACTACGAATTTATTGTCTTATGTTTCTTCGTTATCTCAAAAGTTACTGCTGTTTGGTGTTACAAACGTTGGATTTACAATAAATGATTTGTTATTTTGTAATATTATTATTATTATTAAACATACCTTGACATGACCCATTTCCGCATTTGATAAATATAGTTGTGTACATGTTATATTTAATTTTGCCTTACCTTAAATATCTTGTTATGATGATTGAGGGGTTGAAATGTAAAACCTAAAACCTGGTGTACCTTATATATATAGCCATTACAGCAAATACATCAAAAATTTATAAAAGTATTACATTTAAATTAATTTGTTATATCCAATTGCTGTTTCGTAAAATTAATGTAAAGTGCTTAAAAGTTGTTTTATATTTACTTAGAAATACTTATTTTAACAGCAACTTCTATATCAATGTGGATAATAAATTAAAGTTAAATAATTTTTATTATTAATTTGTGTGCTAATTTAATTAAAAATAAATAATGACTAATTGTTAAAATTTATTACAAATGCACATTCAACTGTGACCTCATTGTGACGTTATAATACTTATTAAAATCAACATGTGATTACTTTATTTTATATAGGTAAATATGAAAAAATTCATTTTTTAAGTGTGCTTGCTTAATCGAATTAATAATCAGTTTCGTTTAACCTGGAGATACCCACTCGTTCTTTTTATCTGTTTGCGGAGTTAAATCATTTATTATTAAAAAGACAAAGGGATAATAGATTTAACTTTTGTAGGCGATAGCATTCTGTATTATTTGCTAATAAAACAATGATTTGGGACAAACTATTTGGCTACAAAAAAGTTTCATAAGAATACATTTTTTGAAAAAAATGTATTTATGTTCAGTAGAAAAAAACCCACCCTCGGCAAGTGATGCGTTGATGTAGTATTAAGTATAATTAACCTATCATTATATATATCTTATATATATCATTATTATATCTGGTATCTTAAATAGCAAATAATTGTTTCAGTTATAAAAAATGTTTTTCATTATGAAATACAAAACATTCCTAATTGCATGTAGCCCATATTTTTACTAATATTTGACATTATATTTCATGTTCATAATTTCATTCAATTTTCGATTTTGCACCAGTTGATTATATATATATATATATATATATATTAACTTCACCTAGTTTGGATCAGAAATGATTTAATCTAGCCAGTCCCAAGCCTGAATAAAGGAGGAGGGTTTGAGCGCAAGGTTAGCAAACTGGCCTCTGTAAAAAACTTATCTTGCTACGAAAACAATAAGAGGACGCTAATGCACAACCCTCTAAATAAAACACTAAATAGATTTGGTAATTAATAAATAACAAATAAAATTTTTATATATTGACAAACAAAGATTGTTTTAATTCTTTTATCTTAAATGAAATATTTAAAAAAGTGCTAGCATAATGTACGCATAATATTAATCTTATAAAAATATAATTTAATTTATAATTTTTTAACACATTTTTTAAATAGATATTATCTTGCATTTTAATAAAGTCAATAGTAATTAAACTTTATGTTAATCTCGTTAATTTACGAAAAAACCAGACATTTTGTAATTTTTTTATTATATGTATATATATATATATATAAAGTTTTAATTAAAAAACACGTTGTACAGTATGTAACTAAGTAAACAATATCTATCCACTAAATGTTACTAACTCAATTGCGATTAAGTTTCTATTTTCAAAGATTAAACTGGTAATCATAATTGAACATATATATATATATATATATATATATATATATATATATATATTTATATTTATATTTATACATATTGTGTTAAAAAGAATTTGTTAACATACAATATCAACATTTATGTCTTAAACTAAAACACAAATTCTGTTACTTCATTATGCGGTTTCTTATTTTTGAAAAAGTGCAAGCATTACAACAAAAGCTTTTATTTTGTAAACGTTTAAATGTAACTAAAAGGTTATTTTTGACATTTGCTGCATTTTTAGTAGGTTTTTGTAAGCAAAACACGGTTAGACTGCCAATGCTAAAATGTCATTGTAATGTAGTTTCCTAAATTATTATTATTATTATTATTATTATTATTAGTTAAGTTAATTCATTTCTTATTTACAAGACAACGTTCATCCTTTTTTAAACGGAAATTAGATATTGTAATAATGGTTTTATTTGTAAACACTAACATTAAATCGTACACCTGGAAAGTATTGTTGGGCAAGAATGCAAAACTGATAACAATATTAAATCCAGACCTAGAAAAGCAATGACATTTTATAGGCTACAAGAAATATCTTTAAATTGTACATATGCTTCTAATAACAAAACCTTGTTTGAAATATATTTTAAGCTTTTGTCTTTTGCAACAAACAAATCCGTACAGGCCAAGAAACTGAGCATTATTTAAACTTCGTTGACAGTGTTTTTCCAGCATGTTTAGCGGCAATTCTGTTGTCAAAACGTAGGAATTTATTTCTTTTCCAATGTAAAAAATCTATTACAGTTACTTGAATGTACCATACTGCCTTACGCTTAATAAAGCGTAGTATAGATCAACTAACAGAGGCTTATAATCATTTAAATTTTGAATTTTAAAATGATATTATTTACATTTGTTTTATTTCTAAGTAAAAACAGTAGTATATATTTTAAATAAACATTTTAAAACGTAATTTACTTTATAATTATTTATTCATTAAAAGATATTTATTTTTTAACATACTAGTTTTTAATTACTCAATTGTATAATATATTTCTCCTTGTATTAGTAATCAACTTAAATTTAAATTGTTAAAACTGTCACAATAAAATTTTGTTTATAATATTAAAATAATATTTTTATTTTTCACATTTCTAATTCATTATTGATTTTATTTACACCCAGTATAATTCTCACTGATATGTTCAGTAATAAAATTCCAAGATACCGGAATAGATCACGTATTTCTTACTATTTATAATATTTATTAACATTAATGTAAGTTTTAATACCTTACTAAAGGTACACTCAACATAAATACACGCAACATATAATTAATGCGATTGACAAGAACAAATCAATACAAAGAAAAAGTATAACATTACAATTTGAAAAATTAGAATTATTACGTCAAAAGAAAGGCTGATAGATGGGTAGATGATGAAACCAACCAAGGGAAAAAGTTACGAAAGAAAGAGCCAAAAACAGTCAGATAACCTTTTGTGTGAGTGTGATTAATCGTAAGTTTGGGGGGTGGAAAAGTTTCAAAAAGTGTGACCAAATTTGCACAATGACGCAATACAAATCGTATAGTGCTATGTACATATTGATTTTTCCACCTTATATTACATTTTAAAGGTCAAACAATTCCCTTTTTTGATAGAAGAATGCACCAAAGTGACGCACAGGATGTTTTAAAATTCTTTTCTCATGGTTGGTTTTATTATTTACCGATAGACCACAGAAAACTTGGCTAATAACTATTCGGGAAGATTCAATTGAAATGAATGTTTCATGGAATCAAGCAAACATCTAGATTCAGCAGTTTCGACCAAGACAAATTATTTAATCGTTTAATCATTTATTTGATAGGTGATAAAACCAATCAAAGGAAAAAGAATTTTAAAACATCCTGTGCGTCACTTTGGTGCATTCTTCTTTAAAATGTAATATAAGGTGGAAAAATCAATATTTACATAGCACTATACGATTTGTATTGCGTCATTGTGCAAATTTGGTCACACTTTTTGAAACTTTTTCCATCCCTCCTCCCAACTTACGAGTAATCACACAAAAGGTTATCTGACTCTTATTGGCTCCTTTTTTCGCAACTTTTTCCCTTGGTTGGTTTTTTCATCTACCTGAAATGTTAAAAACACTTGAATCTGTTTATATTCACACATTAAAACCCATTTTGTGTGCTCAAAAACAATTTGTAACTCCATTAAATTTAGCGTGGACTTAACATATGCATGTTGCATATGTGTATGTATGTGTAGTTATTAATGTTAAGTTAATTACATCATATACTTATATACTTATATATATATATATATACTGATTCTTTGTGTTTGTGATTGAAGAGAATATACGAAATAAATTCATTTCACAGTTTACGTCTTCTATTATTTTTGTTTGAAATGAATGTGTCATGGTATCAAACAAAACGTTTGGCAAAATGTTCAAATTAGTGGAAACATTTTGTTGTCTTATGCTCTTTTTGAATTACGAGACTTTGTTGTTGTTTTTGGTTGTAATTGTTATCTTATTACCCTATGCTTATTTTTAAAGCAAAGGAGTTTTGTAATAATAATAATAATAATAATAATAATAATAATAATAATAATAATAATAATAATAATGCATTTGCTTAACCAAAATTCTTAAACTGATATAAAATAACTGTTGACAAAACATTTTTGCATTTGTAAATAAGCTTAGATTTTTAGTTTTATTAACGATAGATCTTGCATTAAATAATAAAAGTAGTAGTAGAGTAAATTTTCTGGTAAAGTTGATTTTAAGACATGTTGAAAGCCGCTATAATAATATTTTCTTTTACGTTGTTAAAGGTTTTTAGTTATATTTTTAATTTTATTAGGTATAAATAATAAATCAATTCTATTATTTGATTTTAATAATAATAACAGATCTGTCATAACGAATCCGTATAATTTATTACAATAAAAAATAGAATATATATATATATATATATATATATATATATATACTAGTAAATAAAAGGATAATGCCAATTAAAAAATATGTTAAATATGCAGTAACAGTAATTTGGTGTAGCGCAGCTATTATTTACAATTAAACAACCAAATAATTGAATAATCTTTCAACAAATAAAACTTCTAAAACAATACTACAAATGTACTAAAATTAGAACATTCTATAATAAAGTTACAATATTATGAATACTTAATAAATTAATATTTTGAATGTTTATTAAAAATTATAGTTTCAAAATAAACTGTTTATTAAAAAACAAAATTATAATATTTATGATAGAAACAAATTTACTTCAAATTGTCAATTATTTTTAATTAGGCTGTGAGTTCAAGTTCATATGTGTGTGCGTAAAACCTGAAAGGTATGCACTGCCGATGATTCTAAATAAAAATGAAACAACTATACACTGTACAACTGTAACTGAAAACAAGTGAATCTGACAAATTAAAAAAAAAAAAACTTAAAAACCCATTAATAAATATAACCGAACCGTGTCACATGAGGCTATTAAATATGTGTAGTACGCTAAGACCTATATGGTAAAGTCTGAATGATTTAGCAGTACAGCGCTCGATTTGGACCTAGGTGATTATCGGGGTTTGAATCCTACCACAGGCACTAAAATGCGAACTACTGCTCGGCTTCATTAAAATGTCTACTGCTGAACGATGCATTTCCCCATAAAGCATTTAATGTAACAAACATAAGTAAATAAAAATAAATAACTTGCTAAACAGGTAGCAACGTGGCCGCATTTGAGGACATTGGGTAATTAGAATTGATCAGATTCACTATAAATAATAAAATTACAAGGCTAACTTCAAGCACCCGTAACTTAGTGGTTAAAGCGCTTACCTGACACTAGATAGGACGTACGTTCATAATTATGTGTGTGCAAAACTTGAAAAGTATGTACTGCTGATAATTCCAAATAAGGATAAAACTGCTCTACAGTGCTCCTGATTAAGTAAAATTATGTGAATCTAAAAAATCAAATACAGACCCTTCAAAACCCTCTGATAAATATCTATTATTATTTTTAAATTTTGCACTATTTAATTTATTTTGTAAAATAATGAAAATGTTTATTTATTATTAAAAGCGTACAATTATTTTTCTTAGCTCTCTCAAATAATAAATTTGTTTATCTTAATCAATTATTAATTTACATCAAATAATAATATTTTATCAAACGTGATTATATATATATATATATATTAGATTGTTAGCTTAATCAAAATAAGAACTCCTATGTAACAAGTTTGTAGCAATTATAAAAAAATCGTTTAAAGTTTTTTATTTTTACATACAATGAAAATTGTAATTATTTTAATTTGTTACTTTTTCTGCCTACTACTTCAACATTTAACACCAAAACAAGCGTTTTTCTGCAAGTAAATGTCTACTAGAGTCAGATGAAAACTTGCATTTATTACCGATTGTTTAATAAAAACATGTACACAATTATTGCACCATGGTACCATATATATAATTTCATTTATTGCTAAACTCTGTTGCTTCAAAATGAGCACAAAGCAACAAAATAATGTAACAGCAAAAAATTAACCAAGATCCCGAAACGACAAAATAATTCCATCTAGTTGAACATTTTGTCAACATATTTGTTTGATCCCATGAAACATGTATTTTAATTAGATTTTTCCATTTTCGATCTTCTATTCTAAAACCGTTCATGGTGGGCTTTCGGATGGTAAACGTATAATTTAACCAAGCAATTTGTTTTGTCTAATTGCCACGTTTTTGTGCTCAAACCCTTTTCCCTTTTCTAGGCTTGAAACTGGTTCTTTTTTAATATTCTCTAGACGGAGTTTATAGACGGTTTAGTGGTACCTGAGTGGGCATTGGTGTTCGATTTTCATCATCGGCATCAAATGCACATCTACGTTCGGACTCGGTAAAGTGTCTACTGATCAAGATCTTTTTTTATAAAACATTTAAAATAATAAAAATAAAATTTTAAATAAGGGTTAAAATGATGTATATATATATATATATATATATATATATATATATTAAATAAAGGTTTTGCTTTTTAAATTAATCATCTTTACGCTAATACTTAATTTAATTAAAATAATTTAAAACTTTATATTTTTCAATAGTTCTATACCAAATGTTAAAATAAAGGTCGTTTGTTACATGCTACACTAGTTTTTAAAAAATTAATATTAAAATTTCATTTAGTTTGTAAAAAACAATTCAATTTAAAAATTTATTTTGTTTAGCTATATATTGAACAAACAAGTTTATTAATTTAATTATGGGGCTGCCTAAGGATAACATAAAGCATTTTGAGATTCATTAGAAATTAAACCTACTTAATTTAAACCAAGAACAGGTGTATATCGGAATAGTTTAGCGTTACAGCGCTTGACGTCGACCTGGTGGACATGGGGGGTTTGAATCCCACCACCGGGCCACTAAATGCGGGTCCATGTTTGATTTCGTTAAAATGTCAATTGCTAAAAGATACGTTTCCCGTCAAAACATTTCAAGTAGTAAAAATAAATAAATTTATTAAAAAGTAATACCCACATAGTTTAGGCTTTAGATCAAAGCTTTATTTATTATTATTTATTAATTTTTACTACTTTAAAGGTTTTATAGAAACATTTTTCAGCAGTGGGCATTTTAGCTTAGAAAAACGTGAGCTTGCATTTGGTGTCGGTAATGGAATTAGAATTTATGTCCACTCAAGTCTAAATCGAGCACTGTACAGCGGTATCACCCAGACACAAGTTAAGTTTGAAGTTGTGAAAATTTATTATTTATAGTAAATCTCATCAATATCAATTATCCAGTAACTTCAAATGCTGTACGTTATTACTGCTAATAAGCAAGTAAATAATTTCTTCTACTAAAACGTTTACCGTATGCTAAAAATCGTAAATTGTAGTAAAAAATGTTTACCAAGAAACATATTTTTACTTAAAACTACAAAATTTTTATACTCTAAATTTTATTATATTATTTTACTTAAAAACTAATTTAATGTCAAAATAAAATACATTGCTGGAGATACACTGACTACACGGAAACGTAAAAATCTTTTGTTTTAATAAACATTAACTATTATGTAGTGATTTATTTAATCTGCCATTCATTCTATTATACCAAGTGTAACTAGTTTAAAAATTACTAAACCGAACTTCAAAATAAATATGAAAACTTTTCGTTTTCTGCTTTTAAAGAAAAATTTAATTAAATTTGTTTTTGCATACTTCAATAAACAATTATATTATTTTTAAAAATTAATTAAAATTTTAATTTGTACATCTAAGTATTGATTGTTTAAAAAAAAATCAAAAATAACATATACATATATATATATATATATATATATATGTAACGTTTTAGTAACAAACATAATATATTTCAATTATTCAGAAGAATTGAAAATTTAAAAAATTGTATTTATACGTATTTTTAAAACAAACAAAATATATTGTAATTAATTTATTTATAAAAACCAATTTTTTGATTAGTAATAAAAAAATCATATTTTTCAACTTAAACCATAAATATAATTTGATTATAAATGATTTTATAATTTATACTAAATTTAATACAAACAAATACGATACATTTATATTTTTATTTTAGCAATAAAAATTAATGTTCTTTTTACTTTAAAGTGCAATGTTGTTTGCTACGTATAAACACCGTTTTTAAACATAAAATTGTTGGAAAAAATAATTAAATAATCACAAGATGATAAATTTAGTATTTTACTTTTAATTAAAATTTATTTTTATACAATATTTACTGCTTCGATGGATTAACGGAAAAAGACGTTTATATCAAGTATGCATTGGGCAACGTCAAATCAAATTTGTTAAATAAAAAAAAATAAAAATGCTAAAACATTATTTATACAATAAATATAATTGTGTAATTCTATTAATTTAAGAAAAAGAATAAGTTAAAAAAAATAATTAAATTTTATATTTGTATTTTTAAAAATAATGAAAATCTAATTATATAAATGCTTTTTTAATTAAAAATAATTTTAAAATTTAATTCATATGTTTTCCCTATTTGAATAATAGTATTTGTTTAATCCAGCAAAAAAATATTAAGTTTACAATTATATATACTTGTTTTATTTTTACAAACTATAAAAAACATTAAACCACTTACTTAAACTAAATTATTTTATTTGCTTAAAATTAATAAATAAATTTAAGTGGTTTTAATAAATACTAGTGTTTATACATATCTATTTTTTTTAAGTTAATACAGTAAATTATTTTATATTAATATTTCTTATATTTGTAATTTTTTATTTAAGAACAGTAAATTTTAAAATGTTAAAAATAAGCAAAATATAATATTCGTCAAGGAAATATTTGTAATGTACAAATAATATGACATAAGTTGGTGATATAGCTATCTCTTTATTAATTCCAAATTTGAATGGCCTCTCAGATTCCTATACAAAAAAAGTCGTTAGATGCGCATTAAACTTGGAAGGTTAAATAAAGTTTCTAGACTGAAAGACCGCTTTTTGGCGACAACACTACTATTTACCTTAAAATACCTTTTAAGTATCTTGGATATATGCTAACAGCCATTGACTAACCGAAAATCCAGTATAAACCCAGTTGTACCGCTGTGCATTTGATCTTTGTTGTTATTATTCTAGATGCCTGTTGGCATCTAGTTCAGGATGTACCACATGGAAGAGAAACAATTAGGAAATTGAAACTTTATAAGCATTACTCATATCTTCAGAATTATTAGAATCCTTAATGTACAAATATTGAATTTTAAATTAATTTTAGTTCTCTGTTAAATGCAGCGAAAGGTAAAGGAACCTTTTAGTAAACCTGTTGTTAAAATTGTGCAGTGTATCGTGCTTGTAGATACCGTCAAAGCCTTAGTGTTTGTGGTAGTAACGTATAGGAATTGAAGTTCCTACGTAACTAGCATTAATTAGATTTATTATAAACAATACAACTCCGCCTAGTTTGGATTAAAAATAATTCAATCTAGCCAGTCCCAAGCCTGGATAAAGGAGGAGGGTTTGAGCGCGCAAGGTTGGCAACCTGGCCTCTGTAAAAATTTATACTGCTGCGGAAACAATGAAAGATGACGCCACTCCGGCAAACAACAACGTATCTGGATGGCAAAGTTACCAGATGACAAGGTTGAGTGAAAGCCGAAGAAAGCGCAATCTTCGATTTGCAGAATATTTAATGCCAATGTCAAAGGTTTGTATCTCAAACATTTTGTAAAAATGTTAGAACTACAATTACGAAAAATTATTGTGTTGCTTTGTAATTTTTACAACAAAATTAATCCTTTGTATTGCATTGTAATGATTATATTATATTTATTATATCATACAAAATCCTTTTGCTTTAAAAATAAGCATGGGCCAATAAGACAACAATTACAGCAAAACAACAACAACAACAAAGTCTCGTTAGCATTAAAGATTCTGTAAATCAAAAGTTAAAGAAAGCTTCCTTTCGGCTTTTATTCAACCTTGTCATCTGTGTAACTTTGTCATCTAGATACGTGCGGTTACTTTTTCGCCGTTGTTTGCCGCAATAGCGTCCTTTTGATTGTTTCCGTAGCAGTATGCATTTTTCACAGAGGCCAGGTTGCTAACCTTGGGCGCTCAAACCCTCTTCCCTTTATTCAGGCTTGGTACTGACTATAAAATAAAATTGTGTTTCATTGGTAAAACAACTCCACCTAGAAAAGACTATAATCCAGTCAGTTTCAAGGTTAGATAAAGAGAAGCGTTTGAGTCCAATGTTAGCAACATGCCCTCTGTAAAAAATTTACATTACTACGGAAACAAACAAGAGGATACCATTCCGGTAAACAACGACAAAGTATTGATAGCACGAACTAAATGGAAGAACTGCGTTAAAGCCAGAATAGATAGTAAAAGTAGTAATCAGCAGAAAACTTGGTCAAAAACAATTCTAGCAAGATATAATTGAAATAAATGTTTCTTGTGATTAAATAAACATTTTGGCAAAATGTTCAAACACATGGAATAATTTTGTTGTTTCATGTTCTTTTTGAATTATGGGACTTTGTTGTTGTTTTTGCTGTTACTGTTGTCTCGTTGGACCTACGCTTACTTTAAAGCAAAAGGGCTTGGCAATAATAATAATTTTTTTATTTTCAAAATAAATTAAAAAAATATTTGTTCTGTATCACTCAAGCAAAATATATTTAATATAAAAATCGACATTTAAATCTTACTTTTATTTATTGAAAATTGTATTTTCGTTTTTATTTGTTATTAAAAAAAATATTATTAACAGTACGAAGACTAAAAGGTAAAGGTAATTAAATTTATTTATTTATTTACTATAGTAACAAACAGTGTAAATGTAATAATTTTTTAATGGGTACCCGTATATTAACAACTAATCTCTCTTTCTATATATATTGTAGGCGACTTTCAATTTATAGTATCTATATAAATTTAAAAATAATTTAAATTTTATGCAAAAAAAATTAATCTTATATTTTTAACACAATTGTCTTCAAAATATTCCAAAAATCTCTTTATATTAACTGTTGATGAACAGTTAATTGTTTTGAGTTCTTGTTATAGATTACATGTAATTAATTTGTAAAGTTATTACTAGAAAAAATTAGTAGTGTGTCTTAAATGTTTTCTAATCAATTTTAAGTTTGTCGAAATAATTAATTTACTAGCTTTATTCTCGTCTAGATGGAGGCACCAAGTGCTGGGGTGGTCTAACGGTACAGCACTCGACTTGGACCTGAGTGGGCATGGATTAAATTCTCAACACCGACACAGATGAAAGGGTTGAGTGAAAGCCGAAAGGAAGCTCAATCTTCTATTTGCAGAATTTTTAATGCCAACGAAACTTTGTTATTGTTGCTGTTGTTTTGCTGTAATTGTTGTCTTATTGCCCCATGCTTAATTTTAAAGCAAAAGGGTTTTGTATAATGTATATAATAATAATAAACAATACATGTGCAAAGTCTGTTTTTACCACCAGTAGCTCAGTGGCTAAGATTTTGTTTTGAAATCAAACAAGTCGTAAAATTTTAGCTTGTGTAAGACGTGAATAGTATGTATGCATTTCCAACTAATCTAAACAGGAAGGTGAAACAACTGTACAGTGATTCCAGTTGGCTTACATCAAGTAGATTTATTATTTAAATCATTTGACAATTCTGACATAAACATTTGTCATTCAAAAATTCTAAATAAGAATTTACATTTAAGGCTGCTAATGAAACTCGAGTGAACGTTTTTTAGCTATAATTTGGGTGCGTTTTCTACTTCATCAACTAATTACATCAACAAAACAATCATTTATTATGAATTTGCAAATAATTATGTTTGTCTACAATATCATTTATTTATTTATTATTACCAACTTTGCTGTAGGCAGTGCATATTAAAACAGACAGTATTTAAATTTTAAAGCTAACAGTCATGTAAAAAAATTCATTACTGTTATTCATTTCAGTTGGTGACGTGGTCACCTCTTCATTATTTCCCATATTTATATGACATAGCAAACGATCGATTTCAATGGCTTGATAAGCGTAACACAAATGTAGAAGAATAACAAAGTTTCTTGGCTAGTAGACGGCATCCTTGTGACGTCGCCACTGTTCGCAAAGATTGACAAGGCCGCCTGATTTTTTGTCAGGGTTATATTCCTTAGCCCAAAGGGCTACATATGATATACGTATACCTTTAGATACCTTTTAAGTATCCTGGGTGTATGTTCGCACCCACCCGCCGTAGCGGAAGCCCGGATTATACCGCTGTGCACTCGGACCCTGCTGTTATTAGTCTAGATCCCTAGGGGCACTTGAGTCCAGGATGCACGTGGAGGACTAACAGTCAGGAATATCACCATCATTGGAAATTGAGACTTTATAAGCATTACTCAAATCCTCAGGGTCATTAGCATCCCTGTTAGAAAAACAATAAATAAAATATATTATTACATTATATACTGGTATACTGGGCAGTAAATTTAAAATTACAATATAAACAATTGTGTATTCTTGTTGCTAAAAAGCAATAAATTGAATAAATTCTAAAATTGTATACTGGTATAAAAACCAGTTTACACATTAGCAATCTTCTTTTGTTGCCACGTGCCTTCAATTGCAATTTGGGGGAAAAATGGACATTGTTCAATGAATGAGTAACGAATGTATTTAAATTTTGTTAACTACACATACAAAACGTTTACATTTTACTTTAAGACATGGCTCACATAACTGCAGAAACGCTGTTAACATAAAGTAAAATTAAAATTTGATTTTGGTATGCACAGACGTTGTATAGTGCAAAAAAGAAAATAAATAGTATTAAAAATACGATATGATAGCTTACATATTTTAACAAAAATGAGTAAACTTACATCGATAGGACTAGAAACATTAGAACATTTAGCAAAGCACTTTAGTTGGACATAAAAGTTTAATAAAACACTGGCAGAATATAGATTACAATAATTGATTTTTTCATTCTAATTGACAATAAACAGCACGATAATAAATAATTGATATTATTAATAATAACAATAATAATATTATTATTGTTATTATTATTATTATTATTATTATTATTATTACCATTATTATTATTATTATTATTATTATTATTATTATTATTTTTATTATTATTATTATTATTATTATTATTATTATTATCATTATCATTATCGTTATTATTATTATTATTATTATTATTATTATTATTATTATTATTATTATTATTTTTTTTTAATTATTATCAATATTAATATTATTATTATTATTATTATTATTATTATTATTATTATTAATAATATTAATATTATTATTGTTTACTTAAAAACCCTCTTGCTATCAAGATCATTGGGCTGCATGATTGTTCCATTTGGTTGTACATTACATTTTTGAATTTTGAAAATTGGGCATATTGAAGATGGAAATTTTATTCTGATTGTGTCGAACTCTGTCATTGGAATTATCCTGTTTTCGCATCTTTGCCATAATTTAATCAAAGGGTGTTATTTTTTAGCAATATTTCTTGATACATGTTGCTGATTGCGTGATCAATCACTCGTCCTTTCTCAACCAGATTTGAGACTGGTTATGGCAAAGTTGATAATAATAATAATAAATAATTAAAAATAAATTTAATGTAATTATATATATATATACTATATTTTAAATATTTTTATTTATTTCAACATAATTTATGTTTCAATTTAATAGTTTCTGTAATAGTTTAATGTAAATATTTTAATTAATACCATATTTTTTAACAAAGTTATAGTATGTTGTCCAATTAACACAATAATGCAAGTGTGACAAAGGCATCATAATTATTTTTTTTCAATTTTTTAATTTAATTTATTTTTACTACTTTGAACGCTTTACAAGAAATGCATTTTTCAGCAGTGTATATGTAGCATGACATGCCCAGCTAGGCCAAAATCGAGCGCTGTACCGCTGTATTGGCACTCCTGGCTTCATCTTGCTACCCCCATATTGAACGCCAATTTTGTCTACATGGTAAAAAGAAGACCTTTTTTTTGCACAAAACATTCAAGTAATAAATTTTAAAAATTAAATAAAATATAAATTATCGTTCCAACATAAATTTTTCATTATTGCCTGACAATATATATTTCAAAAATTCTATTATTTTATAGTGAATTATACATTAAAACAAACTTTATTATATTGTTTAAACAAAAATTAAATTAATGTTATATATATATATATTATATATATATATATTATATATATATATATATATATATATATATATATATATATATATGTATATTTGTTGTTGTTGAATGTCAATAGTAGATGTTTGCTACTTTAAATGTTTTACGAGAAACATTTTCCAAAGTGGATATATCAAAGTTACATTATTATTGTTATTATTATTATTATTAATATTATTATTATTATTATTGTTATTATAATTATTATTTTAATTATTTTGATTATTCTTATTCTATTTTAATTGTTGTTATATTGACCTAGATAATATTTAACAAATTATTTATTTTATGTAACTTATGTTAATTTTAAAAGTAAATATTACACTGTTTATAAATGTAAATACATATAAAATTTATTATATTTATTTAGGTTAAACTAATTAAGACGTTTATTACTTTCAAATTTTTAATTTTAAAAACAAAATTAATTAAAGATTATAATTTATTTGTTGAAATAAATTATAATTTATCTTATTAATAAGCATTGTTCTATTCGTATTGAATAATGAAAGCTGTGTAATATTGTTTATTAAAATTTATTGTTAAAATTGAAATTTTTGAAACACGTAATATTTTTTTGATAAATTGGAAATCGTTTCGATTGCTATTTGTTACAAAAAATTATGTATTTAAAATTTTGTTTTAATTTGACATTTATTAATGAAACAACAAGGATGAACAGAAAGGTTAAAGTTAATTTAATAATAAATTTAATTGACCTAATTGACAGATGATATTTAACTAAACTCAAATATTACAAAAGTACACTACAATAAGAGGTTCACAGTAAGGACACCAAAAGTACACTAAGACCTTAAGATACTAGGCATCAATTATGAATATGAAACTTAAAACCCCCAAGAACAAAAACGAAATTTAGTACAAGAAAAATGCTATAATAATATTTGGAATTATCTAGATTTAAGAAAATGTAAGGATAAAGTTGAAAGTTACTAAAGCCTTCTAAAATAATAATAATTGACGTGGTACGGTATCAAAGAAAACAGGCAACTTTGTCACAAAACTTTGGCAGTAGAGAAAAATAAGAAAACCAAGTTTAACAAAAGATAGGATGGTCAAATAGAGTGACACTGCTGATAGAACCAAACGGAGAAAACTGACTGTGAAAAAGGAAAAAAAAACATTATAATTGTTTCTTTACATTTTAATTTAAGATTTTACTGTACAAACAATTTATTAATGGGTTTTTAAGGAATTTTATTTTTACTTAGAATTATCAAATTAGAATTGTCAGATTTACTTAAATAATAAATCCACTTGCTTTAAAGTCAACCAAGAGCACTGTACAGTTGTTTCATCTTTATTTGGAATTATCAGCAACACATTCATTTCAAGATTTTTCACGCACATGAACTTAAGTCTACGCTCTATCTTGTGTCAGGTCATTTCCTTTAACTACTGAGCTCCAAGTAGTTGAACTTGATTTTGTAATTTTATTATTTACAGGGAATCTGATCAATTCTAATTGCCCCGTGTCCTCAAATGCTCGTACGTTAGTACCGGTTTAGTAAGTGAGAAAACTCAATTACTGGGACATTAATATATAAGTCTTGATAATTTCAAATAGGGATAAAATAGCTGTACATTCAACCAGAAGGTTAACTTAAAACCAAGTGAATTTGAAAATTCTAATCTGATCATTCTAAATATTAACAATTGTATAAAAATAGTAAAAATGGTAAGTAAATCCACAAGTTACCCAATGCTTCCATTAACTAAAAATTGATAAAAACAGATATTACAAAATTATACAATTAAATATACTTTAGAAAAATTAATAAATATCACCTACCCATTTTATATTAATGTAAATGTTTTTTAATATATTTTTCTTTAATTTCTGCCTATTTAATTATATATATATATAAACGTTTTTTGTCAAATTCAATCTGTTAAAAATATTTTGTTTGTTAAAATTAAATTAACAATAAAATATTTTGTTAAATTTTTTAGTTTAAAATTAAATCATTGTTATACAAAATGACTCACAATCTTCTTATTAATGCGTTATATACCAAATGTATTGGGTTAGAATTAAAATATATTTAAACGTTTAAAGAAAACAACCATTATTTTGTATTTTTTTCAAAATCATCTTTTTAATTTTAACCAATCCACTAAAGTAATTAAATTTATTTTGATTATTTCCATTATTTACAATATTAATCGTTTTTATTTATTCTTTCAATATTAGTCATGTTGTATTTTTAAATTATGAAATTCTAATTAGTATTATATATATATGTATTATGTGAAGATTAAATTTTATTTAGTTTATTACAAGTAAATTATAAATGTGTACAAATTTACATATAATATTGTGAAATAATAAACATTATATTTATGTATAAATGTTACATTTTGTGAATTTGGTAACAATAAATTATTTTTGAACAATTTTCATAAATTTCAGACTGCAAAATATTATTCTGATTGAACTCATTATATAATGTTACTAACAAATTTGGTGACACAGTAAAGTATTGTAACTATACATTGTTTTCAAATATTTTTTGTCAAATAGTAAATAATTATATTATTATTATTATTATTATTATTATTTAAAAAATCTTTTATTTTCGAACGTTATTTATTTAATGTAAATTTTTTTGTTTACATTTGTTGTTTCATTTCATTTTCATTATGTCTAAATGTAGTTGTAAACAAAAGTGTAGAATTCAATTTTATGGCGCTATTGTTTTCATTGAAAAAAAAGAACAGTAAATGTAATTTTTGTATCAAATTGTAATATCAATTTTTTATTATTTGCATTTTAAAAATTTTATCCAATATAATTATAGACTTAAAGTATCCCAATGTTTTACTATATTACCTATTAAATATTTTTTTCTTTCTTGTTCATAATACTTTTTGAATTTTATTGCGTCATCGTTTGACACATAACATTATTTAACGAATCTATATTTTGACAAATACAAAATTAAAGTTTTTAATTTTATGGAGTTAACTTATTTTTTTTAAAAACATTTAAATATTTTTATCTATAAAATTATTCAATTTATTGTAATTGCAAAATAATTGTTTAAAAAGAAAACATACATAAATAAATACAATTACCATTACAAGCTTTATAATTATATTACAATTTGAGCTGCCTATGCTGTATTTAATAGTTACATTTTAAGTTGACGTAATAATATAAAATACAATTTTTACAATATGAAATTGATTATTTCTCTATGTAATACATCACTTTTAACAGTTGACTTTTTGTTTAAAAAAACGTAAACGTTTTTACTAACATTTAAATTTAGATTTAAAGGGGTGTAAATGTACAAAAGTTAGTTTTTTTGATTATTAAGGTTTATGTAGTCTAAATAGGCTTTATATATATATATATTGTCATTTATAAAAAACACTACTATTTTTAAATTATAGACCTTAGCCTTATTCTAATCGTATGAAACTGGAATAATTTGTTAAATGTTCAAATAAATGTATTACTGTTTTAATCGCTATTAGCACAAATTCAATTTAATAAATCTAATTACTTGTTAGTGCAATAATTTTATAAACAAGATTGGTAAACAGTTTATAGCACATCACAAATAACAATGCAATGTTGATTCTAAATTTTGCAAATAACAGCACACGTGTATTTTGAGATACACACATGTCTAGAAACATCAAACGTAGCTCTTCAACCAACTCGGTAGTAACGTAGCAGCATTTGAGGACACTGGGCAATTAGAATTGATCCAGATTCACAATAAATAATAATTTTACAGTGGTTAAAGGAGCTGGCCTGATACCACACATTTATGTACGTAAAACACAAAAGGTATCTACTACTCAATGATTCCAAATAAGGATGAAACAACTGGGCAGTACTCTTGGCTAATTTAAAGCCAAATGGAGTTATTATTCAAGTAAATCTGACAATTCTAATTAAAATACCGTTTCTTGAAAACCTATGCTCACAATTCGTCTACTGTTACGTCAATATTGTACGGATTAATTATAAAATCAAATTGTGCAATTATATACCATTTTTGTTGGTTTAATATAAATATTTTGTTTTCTTGGTTAACATTTTGTACAATAAAATTAGTTGTCAATTATTTCCTTCTATTTGTGCGTTATTTGCAAAATGTTTCAATTTTTAGGATCTACATACAAGTTTGTTTTAAACGTTTTACCAAATAATATTACGCCATTTTTATAATAAAAAATATTCAGTTTTTTGTTTAAAAGTTAAATAGTAACGTTGACCTTTAAAAGACATGCTTGTTTATATGACAATTTAAAATAATGGCGCCAATAAATGGAATTAAACTTGTTTAAATTATTTAACATATTTGTCTGCATTTTTTAGACAAGCGTTATATGGTTTTAAATTAAAATAATGGTCCGCCAATTAAATGTGTTCTGTATATTTGCATTTGTGTATACAACTTTCACATTTAGCGTTAAGAACACCAATAAAGTTGATTTCAAGTTAGCAATAATAAACATTTCAATTAGAAAGCTCTTTTGCTTAAACAATCTTGGGTCAACAAGATAACACTAGCTGCACAAACAACAACAAGTTCCATCATTTAAAAAAAACATAGAACCACAAAATGATTTCATAAAACATCCATTTCAATTAGTATTTTCTCAAGATTTTTAGTCAACTTTTCTGTGGTTTACCAATCCTATTTTTGTCATTATCAATGGTCTATTCCAAAACCGTTCTTTCGGGTGATAAATGTAGATTTTAACTAAGTAATTTTTTATCAATGAGTTTTTTTAGAACTGTTATATTAGAATCGTCAGATTTACTTGAATAATAAATTCACAATGTCTTTAAGTCAACCAGGAGCACTGTACAGCTGTTTCATCCCTATTTGGAATCATCAGCAACGCATGCCTTTCAAGTTTTACACACAATTGAACTTGAACGCACGCTCTATTTGGTGTCAGGCCAGCGCCTTGAACCCTTTTGTTTTAAAAGCAAGTTTAGTGAATCTGACTCTAAATAAGGGGTACGTAGCCGGTTTTACTAAATTTGAGCAATGGAGCGGTTTGGGAGCAAGCGACGTTGCTTGCTGTCGAAGGTTACGTATTTAAGTGCCGATCAAGTATCCAAGTATGTACTGATTATTTGCGGTAATAAATGAAAACGCAAAACGATAAGTAAATCGTATGCTGCTAAATTTTACAGGATCAAAACCACGAGTAAAAACTAAAAATTAAGATGGAGACGAAAGTGTTCAATGGCGTGAGTAAGGTTGTCTGTATAGCCTTTTTTACCGATATAAATCGTTGACACATTAAAACAAAAATGTTAATATTCAAAAAATATCGTTTCTAGAAATTAAATGTAATTTTTGTAATAAAATAAAATAATATTGTTTATTATTTTAGCGTTCCAATTTTTTTCGTCAATTGTCACCACTACACAGGTATAAGATAACAGTTACAGCCAAAAATAACAACAAGGTTCCATAAATGAATATTGAACAACAAGATGTTTCAATGTATTCAAACATTTTGCCAAACGTTTTGTTTCATTCCCCATAAAACATTCATTTCAATTAAATATCTCCGAGTTTTTCATGCTCCACCAACCTTTTTTTTAACTATCCTCAATTGTCTATTTCAACAATTAAACTTTATTAACATTTATTATGAAATAATAACTTTTGCGTATTAATTAATTTTTTTAATATATTTAAAAAATAATTAATAAAAATTCTTTAATTAGTGTACTGCATCAATTTACTATTTTTTAAAAATTATATCACATTTCTGCGAATATAAAGCCAATTTGTTATAATTTTTCTTGAAAAAATGATTTTTTATTTTTATTTATTACATCACCGGACGAAAACATTTGAACAGAACAACACTAGATAATTACAATTACATCATCTATAACGGCACAGTTAAAAAGCCGTGTTATTCAACTGTTTAACGATAAATATCAAAGATGTTTAATTCCATACCTTCTTTATTAAAATTGCACGTTATTTGCAATCAACACTTATTTCACACTCAGTCAATTAGATAAGTAAATGTTACATTGATTAGATTTTGTAACACATGAGCCGCATCACCAAAATCGTCTACATAAAATCCTATTGTAAAATAATAGTGAAGCATGCAATTTTAGTTCAAATATACTTATGCCTTGCACAAAACAACAATGCCATACCATGCCATTAACAAAAGGATTAAGTTACACAACTTTGAAATATATTTAAACAACAAAGTATGTACAACATCACAGGGGTAGTCTAGCGATACAGCGCTCGAATTTAGACCTCGGTGGACATGAGTTGGAATCTCACTACCGGCACTAAAATGCGGGCCCACGTTCGGTTTTGCTAAAATATTCACTGTTAAAAGAAATTTTTTGTAGAACATTCAATGTAATAAACATAAAATTATATATATATATACATCGTTTATATTACTTAATTCCGCCTAAACTATATCAAATTAGTAAAGGAAAAAGGGTTTAAGGCAGTAGAAGCATTCGACAGTAAACAAACCTACACCAAAACTATATAATAGACATAATGCTCCAACTATGTCTAATACAAAACCGAATGGAGAAATTTAATCAGAAAGAGCGACTCTTTATAAAAGAAAGAAAAAATAAAGAAAAAAAGACAACTTAATTATTTAACAAGAAACAATTTTAGCAAACGGTTATTTAGCAAAACCAAACAATCGTAGCTTTTTAATGCAGACAGTTGGACTCTAAACTATGTATTCAGTTTAGCGCTCTAAATAATATATATATATATATATATATATATATAATTGTGTATAGGCCTTAGGTACATAACTTAGTTTGGAGCTGTTAACATTAACTGATAAAAACATTGTAGCAATAAAATGGTAAAATAATTCTTTAAGCCAAACAGGACATGTAAATTTCAGTTTAAAACATATGTGGCAATCAGTCAAAACTTTGACAAAGCAATTAGAATAACACAAAAAACAAAATTTGATTTTTAAATGTCTAAACACCGTACAACACAAACAAATACGTTATATCAACTATGCAATAGTAACGCTTATGCAATATCGAAAATTGGATAGTTTTGATAATTTCTATAATTGCATCAAGTAATCTGTCAAAATATGTTTTGCCTTTGTTATTGCTAATAGGCGTAACAAATACAAATAGTTTATTTATAAAATAATCGTTTAATTATAGATAGGAATTTTTATAAATTAAAGTTGCACAAAGTGTACATGTAAATAAAATTGCACTTTTTAAATTACAAAATATAGCAAAAAAATGGAAATAATAAGTACAATTTAGCGATTACAAAAACGATGTACATGAAGAATTTATGTAATATTTTAAGGTCATTTAGCATAACCCTTTTGTACAATTACATTTAATGATGTTTTGAATGTTAATGAACCTAAAAAAACACTTCAATCACAGCATGTTTATACATCTATATATATTGCATATTCTATCCGCTTTTATAATTTATTCAATTCAAGCTGGAATTAACTAATTTTAAATGTTACCTGTTTGGTAAAGAAATAATTTTTCTTATTATTCGCTTTTTCAAAATGAAAAATGTTGGTATAGGCAAAATGTTATCATTAAAATGTAGTTAGATTAAGATGTAGTTATAAAAAATGCAACCAGTTGAAATGTCATTGCTATAATTATTTGTAAAAAAAAGGTGTACTTTTATATTTAAACACTTCTTAAAACAGTGCCGAAACCGTATCTGTGTGTGTGTGTGTGTGTGTAGTAACATGGTAAAATTTAATTTACACAATATTTAATATTATTTTTTATATTTTTTTAAAAACTTGTAAAGTCAATTTTGTAGTTGTTGTATAGTTTTAAAATATTATTAAATATAAATGATATTTTGACATTATGTTATTATATATATAAAGTTAGATAATAAAAAAATATTTAAATTATTCCTATAAGTAGCACGTTTTGCAATTTATCAGTAAATGTAACTTATTTCAATATACAATTTATTTTTAGATTTAATAAATATATTTAAATAAATTAAAAGTGTATTATTTATAATTTGTAATACAAAATTGTAAAAAAAAATTAACTAATATTATAAAATTAATGATTTGTACTCTATAACATCAATTAAAAGTTTTTTTCTTGTGCTTTATTCAGCTTACGGTTTTTAATTGAAAACGTCCAATATATATATATATATATATATATATATATATATATATATATATATATATATATATATATATATATATATATTTTTCTTTTCAAATTAATTTACTGTCTTGGCAATTGAACTTTGTACAATGTACCAGATTTTTTTCTTTTTTAAGTATAAATCAACGTCGGGCGTTCTTTGTTCGCCTATTAGAACACATGGACAGGTTTATAACTAACACAACATTAATACTAAAGACTGTTTAAAAACGTTTATACATGGATTTACAATTACACAAATTGTTAAATGTCATATTATCAATCAATTAAATAGTTAAATAATAACTTCTTATCATAACTTTAGATTTTTTTAATAATACAAAATAACTTTTTACAATAAAAACAGAAATATGGTAGTTTTTAGTTATATATATATATATATATATATATATATATATATATATATATATATATATATATATATATACAACCATTTCAAAAATTAACGCAAAAAATTACAAGAGTATTAAATCTAAATTAATTTGTTATGTCTAATTGTTTTTTCGTAAAAATAAATATTGAGAATTAAAAATAATGTTAAGTAGTTAATAGTTCACTTATATATACCTAGAAATATTTATTTAAGAAGGCTGAGTCGGCCAAAATAGCATATTTTAAAAGCCACTTCTATATAAACGTGGATAATAAATTAAAGTTACATAATTTTTATAATAATTAGCCCATTATTATTTTGTGTGCTTAATTTTATTAAAATGAACAATAACTAATCCTTGAAATTAAACGAACATTCAACTCTGCCCTGATTGTTATGCCATAATAATTATCAAAATAAACATTTAATTATTCTAATCTATATAAATAAAAATAATAAAAATAATTTAAAAACAAATTGAATAATTTATTATTTACGTTTAACCTCGAGATTCCGCTCATCCACTAATTTTGCTTTCTGATTGCATCGTTTGTAAAATGGATAGTAGTGATAAAAAATAAATATTATGTCATTAAAGAATTAAAAAATGAAGGATTTTCACCTAAAAAATTGGCAGATTTATACAGAGTTAACGTTTCAACAATTTATCGGATTATTAACGGTCAAAAACCACAAAATTATGATAATGTTGGAAGAAAACGTGTAACAACTACTACAGATAATCAGAAAATCGTTATAAAGTTAAATATATATAATAAACATATTTCGAAAACCAAAAGAAATAGTTTAAACACTTTTACTTATTATACAATAAGAAACAGAGCAATTGAATCTGGTTTAGCGCTTCAATTACTAAAGGTTAAGCCATCTATTACTAAAAAAACAAAAGATGATAAATTAGCCTTTTGTAAACTATGGAGTGAACGACACCCTTGTTATTGGCGTTCCGTATACTTTGCCAATGAAACAATGATTCGGGACAAACCATTTGACTACAAAAACAAAGTGTTTTGTGGGTCCAGTTTTCAAAAACAATCACTCCCGTTTGTTAGAAAAAAAGCCCACCCTTGACAAGTAATGTGTTGGTTTGGAATTAAGTATAATCAACCTATCAAATAAAGAATTACATCTCGTACCTTAAATAGTAAAAAATTTGTTTCACTTATGAAGGATGTTTTTTATTATGAAATGCAGCACACTTAAATTGGGGTTACTACTGTTATTCAGGACAATGCTCCATGTCATACGTCCAAAAATGTAACGTCATATTTATCTAAGTTCACTTTATTTGCTTTTTATTTACATTTAGACAGTAGAAGGGCTAAAATCAAAAAAATTATGTTTTTATTTAATTGCCACCTAAGTCCCGGATATTAACATTATTGTAATATTTTCAGTATTCTAAAGCGCAACATCAATAAGCATACTGAAATTGAGGATTTATGTGAACGCATTCGGTTTGTTGTTTAATATGAGATGAAACAGGAATATATCAACACTCTTATCGATAGCATTCTAAATCGCCTGAATCAGGTTGTTCAAAAGACAGGCGATCACATAGATTATTAAATTTTTTGAACTTTGTAATGTTTTTAATCATTCGGTAACTGAAAAATTGCATCTAATCCGTATTTTTATTAATAGTTTACGCTATAGATCATATAAATCATTTTACTCCATTTTCGATTTTGCACCAGTTAATATTTTATACAATTTTTTTTACTTACATTATATATGTATGTATAATCATGGTTTTTTTCAATTATTATATAGTATTGTATATTTTATAGTCGAAGTGACGTTTCTCTTGTATGCTATGTAGTTGCTAGAGAGGTTTATATATATATATATATATATATATATATAATTGTAATATAAATTATAACATTTTAGTATTAGTTAATTTTGTATTTTATATAATAAACAATACGTATAAAAATTAACAGTTAGAAAAAACTAAAACCGGGTTTTCCTATCCAAGTATAACATTAAGTACAATATTATTTTTTGTATCTTAATGACGCATTTTAATTACATACAAAAAGAAAATTATCAATATTTATCAATAATTATTCTAACTAATTTTAGGTATTTTGTTTAAGTATTCTTTTAATAATAAAAATCTTAATAAATTTAAAATATGAATTTTTGAAATGTATAATAAATATTATTTATTTATCATTCACTTTTGTAATTTATGTTTTTTTCAATGCGACAGTAATGTGTTAATATATATATATATATATATATATATATATATATATATATAGCGATACAAACCACATGGCCTCTTTTGCACGGTTTGCTTATACTTCATAACTAAAATAAATCTACGTTTACTTATCATGTAGCTTGTTATTAGCATTACTATTATTATTTTATCGCATGTGGTATATCAATAATACTTTCTACAATACGATTTTAAACACAAATTTTTAGCCACAAGCGTAAAGCCAATTGTATAATGTCAATTGATAGGTTTTAGATGAATATTTAAACTTTTGAAAAAACTTTGTTGGATTTTTTTATGTTGATGATTTGTTGGACACATTTTACTTGTATTACATTTGCAAAGTTAAAATAGTTTTTTTTTAAATTGTAATTCCTACTTGCAACATATACACAAATGCAACAAGGATTAACATTGAATTTCAGTTAATACATTTTAAATATTAATTTTTAAACACGTATGTATTTACTTGAGTAAGTATGCACATAAAACAGTTGAAGTAACAGACAGTCATTTTAAAACATTCATTTTATACTTATAAATATTTTAAATTGAAAAATTTTTAACTGTTTATTTGAAATAATCCAGCCTTATTCAAATGTTAGTATTAAATATTTTTTAGATAAAAAATAATTTTACCCTAATTGCATTATTTATTATATTTTATAAATAAGTATTTTATAGTGAAATTGATAATAAGCTTTAACTGTACATTAAAGTTATTGCTATAATTATTACTTTATTATCTTAAAAGTGCACTCTTAATTTTGGATAATATTCATTTTGATTGAATATTTCTATATAATTCTTACATTTTTTCTGGTTTTTCAGTTTTTCCGTAATTTGTAATAGAGGGAGAACTACAAAACATTCATTCTAGCCAGTCCCAAGTCTAGATAAAGAAGAAGGGTTTGAGCCCAGGAATAAAAACCTGGCTTCTGTAAAAAAATTTATACTACTACATAGACAATAAAAAAATGCCATTTATTGAACTACGGCAAAATAAGTAATAACACGGCCCAAGGTTGAATGAAAGTTGAAAGCAAGTTCAATATTCAATTAAACAACAAAATTACTGAATCTGACAATTCTAATATAAGAATTTTAAAACAAATAATTCCTTAAAAAAACCCATTGATAAATATGACCAAACCGTACCATATAGGCCAATAAACTTAGCCGTATGCAAGGACCTATATGGTAAAGTCCTAGTAAAAGGTTTTTTTCACTTGCTAAACCGGTAGTAACGTAGCAGCATATGAAGACATTGGGTAATTTGAATTGATCAGATTCACTAAAAATAATAAATTTACATGTCCAAAGTCATCCACCCGTAGCTCAGTGGTTTAAGGCGTTGGCCTGACACCAAATAGAGCGTGCGTTCAAGTTCAATTGTGTGTAAAACTTGAAAAGCATGCGTTGCTGATGATTACAAATAAGGATGAAACAGTTGTACAGTGCTCCTGGTTGACTTAAAGACATTGTGAATTTATTATTCAAGTAAATCTGACAATTATACTATAACAGTTCTAAAAGAAACTCATTGATAAAAAATTACTTAGTCAAAATCTACAATTATCACCCGAAAGAATGGTTTTGGAATAGACCATTAATGATGACAAAAATAGGATTGGTAAACCACAAAAAAGTTGACTAAAAATCTTGAGAAAATTCTAATTGAAATGGATGTTTTATGAAATCATTTTGTGTTTTTTTTAATGATGGAACTTTGTTGTTGTTTGTGCAGCTAGTGTTATCTTATTGACCCAAGATTGTTTAAGCAAAAGAGTTTTCTAATTGAAATGTTTATTATTGCTAACTTGAAATCAACTTTATTGGTGTTCTTAACGCTAAATATAAAAGTTATACGTTTTCAGTTTTATTATAATAAATTCAATAAATAGAATCTTTACAAATTTTATTGTTTATAATGTACAATTGCTTAAGTCGTGTATGTTCCTGTTTCAAGTTTCAATTGCCCATTAATTTGTAAAAATAATAGTAGACGTGTATCAACAATCCCTGAGCAAACAAATAAACGCAAACCCATAATTTTTAATCAATAAATAATTGTCATTTCTTGTTCAAGTCTGATTCTAACATGAATTTTTACTTTTTTCTTTATACAAATAAAATACTTTTTAGATATGTAAAAAGGTAACGGACAAATATTGCATTTATTGACTTTCGTCAATATAAAATTACAGACAGGCTATAATTTACAAATTACAAACCTGGAGTATTAAAACATCGAAGGACAAGAAACTTAAAGCATTAAGCTTTTTTTTACAATATCACATAAAAATATTAGAAGACGTAAACTGTGAAATAAATTTATTGCGCATATTCTCATCAGTCACAAACATATAAAATTTATATATATATATATATATATATATATACAAAAAGGGGGGTACAGATGACATTTAAGTTAGTACAAGACAAGAAACTGAACTTAGCAAAAATCAAAATATTTCAATAGTATTTTGGGTTGTTTAGAATAAATGGAAGAAAACTAAAAGTCACCCAAACTTATTGAAATACTTTGTTGAATGAAAAAGACTGAAATACGATTGGGGTACGGCTACATTCAACGAAACAAAACAACTTTTGGTATTGGAAGTAGAAGAAAACAAAATTAAGGCTGACCTAAAAGAATATGGGTAGAATGTGTGCCAGTAGATGTGAAGGTAAAGAAGCCAACATAGATTGCTACGGTGATAACAGAATCCGATTGATAAGGCTAGCAAAGAGTAATGACGTTTTGTAGATAAAAACTTTATTATTGTAAAGGCAAATAAACGTACTTTGCAACCTCATACTTTTCTAACCTAGACTTGGTAAATCGCAGATACAAAAGATTTTTGAAATATGCAAATTATTTAATTATTAATGCATAGTGCATTTTCAATTAAAACTTTTAAAACTTTGTGCTTTTGTACATTTATATTAAATTAAACATGTTAAAATTGTTTCGGTACTATTCATATGTTTTTATTCCCAAAATGATTAAATGATATTAGCAGAAATTAATTTTTAAATGTGTGAAGTCATTTATTAAAGTTTGTTAAATAATATTTGATCATTATTCCTTTATTTATTTTGTTAAAAGTGTCTTTACAAATCACGAATTGTTTACATTTGTTTATCTGAAATAATTCAAATATAATTAAATCTGTCCTCGATTGTTTTGCTGTTAAATTATACAAAAAAATTAAACTTCAACAAATAATAAAATTTTAAAAGCAATTAGTAAACTAATATTGTAATTAAATTAAATTGGACACCAAGAAAGTTTTTAATTTTTCTTCTCTTAAAAAAATAATTAAAAATAATTTGAACTTTATCGATCAAAACTAAATTGTGATAAAACGTTGGAAAAAATAAGTTATTGTTAAACAAAAAATTATAAAATTAATTATAAATAAATTATAAAGTGTTAAAAATGCTTTTTTAATTTGATTTTTTATAAATGCAATTTAAATTATAAGTTTAATCCTAATTAAACCAACTTTTTATTCTAGTTTAACGATTTATAAATAATAGTTAAAATTTTATTGTTATTGCGTTTTTATTGCTTTAAATAATACAAGGTAACAACATGATTCTATATCAATATAACTTGTATATTTGCCATTTAGCATTTTTATTAATGAGTTTTTAATGATCAAATAGTAGAACTGTCAGATTCACTTAAATAATAAATCTATTTGGTTTCAGTCAACCAGGAGCACTGTATAGCTGTTTAATTCGGAATCATTAGCAGTGCATACCTTTGAAGTCTTTTACACAAATTTAAACTCACGTTCTATCTGGTGTCAGATCAGCGCCTTAACCACTTAGCTGCGGGTAGTTGAAACTAATCCTGTAAATTTATTATTTATAATAAATCTCATTAATGCTAATTGCTTAGTGTTCCCAAATGCTGTACGTTACTATTTTATTTTTTATTTTATGTTTATTACTTTGAATGTTTTACAAGAAACATCGTTTAGCAGTGGACATTTTAGCGAAGCCGAACGTGGACCCGCATTTAGTGGGCCGATGGTGGAATGCGAACCCATACCTGCTGATAGATCACCTCGGCTAACAAACTAACAAGCAAGTAAATAAATGATCTCTTCCATTTGTTTATTTATAAATTTATTTATAACACTTAATACTCGTATTTAAATTTACAAAGTTTAACATTTTAACATTTAATCTTTTACCGTTTGACTGGCAACACATTCTTTAGCAAACAGACACTTAATAAAGGTTGAGATAAGAACTCATGTTTACGCAACTACTACTGTCGACTTTTATGTCACATCCGCCACTCTACTTTCTAATACATTCCTACAACAAACCACTAGCTTTGTTGTATTTAAAAAGTTTACTTTGCAAAAATAGCGTAAGATTGCCGGTTGGACAAATTGAAGTTTTAAAATTTTGGTATTTTAAATCATGGTTCACAATTGCAAATTGCTGCAAATTAATAATCAAACATTACTAATATTGTATAATTTCAATAAATATTATTACTAATGCATACTGAACGTGAATACACGTTTGTACACTTGTTATAAACATGATTTTTTATTAAACATTTGAGCAACACAGATAATAATTTAAATATCGTTTTTAAAGCATCACTTTCAATTGTATTGAAACAAACATGTTTCAATTATTCAAGTATATAAAAATGCAAAAAATGTTATTTTTATTTTACAGTTTATTATTGATATAAACAAAATTGTAATATACGTATAATTAAACCAATTATTATATGTATGACCCAGATTTAATAACAAGTACAATCATAAAACACGTAAAAGTGCAAATTTTATTGGTTTATTACTTCTATTTGTACATTATGTTAATCTTTATAAACTAAAATAAAAAATACAATTTTAATGGTTTTTACAATTGTATATACGTGTGCGTGTGTGTGTGTGTTAAAACAGATATAATAAAAAACAATTATTTATGCAAGGATAATTATTTTAATTTTTACAAAAATATTTGTGTATAAATTTGAAATTAATTGTTATTGCAAACTACCTTCTGTACGACCAATTTTGGGCCACATTAAAGCAAAACCCAAACAGATGGTTTTGAAATTAGAAACAGTTTTTACTTATTTTGAAAAAAAGCACAATTTATGAATAACTAGTAGTGTTTAACTAAGAAATACGTTATTTGCACAAACAATTTATTGTTACATTGAATGATAAAAATAATTGCTAAATAGTTTTACATATTGTACAAATATTGTGTTTTATGGGTTTACGGAATATGGTGAAACAATTGAAATAAGCTACAGTGTAAATTATGCAAACACTGTTATTAAATAATAATAATAATAATAATAATTATTATTATTATTATTATTATTATATATCTAAATTAACCATTGTATATAAACAACAACCTAATAATTTTTATTAAGTCAAATTTAAACAAAATACAAAGTAATTGAACATTGTTTCACTGAGTAGACCAATATCATCTGCAAAAACCAAATCTGTTAATCTCCCATGGTTATATTTGATACCATACGACAAATTATTCATGGATCGAATCAAAATGAAATCACTTACCAAAAGAAACAGAAACAGTGACAAAATACATTCTTGATGTAGTTTCGTGACAATTTCGAACATAGCAGTATGGCCACTTTTTGCTTGAACACAACAACTTGAAATTTGGTGCAGTGAATATTCACATACTTTAACGGTATTCTTTAAAACTTAACAATATTTTACAAAGATTCTGGATAAACACTGTCAAAAGCTTTCATAAAATCAATAAAATTGATTGTTAGTGATTGCTAAAATTCTCGACTTTGCTCAATAATGTTACGGAGAGTGAGTATTTGTTCAATACAGCTTCTTTCTCTCCAAAAACCTGCTTGTTGCTCGCAAAGATGTTTATCTACCGCATTACTTAAACGATTTAAAATTAGTTTGCAGAACTCTTTACCAGGAACAGATAATAAGGTTATTCCGGTCCAATTATTGCAATCGTTTAGACTTCCTATTTTGGGAAGAGTAACAATTATTCCTTGCCGCCAATCATTTAGAATTTGTTCATTATGCCATATAACATTAAATAAATGAGTAATCTCACTTACTACAACATCACCTCCATGTTTGAGCATCTCTGCAGTTATCTCGTCAAGTCTTCCTGCGTACAAAGAAATGGTATATTGTTAAAAAACGTTTTTTTTCTATTAATTGTTTTGTAATTTTTTTCTAATTGACTATTTTAAATAATTGTATATTGTTAAAATTACGTTATTTGTTATTATTATTATTATTATTATTATTATTGACTATTTTAAATAGTAGTTAGTAGTAGTAGTATTATTAGTATTATTAGTAGTAGTAGTAGTAGTAGTAGTAGTAGTAGTAGTAGTAGTAGTATAAAACTTGTTTGCTTTAATAATAAGCATTGGACAATAGGGTAACAATTGCAAAAAAACAACGAAGTCCCATAATTCAAAAAGAACATGAGGCAATAAAATTTTTCTACGTATTTGAACATTTCGCCAAACGTTTTGTTTGATTCCATGACACATTCATTTCAATTAGATTTTTCGGAATAGTTCTTAGCTAAGTTTTCCGTGCTCTACCCCAACCTTTCTTTTACCATTTTTCAATCGTTCATTCCAAAACCGTTCTTACTGGGCTTTAATTAGTAAAGTTTAATAAAGTTAAAATGATTAGCATCATTAATTCTATACATCTATCTATCACTTCTCTCATTTACTTAAAAATGGAAACTTTCTGAAAATAACTATTTATCATCTATTTTATTAAATATTTCTTACTAATAATAATTTATAAAATATAGCTGTAAATATCTTGTCTAAGTAATTATAATAAAATTAATTTATTAAAATAAATAAATAATTTGTAAAGTAATTAACATAACATAAATTGGTGACCATCTCTTCATTAATTCCAAATTTGAATAGCTTTTCAACTTCTAATACAAAAAGGTTGTCGGATGCGAATTTATCCTGGACGGATAAATGAAGTTTATTGGCTAGAGTACCGCTTTCTTGCAACAACGCCAGTGTTCACATAAACTGACAAGGCGATCCTATTTGGAGCTGATGCCGGTTAATGGATCCACAAGCCTAATCGTTTACATATGGCAAATAGTTACCTTGGGATAACTTAAGCGTTTTGGATAATATACTAGCACCCATTCACTAAATAGGAATCTAGTGAAAATCAAGTTATACTACTGTGCACTCAGTCCCTGCTGTTATTCATCTAGACGCCCGTTGGCACCTCCATGTGGTGCACCTTGGAAAAATGAATAGTCAGGATTATCATCATCAGTAAAAATTAAAACGTTTTAAGCGCATTACTTAAATCCTCACGACTAATAACATTCCATAAAGTAATTAATTCTGTATATTTCAAAAAATTTAAACACTTTTTAAACAATATTCTATGTACGTTTTAATATAATAAAAAAACAAACCAATATTTTAGTATTTTAATTTTGCTTTTATAAATTTTGTGCTGTGTTACAAGTAACTAAGATATTAAACATGCATAGTAGATGTTTAACTCCGCCTAGTTTGGATTAGAAATGATTCAATCTAGCCAGTCCCAAGCCTGGATAAAAGAGGAGGGTTTAAGCGCAAGGTTGGCAACCTGGCCTCTGTAAAAATTTATACTGCTGGAAAACAATGAAAGATGACGCCATTCCGGCAAACAACAACGTATCTGGATGGCAAAGTTACCAGATGACAAGGTTGAGTGAAAGCCGAAAGAAAGCGCAATCTTCGATTTGCAGAATATTTAATGCCAACGAGACTTTGTTATTGTTGTTGTTGTTTTGCTGTAATTGTTGTCTTATTGCCCCATGCTTATTCTTAAAGCAAAAGGGTTTTGTATAATAATAATAATATATATATAATACTAGATGTTTGGTTTTATTTTTTTTATTACAAAACCCTCTTGCTTTAAAAAATAAGCATGGGGCAATATTTGGTTTTATTACTATCATTAAATGCACAACAAAAGAGCAAAATGACAATTACTTCATTAAAGAGAGAAAATTAGAAATAAACTAATTCAAACGGTTGCAAACCTGAATAAAAGAGAAAGGTTTGTATGCGAGGTTAACAACCATTTTGACAAACAACCACATGAAGTGATAATACGATCCAAACTACACAGTTGAATGAAAGCCAAAAGAAAGCTCAATCTTTGATTAGATGAAAAAAGGTTATTTGGTCCATTTCCACGTTTACAATGCAAAAAACAAATAAGAACAGTTTTGGAATAAACAAATGGTAATGATAAGGTTACCACAGAAAACGTGGTTAGGAACCATTGGGCAAAATAGAATTGAAATAAATATCTCGTGGAGAATTAAACAAAGCTATCGGCAAAATGTTGAAATATGTGGAATCAATTTGTTGCTCCCAATATATTCTTTTTAAATTATGAGACGTTATTGTTGACTTTGCTTCTACCGTTATTTTGTTGCCCCATACCTATTTCTAAGCAAAAGGAAAAGTGGAGGTCAATAATATCAAAACCCAATTCAACAGAAATTGCGTGCATACATTTTGCTTAATTGTACAGTCCGAACAAATTGTTAAATAAATGAATTGGTTGCTACAAAACAAGTATGTTGTAAACAAATTCAAGTGTAATGCTCAATCATGTTGTCTCATGCATTTTTGAGTAAATTGTTTTCGAATACGATTTATTGATTAAAATTGTCAAACCAGTTGATTTTACGTTACTTGAACTAGATCAAGGTAGTTATTTTATTATATTTTATCTATGTATACTTACTACTTTAAATGTTTTACGGAAAACAATCTTTCAACAGGGGATATTTTAGCGACTTATATAACTAAATATTATTTAATAAATTGGTTAAATTATCATTATTTTTTGAAACTTTATATAGTGGCATTGTTCTATCTTTTCTAATATATATATATATATATATATATATATATATATATATATATATATTGCTCAAACTTTAGTGTAACATTACTTTCGTATTTAATTAGGTTGTATGTATTTTTACTAAAAAATCTAATCTATTTATTATATATATTTATATATAACATTAAATCTAAGTCATTTAAAAAAAATTATGTTTTAAAAGAAAAAAATCAACAGCTTACTATAAATTTTCTTTTAAAATTCAATCAATTTCTATAATAATACGTTTGTGCTTCAAAATCAATTTATATGTTTCCTAAAACAATGATACATGTCAACCGTTTTATTTTTATTTCAACCAAATTAGCAAATTGTTTTAAGAATAGATGCACTACTCAATTGTACAAACATTGCCTTGAAGAATTTTTTCAATATAAATTTACCATTTTTTACAAGTAGTTTTCATGTTTGTTTATTGTGATTTTAATAAAATTACTTATTTTTATTAATTTCAAATTGTTGAAAAAACAATGTTCAATTGTTATATTTCATTGTTTCTATTTTTAACGTATTTTTAAATTACGTTTTTGTTGAATAATGTTTCTAGTAAATGACTAAGTTAATTTTTAATTTACAAAATGCTACTGTCATTTTTATTGATTTATTATTTTAATATTTTTGTTTTTTGTTTCATTATTAAAAAAACCATAAGTTTAATAAATTAATTCTTCTTGTTTTATAAAATATCCTACTACTAAATGCCGTTATGTAAATGTCAAGTTAGATTCATTTTGATTAAATCTATTTGAAATAGTTCTTATCCCAATTATTGCTATCTTTTTAACCATTTTTATGGTCCTATTGCACAACCGTTTTGCTTGTCTTTTAAAGAGTAAACTTACAACACAACCTAATGACATGTATTATAAATGTAAAGAATTGCAATTGTTTCGTTTAGCACATAAATCAAAACGTATTCTGTATTTTACATATTTATGAATACGTTTATAGTCAATCAAAACTGCTTTCTCAATGAGTTGAGCAATTGCAATTGTGATAGATTTTTAAGATAAAAATCATCAAAATCAAAACATCAAACTTTACTGGCAAACTGATTTTTTTTTAAAATTATTTTTTACTGTGTTTTCGGAGAAACGACATTATGGTTATTAGTGTAAATGTATGGGTTCAATTGCTTTCATTAACACTGAACATCCGTTTTTGTTTGGTTGTGCTAAAATATCTACTAGTTGAAAATGTTTTTTAAAGCATTTAAGCAACAATAACAACAATAATAATAATAATAATAATAGTAATAATAATAATAATAATAATAATAATAGTAATAATAATAATAATAATGACAATAATAATAATAATAATAGTAATAATGATAATGATAATAATGACATTAATAATAATGACAATAATAGTAATAATAATAATAATAATGACAATAATATAATGATAGTAATAACAATAATAGTAGTAATAGTAATAATAATGACAATAATATTAATGATAATAATAATAATAATAATAATAATAATAATATGCGCTTATTTCTGTTTTTCTATTAAATATACATGCATTTCAATTGCTCACACACACGCAAAGTTGTAGCTAAGCGTTTATGAAAGGAATGCATTTTAGTCTATTGGAGCATAAACGATGCAATGTAGATACTTTTATCGCATCAGACAGATATAACAACTATTGTAATTTAAATAAAATGATGCGTAGTTTTATTTTACTTCTTAGTCAGAATAAAAGTCCACAGGAATAATGTTTTGTTAATAAATAGGAAAATTTTAATATAACACAATAAAACGTTTAAAAACTATACCATAAATGCATATTTTGCAGGTGTACTATTTTTCATCAAAAAAAAAACCTTTGCAAGTGTAAAAATTTATTAACACCAGCACATTGCATTTATAAAGCACTAAATTATAAATACGTAAACAATGAATCACTAAAGTAGACTTTTTCAAAAAAAACAAAGTTTTCTAATATTTATCAGTGTCTGTGTTTGAAAAAAATAATAAAATGTTTTTAGAATTGTTGACTAATGACTTTGCACTTTATTATCAATAAAATAAATTGTTTTTAAAATTGTTATATTAGAATTGTCAGATTCACTTGAATAATAAATCAAGTTGATTTTAAGTCAACCAAAAGCATTGTTTCATCCTTATTTGGAATCATCAGCAACGCGTATCTTTCAACTTTTACACATACACACATGAACTTGAAAGGTATGCGCTGCTCACAATTACAAATAAGGATGAAACAGCTGTACAATGCTCCTGGTTAACTTCAAAACCTAGTAAATTTATTATTATTATTATTATTACAAAACCCTTTTGCTTTAAAAAAAATGAGCAATAAGACAACAATTACAGCAAAAAATAATAACAACAACAAAGTCTCGTAATTCAAAGAGAACATGAGACAATAAAATGTTTCCATGTATTTGAACATTCTGCCAAACGTTTTGCTTAATCCTATGAAACATTCATTTTAATTAAATCTTCCCGAATAATTCTTAGCCAAGTTTTCTGTAGTCTGCCAACCTTTCTTTTACCATTTACAATTGTCCATTCCAAAACCGTTCTTGCTGGTCTTTCGAGCGGTTAACGTAGAATATGACTAAGTAATTTTCTTCGTCTAATTGTAATAATGTCATGGAGTGAACAAGAGTCAGTTCTTCTCATAATCTCATCATTTGAAATGTGATTGCGCCAAATAATCTTTAGAATAATAATCTTTAAAATACTTCAATTCAAAAAACAAATAATCCCTTAAAGAGCCCATTAAAAAATAAATTGCGTAAATGTTAACAGCACTTTTTGTTGTTGATAAACTAATTGAAAAGTTTTTACAACACCATGTTCGTTTTTTATATTTGTTTTGAGACGGGAAAAGCATTTTTTAGCAATTGTCATTTTAGCCAATCCGAACGTGGGTTGCTGCTCATCCAGATCAAGCGCTGAACCGCTAGATATTACAATAATAAAAGCAATATTTTATGTCTACTTTGCTGATTGAAGCACTACAACTCTTAACTTAATAAGTGTAAAAATATTGCAAAAATTTAAATCTAAATAAATTTGTGATCTCCGGTTGGCATTTTTTGTAAAAATAAACATTAAGAATGAAAATGATGTAAAGTACTTTAAAGTTTGTTTTATACCTACTTAGATATATTTATTTAAAAATGTGGAGTTAGTATAAAAAGCATATTTTAAAAATAACGTCTATACAACCGAGAATAATAAGCGGAAGTTACATAATTTTTTATTATTGCTGGTCTTTTATTGATTATTATGCCCAATTTTATTAAAAATGAACAATGTTTAATAGTTAAAATTTATACTTAAATGTACATTCAAATTTGACCTAATTATGACGTCATAAATATAATCAGAACTAAACTTTTATTATTTGAAAATGCGTTTAATAAATATTTTATTAACCTTTTTAACTAATTTTGTTTTACTAAGAAATGTTTATCATCTCAATAATAATAAACATGTTGTAAAAAATTTTAAATGATGGATTTTCATTTAAACAATTAGAAGAATTACAAAAAGCAAATCTTCCAACAATTTATTGTGTTTTAAATAAGCAAAAATCACAAAACTATAATTATGTTGGGATAAAACTAACGTAGTAGTTTTTTCATGTTGTCGAAATGTGTAAATTTTGGGTTTTTGGTCTAAGCGTAAATTTGATAATGCTATTTGTAAAAAGGAAATATTTTTAGTGTTTTGAATATTGATATTGCTAATGTGATGTTTAATGCTTATTTTAGTAAAATGTTGATGTGCCTAATATGCTTAAGTGATGTAAGGAAAGTCAATCAATTTCAATGTGCTAATTTTGACAGCTCCCATTTTAGCCCCTGTAATAACTACTCAAACCGACAAAAAAAAACGATTTACAATATTTTAGTTATTTGATAATAAGAAAACAAACCGGGGTGGTCTAGCGGTACAGCGCTTGACATAGACCTGATGGCCATGAGTTCGAATTTCACCACCGGCACTAAATTCCGGCCCACTTTCGGCTTCGCTATATTGTCCACTGCTGAACGACGTTTTCCGTAAAACATTCAAAGTAGTAAAAGGAAATATGTAAAATAAAAAAAATTTGTTTTAACATTTCAATTGTGAAAAGTTGGACCATTTATTAATAAGAAAGAAAAAGATGATAGATTTTAGTTTTTGTAAGCAATGGAGTGAACGACATTTATGTTATTGGCGTTTCGGATATTTTACTGACTGAACAATGATTCGGGATAAACTATTATAACACAAAAACAAAAGTATTGCATAATTCAACTTTTTAAAAATATTTACTTTCGGTTGTTACATAGAAAATTCATTCTCAACAAGTGATGTGTTGGTTAAGTATAATTAAAGCGGTAAATGGACAATTATACCTGCTACCTTAAATAGTTAAAAATTTGTTTCAGTAAATGAAGAATGCATTTCATGATGAAATGCAACATACTCAAACTGGGGTCATTTATGTTCCTCAAGACAATAAGCATACTGAAATTGAGGATTGCATTCAGTTTGTTGGTCAAGATGAGATAAAATACGACTATATTAACAACCTCATCGACAGCATACCGAACCATCTGGATTAAGTATTCAAAAAGGAGGATGATTCCACAAATAATTAAATATTTTGTACTTAACGATACAAGCAAGTAATGAGCAATTGAAAAATTTTCATATGCTCTGTATTTTTTACATTTAATGTTATTTCGTTCATCATTCATTTTGGTTGGTGACGTAGTCACCTCTTCATTATTTCCCATATTCATATGACACATAAACGATCGACTTCGATGGTTTGATGAGTGTAATGAACGTGGAAGAATAACAAAGTTTCTTGGCTGGTAGATGGCATCCTTGTGACGTTGCCACTGTTTGCAAAGATTGACAAGGCCGCCTGATTTTTTGTCAGGGTTATCTCCCTTAGCCCAAGGGCTACATATGGTATACGTATACCTTTAGATACCTTTTAAGTATCCTGGGTGTATGTTTGTACCCACCCGCCGTAGTGGAAGCCCAGTTATACCGCTGTGCACTCTGACTATGCTGTTATTAATTTAGATGCCTAGGGTATTTAGTCCAAGATGCATCACGTGGAAGACGAACGGTCAGGAATATCACTATTATTGGAAATTGAGACTTTATAAGCATTACCAAATCCTCAGGATCATTAGCATCCCTTTTTGATGTTATATATTACATTAATTGTTTTACTCATTTTAAACTAGTTGACATGTTGATATAAATTTATTTTATATTAACAAAGAATATTGATAAACTTACAATCGCATTTTGTTTATTATTTACATCATAATTAAACCTTTTTTGAGTGGAGTGATTGCTACTGATTTTTTAGTTGAATAACTGCCAGTAATTGTTTGCTGGTTTGTACATCTGTAGTATGCGCTGTGTAAAGTAGACTTAGGTATCTTTCTTTAAACACGACTGAATACAAACCTTTAAGCTGGACTAGGTATGGGGCTGGGGAAAATAGAAATCCTGTCGTATATTGTTTACGTTAGCACAAGTGAAAACAAACATATGAATTAATGATGTTTATGGAGTTAAAACACTATTATTCACATGATATTAATATAACTCTCTCTCTCTCTCTCTCTTCTATATATATATATATATATATATATATATATATATAGAGAGAGAGAGAGAGAGAGAGATGAATATTATTCTGAGCATCAGTCCGAAACTGTGTCAAATGCACAATTGTGTATAACGGCTGTTTCTGACATAAAACGTGAGTCAATGCTTATAGTTAATATAAAACAACAAATAAGTAATCTCCTAAAGGATTAATCAATTACGATTTTGATGGGAAACAATATTTTGATGTTCAAGATTGGGTTTAAAATTATATTAATTTGAGACTATCAGTCCCAACAACATAAATAAATATTGTACAAGGCATTGGCTTGATATCAAATGGAACGCGGATTCAAATTCGTGTTGATGTGACTTCAAAGAAGAATGCGCTGCTAATGATTTAAAACAAGGATGAGAAACAGCTGTACAGTGCTCCTGGTTGACTCAAACCAATTGGATTTATTATTTAAATGTATCTGACAATTCTATTATAAGTAAATATTGAATATTATTAGCACAAGCAATACATTACATAAATAATATAAATAAACCAAGATTATAGTTTATCATATACAAACAAAAAACATTAAATGATCAATGTTGATACACCATCAATTATTAAATCATCTGTTAAACAATTATGCGTTGATTGTTAATGAGTAAAAAACAAAATGTACATAGGCGGGTAAATGATAAAACCAACCAAAGAAAAAAGAATTTTAAACAATCCTATTGGTCAGCCTCCGTGAGTAAGTGTGAGTCACGTTGGTGCATTCTTCTATCAAAATGTGGAAAATCAATATTTACATAGGACTATACGATTTGGATTGCGTCATCGTGCAAATTTGGTTACACTTTTTAAAACTTTTCCATACCCTCCAACTTACGAGTAATCACACACTCACACGAAAGGTTATCTGACACTTGTTAGCTCCTTCTTTCGCAATTTTTTTCCTTGGTTGGTTTTATCATCAACCCAACACTTGTAGGTTTTATTTCTTACTAAATACTTGATGTACAATAAATACGCCATATCTTGGAAAAGTTCGGCTTTACTAAAATGTCCATTGCTGAAAAATGTTTTCCGTAAAACATTCAAAGTAGTAAAAATAAAAACAAATAGATAAATAAATGTAACGAGAAATAATAAGAATAATGTTTTCAAAATTAGAGTTTTTAGAGTTTATTTTGAAATTTATTTATAGTTGTAAAACAGGCTAAGTTTGAAATCAACGTTTTACTTTCTTGGATAAAACGCCAATAGAAGAAGTTGTTTATTGTTTGGAAGAATTTTCTTTCTTTTACTTCTTCTTCTCCTTTCTCTATAATTGTTATAATTTGTTCGACTCCATTGATGACTTGTCTTTAAATCTATTCCTTTTAATTCCGGTTTAGCAAAGCGTAGGCAACCTATTTTGTATTTCTTATTTTCCTTATTCACTGATAGCATCTATACTACTGACTAACCCATACTTCTTTTTCTTTTTTAACTCAGACTTTAATTTTGTTTTAACAGCAATTAGCTGGACATTAGGATTACATTGCTGGGGTGGCCTAGCGATACAGCGCTTGATTTGGACCTGATATTTATATGGGCTGGAATCCCACTGCCGGTCCACCAAGTGTAGGCCCCACGTTCGACTTCGCTCCAATGGCCACTGGTAAAAGATGTTTCTTGTAAAACATTCAAAGTAGTAAATAAAAATATTGATAGTTTTCATAAAAGTGAACAAAAACATATTTTGAGGGACAGGCTGTTCATGAAAAAAGGATCCTTACAGTATCCACCCACCAATGCCGGTTTTTACAATCTTGGAACTGAACTAGTGAGTGCAAATGTAAGCAAAAATATACTGTTGACATTTATGTCAAATATAAAATTATAAGCATCTAAATTTCAAATGTGAGGTTTTTATCTTTAAATAACTTTACAAATTGCATTTACTTTTTCAAACACTTTACAAAATAATTCATTTTTTAAAAATAAATATTAGTTTTTGTACAATAGCTCTAATGAATTAGTAATCAATTACAATTTTTAATTATGTTTTTAACTGAATAATTCTTCTATTTACACCTGGTTTATAATAAAACATTAATTAAACTAGATTAGTATAACCACTGCTATATTTTACAGTTTAATTAATTAATTAATTTTTTATTTTAAATTTATAATTATATAAATAAACATATAGGCAACCGTTTTTTAGTACAAAATAAACAATAAAAATACCCTCATTCATTTTTTTGTCATTTTTATATTAGGCAATTAAACTTTTATTTAAATAAATTGTCATTTAAAAAAAACGCATTTGCCTATTTTATTAAAATGAACAGTGACTGTCAATATACTACTAAATTAATTTTATTAGATTTTAATCGTTTTATTTATTTTTTATTTAATTTTTATTTGTAAATATTATTATTAATGATATTTACAAGAAATGTTGACATTTATAAAATTGCTAAATGGAACAGTTTCTATAATTACTATAACGTTTTTATAAATCCCTTAAGTAACTAGAAAAAATAAACTAAATTAAAACTAATTAATAGTCCAAAAAGTATTAATAAAATTGTATTTTTATTATCATATTTTATTTTTGAACAATCTTTGGATAACTTTAAGATTTATGCAGATTTAATGTTAATCATTTTAGGAAAGATCAACAACAATAACGGAAATCAATATATACATATATATTATTTTTAATTTTTATTAAAATAACCAACATATTTGCGTAGTAGTAGTAGTAGTAGTAGTAGTAGTAGTAGTAGTAGCAAAATGTAAACCACATGTACTTCAGTGGCAAAATGAACGGACACAGGAACGGATCGGTAGCTGGGTAGCCATAGGTTTGACTTATACCACCAATACCGGTCAGTCAAATCATTGGCAAATGTCTTTTCTATCAAGTAATAAACATTGAACAAATAAATACAATTGCAATTGAACATTTGAGCCGTTAGTAATATATCAATAATACAAAAAGTTGATCGTGTTTAAAAGCAATAATATATTTTAACTTAAAGGTATAATTTTTATTTTACTCACATTTTTTATGTGTATGTAAAAATATAATTATTTCATTTTTTTAAATGTACATATAACTACAATTTTACGGATATGTCACGTACGGTTTTATTTTAAAAAAACTATATTATAATAAAATTTTAAAAACTAGGTGAACCAGTGCTTATAGACTATTTTTGTTATAATAAAAATTATATGGTAGATTAATGGACGTGTAAATTGGTTGAACAAAATATGTAATAAACGTTCATTTTTTAACATTTACTAAACTAAAAATAATAACATTAAGGTTATTAAATGCAATGTTAAAACCTTTGTTGGTGTTCTTAAAAACGCTTATTTAAACTTAATTAAAAGACCAAATTATAATATTTGTTACTTTTTTGAAACGTTTTAAGGAAAACGTTATTCAGCGGTGGACATTTTAGCAAAGCCGAACGTTGGCCCACATTTGATGACTGTGGTAGAGATCGAACCTATGTCGACCAAGGTTGGAATCGAGTTTGTTATGGCTAGATCAGTCTGACACTTAACACTTTTAACTCTGACACTCTCCGATTATATTCTATACAATAGAATGCATTTTTGTAAAGCAATTGATACACAGTCCTCCTATTAGCAATAAATGCATTTCTTCGTTCAATTTTAAAAAATGTGTTTCTTATGAAACATTAAAGTAAAAAACATAATGCGAAAATAATTTGACACATACAATAAGTGGTACTTCAAATATCGAATTAGTGGTATAAACGACTTTTTATCATTTTCCAATTTTAACTTTTTTTACTGTTTTTAAAAAACATCAAAAAAATGACATGTGTTAATGCTAATAGCTGCCACAAATTACAAATTACAAATTTAAACATCTGTTTTATCTTTTCTACTTGTTTACGTTTATGTATATGCGTAAATAAATGAATGAATGGCATGTCTTGCATAAAGAGTTGTAAGCTGTTTATTCTTAGTGAATGAATTGTACATTTGCTAGTGTCCAAGTTGTTCAGGTAGAAAATGCAGTCTAATTGGAGTTGATGCAGATCTTCCTCTTGTTTTAATTATACCGATTTTTCAACATGATTATAAATAATATTTACTTTTGTTTAAAAAATGTAAAGTATTATAATATTATATATATATGTACATATTTGAAAACAGAATTAAGTTTTTTCACACAATATACAATAGCACATAATGAATAAATTACGATTACCATTTAATTAATGTAAGTTACCAATAATTTATTAACTATTATAATATATATTATATTATTATACAAAACCCTTTTGCTTTAGAAATAAACATGGGGCAATAAGACAATAATTACAGCAAAACTACAACAACAACAATAACGAAGTTTCGTTGGCATTGAAGATTCTGCAAATCGAAGATTGAGCTTACCTTCGGCTTTATTCAACCCTGTCATCTGTGTAATTCTGTCATCCAGATAGATGCAATCACCCGTTGTTTGCCGGAATGGCATCCTCTTGATTGTTTCCGTAGCAGTGTAAATTTTTTACAGAGACCAGGTTGCTAACTTTGCGCGCTCAAATCCTCCTCCTTTATCCAGGCTTGGGACTAGCTAGATTGAATCATTTCTTATTCAAACTAGGCGTAGTTATTGGATATTAACTGGTTTATAATCGAATATTAAATAAAATTATCAACATAGCACCAATTATTAAACATAATACAGATAAATTACATGAAATGATTTAAATCACCAAATATTTGGCTTGTGCACTACAAAATACTTAATAGTAAATGTAACGGTTTTTTGTAATTATCAGACTATTGTGCTTTGGTATGATTATATATATATATACTTTGAATGTTTTACAAGAAATTTCTTTTAGCAGTAAACATTTTAATGAAACCAAACGTGGACCTGCATTTTAATGTCGGTAGTGGGATTTGAACCCATGCCCACCGAGGTCAACATTCGAACGCTGTACCGCTAGATCACCGCGGCATGGATGTATTTGTAGACATTTTATTTGATTATTGAATACGAGTAAATGACAACTTTCCGAAAATTACTATTTTTATTTTACTTTGTCATATTAATATAAAAATATTCCAATAAACAGGATAAATTCGGGCAGGTTACAAAAAACAATTGTGACTTTTGCGTAAGTTTATAGCACTTTGGTTTAAAGAATTTTTTTCATTTTGGTTGGTGACGTGGTCACCTCTTCATTATTTCCCATATTTCTACGACATAGCAAACGATCAATTTCGATGGCTTGATAAGCGTAACACAAACGTAGAAGAATAACAAAGTTTCTTGGCTGATAGACGGCATCCTGGTGACGTTGCCACTGTTCGCAAAGATTGACGAGGCCGCCTGATTTTTTGTCAGGGTTATCTCCTTTGGCCCAAGGGCTACATATGGTATACGTATACCTTTAGATACCCTTTAAGTATCCTGGGTGTATGTTCGCACCCACCCGCTGTAGCGGAAGCCCAGTTATACCGCTGTGCACTCGGACCCTGCTGTTATTAGTCTAGATGCCTAGGGGCACCTAGTCCAGGATGCACCACGTGGAGGACTAACAATCAGGAATATCACCATCATTGAAAATTGACATTTTATAAGCATTACTTAAATCCTCAGGATTATTAGCATCCCGCTTCAAAGAATATACTCAGCTAAAAAATATTTTTAAACAAATAATCTTTTTTTAATGGGTTTTCAGAAGTCAAATATTAGTATTGGCCGTTTCACGTAAATAATAAATTTATTTGTTTTTAGTTAACTATGAGCATTGCACAGTTGTTTTCTCCTTGATTGGAGTCATCAACGTTGAATACCTTTCAAATTTCTTACACATCATGTCAAGCCAATTTCTTAACTACTGATATTGGTAGTTGAAATGCTAATTACTTTTTTTGTAACAAAGATTTTATAATTATTTAAAATTCAATTTTAATATAAATGTGCACAGTAATTAAAAAATCTTTATATAAAATATTTGTCATTACAATTTAAACTTTAAAATGTTATAGATTATAGCTTGCATTTAGTGCCATTGGTAAAACTTAAAAACAAACCCAACCATTATTTTGTCCTTGTTACTATGTCACGAAAAAATTGTTAAACAATTTTGTTTTTACAAAAAAGTAAATCATTTTTAACTCTATAAATAATGTTAAAAAACTAAAATGTGTAGTAAACGCATTATTACAGCTATTTCGATAATTCTCGCAAAAATTTATAAGACTATCAAATTTAAATTAATTTGTTATGTTTAATTGTTTTTTCGCAAAATTAAATAATGAGAATTGTTATATTAGAATTCTTATTTTCACTTGAATAATAAATTTACTAGCTTTTTAAGTCAACTATGAACACTGTACAACTATTTAATCCTTATTTGGAATCATCAAAGGCGCATACCTTTCAAGTTTTGCATGTACATGAACTAGAATCTACGCCCTATCTGGTATCAGACCGGCGCCTTAAACCACTGAGATACATGTGGATGACCTTGAACCTGTAAATTGCCCAGTATCATCAAATGCTGCTACGTTACTACCGGTTTAGCAAGTGAAAGAACCCTTTATTAGGATTTTACTATATAGGTTTTTGCATATTGCCAAATTTAATTAAGTTTATACGGAGTTAATCATTCAACAATTAATAGACAAAAACCCCGAAATTACGATAATGTTGGAAGAAAAGGTGATACAACTTCCGCGAATAATTAAACAATTGTCATAGAATTAAAAAAATTATATATAATAAACATATTTCAGAAACTAAAAAATTAATTTAAATAACTTTATTTACTTCACAATTAGAAACAAAGCAAAGAATTTTGGTTTAACACTTGAATCAGCAAAAGGCAAACCATTTATTACTAAAAAAAATAAAAAGATGATAGATTAACCTTTTGTAAACTATGGAGTGAATGACATCATTGTTATTGACGTTCTGTATATTTCGCCAGCGAAATAATAATTCGGGACCAACTGTTTAGCTTTAAAAAAAAGTGTTGTGTAGATTCAGTTTTCAAAATTATTGGAAACTGAAGAGATTTTATGTGATCCGCATTTTTATTAATATTTGACGTTATAAATCATGTTAGTAATTTTACTCAATTTTCGATTTTGCATCAGTTGATATTTTATACAATTTTTTATTACTTACAATATATAACTTTTTAAATTATTATATAATATTTTATATTTTATAATTGAAATAATGTTTTTCTTGTACGTTATGTAGTTACTAGAGATATTTTTGTTAAATAATCACTTTTATGCGGTAATTATTGTGATGGCTGTAATTTTTTCATACTTTATGGATAGAATTTAATTTTACCTCAGATTATTATTATTTGTGTTTTAAAAAATTAATTGTATTAAATTAAACTTAGATTACATGCTTGGTAATTAGTACTATGAATATTTTGCAAATGTTTTACACAAAAGTTATACAAAAATTAGAAAACGTATCAAAAGACTACTTTTCTATTTAAGTAGTCTGTATAATTATTTAAAATTTTTATTTTACTCAAAAATAACCATGAACAATTATTTTTCTATTAAGTTCAACGAGTATTATTTTTTAATAACCTAAGATTTACAACAAATATAAATTAATGTTATATATATATATATATATATATATATATATATATATATATATATATATATATATACAATGCATTGGCTTATGCAGACTGTAAATTATATTCACTATTGTTGCTGTTCTTTTAATATTACAGTGAAGTTACATTAAAGATTTAGTACCATATCAAATACATTTAAATCACTTTTGTTACTTATTTATTTATTATAACTACTATTATTATTATAAATCAGCAATGTTGTAATTAGAATATTTTGATTTTAATTTAGAAACATTTGGGCTAAAAATTTCGATAGAAGTAAACGAAAACTGTTTACAAATATTTCGTTATTTATTTATTTACTTTTACCTCTTGACTGTTTTATGTAAAACATTTTTAGTAACAGGAAGCTTATTAAAGTTGAATAAAAGTTCGCATTTAGTGATGGCAGTAGTACTTTCACTCACCTACAAAAGTTAATTTATTTAGTTACATTGAAAACTTTGTAGGATGCTAATGATCTTGAGGATTTCAATAATGTTTATAAAATCTGAATTTCCAATGATGGTAACATTCCTGACTGTTTCACAATAAAATTGAAAACTATATAAGGTAGCATATACATAAGGATAATTTAATTTCAATTTAACAATTCCTGACCAAAACGTTTATTTAAAAATAAACAAATATTGTTTAGAATTGTTTTGTTTTTCACAATCAATTTAACAGTTTTAATTAATTGTAACTTGTTGTTCATTTATTTCATTTCAATTAAATTATACGGGCCCTCGAAGAATGGCTGCGCTACTCTAATTTACCATGATTACACATATAAATCATTTTTATTTACTATTATCTTAAAATTCAATAATATATATTTGGAAATTATATAAATATATAATTTTATCTATATTTTTATATTTATTTTCCTTTTTTGTGCAATAAATAATTAACTTCTTCTTGATAGTGTACCCAAACAGCAACATTTCAAACGCAGAAGAAAATATCATGATAGTTGATTTCAATGTAGTTTAAAATCAAATTTACCAGAAAATGTCACTGCTACTAATACTACCTTTTAACTTAAAATGTTTTGCCGGTAAAATTAGTGATTTGCGTTTATTAATAAATGCGAAAATATATGTTAACGCAGTTGTTTTATATTAATTCAAGAATCCTGGTCAAACAAACGCATTGATGATAATAACCTTATGTTACTTTATAATTATATAAATTGATTCATTTTGTCCAAATTTTTACTTTGTACTTTTATTTCGTTTTGCACTGTTGTTGTTTGATGCGTTAATTATATGTTATGTACGTAAGTATGTATGTGTATGCTGAATGTACCTATATTGATGCATTAAAGCCTATAAAAATAAATCTATAAATAAACACCCTTTTGTTCTAAAGAGTACGGTGCAACATAATAAATTGTTGGTTTTAAAGATCTTGCATGTTAATCATTGAATTATTATTTTAATGGAATGGTGCTATCCTGTTGTTGCTTTAAGCATATTTATTATTTTTTTACAGATACCAAATTGCCAGCTATTCTCCATTCTCAACAGGACATATTGCTGTTGTTTAATAAACGTATGAACTAGCAGCAGCTCAACAAAAGACTAACCTTTTGTGTTGTATTATTTTCTAATTTACATATAAATATGTTTAATGTTCTCATTTGTATACAAGTCAAATGTACATAATATATTTTATTTGTAAAAAAAAAATGAATAAATCCATTTGTTTAAAAATGTCTTTATATCTAAATAATTTGCTCTCACTTATAATACATTAAATAAACTGTACAACAATTGCATAAAAATGTTACAATTATTACATAAATAAATAAAAGTAACTGTGTAGTAATAGTAGTAGTATTACTAGTAGTATGTAGGCATTTTTGAAAGACTTTGACATATATTAGTAAACTATTATTGACCTGATTTGACTTTTGCACTAAACAAAATTAAATTTAAACAATATTATCATTTCCAAATTCATCACTTAATCGATCATCGTTCATATCATTCATATCATTGACTTCGTTCATGTCATTCATATTATTCATGTCATCCATATCATTCACATCTTCATTGACTGCTTCATTGTCGAAATCATCTGCAACCGTTTCTCGTGATACCTGATCCATTTCGGGTTCAATGTGTTCGTTTTGCTGTTCGTAGTTGGTATGTTGATGATGACCGCAGCCGGGTTGAATTAGCGATAGGCGACGTGTCGGTGCTGACAAGTCACTAAAACCTCCATAATCTTCTATTGAAGCTCGATCGCTATAACTTTGATCACTGCAGCGTTGTGGAATGGGCGGTGGCGTATTGGGACAGTGGTGTTCTCCGTCACGACCACTATATCGAGAAGATGATGATCGGGAAGGTATTGATGGCGGTTTGCGCGTACTCGTAAGCAACGGAATGGGATAACGGCCAGATGGATAAAGCAATTCGGTAGCAAGTAGCGCCGAAGGAAATCCCATTTGGGCTAAATTTCTACGCCATTTGTCCTTCTTGGGGCCACTTGGAAATTGTGACTCCATACGTCCTACAGGAGAATGCGAATAGTAGGGTGAGCGTTCACGTTTCGATAAATTGTACTTCCTCGACAACGTTGTGCTTCTTTCGTTCCGGTATTTTGACCTACTGGTTGATTCGAGTTCATGTCCCGGTTGTGCTGATGTGTCTTCCTTCCTCTCGACACTGTATTTATTTTTGACTGTTGTCGCTGTTCCAGCTGGATCTGGTATGTGTGCACTTCGACGTTGCCAGTAGGTTGTCCATAATTCGCCCAAGGTATCGCCCGCTACCAAATCGCCGTAATTTTGAGCAATGAGTCGCAATAGGAAAACGCCATCGGGACCCAAATGGTTATTTACAAATTGGAGAAAACTTTTAGCGTCACGATTGTATTGCCGAATTGTGATGAGTTGCCGTCGAATCCAGAAATAGCGACAATTTCGCGTTCCCAACCGACTAATCCACACGAGCAAACTGGCAAATGTAATCAAACCGACCAAAAAAAACCAAAGCCACAAAAAAATGTAAATTTTTTCCAAGAACATGTTGATTGGCAATACACATTGCAATGTGTAACTGAAAGTGCAAAAAAGAAAATAATGGTAAAAGAGTACATTTTTAATTAACCATATTTATTGTTTCAATCAATGACTTGTAGTAAAAAACATTTACATAAAAAAAGTGAACATAATTATCATTATTATTATTATTATTATTATTAATAATATTATTATAATAATAATAATAATAATAATAATATTAATAATAATTATTATTATTACTATTATTATTATTATTATTAATATTATTATTATTATTATTATTATTATTATTATTATTATTATTATTATTATTATTATTATTATTATTATTATTATTATTATTATTACTACTACTACTTCTACTATTATTAATATTATTATTATTATGATTACTATTGTTATTACTACTATTATTATTATTAATATTATTATTATTATTATTATTTTTACTACTACTTCTACTATTATTAATATTATTATTATTGCTATTATTATTATTAATAATAATATTATTATTATTACTATTATTACTATTATTATTATTATTATTATTATTATTATTATTATTATTAAAGCTCATTTTTGTATAATAACTGGATTAATTGGAAAATGATAACAAAAAATAATACTTTTGGTAAGAAATAAGTGAACATTAAAAAGTAACTATTTCTTCATAATCGTTTGTATATTTTGCATTTTATTTTGCCTAATTAGTATGAAGATGTAAACTGATAATAATTGTGCATTTATCAATTTTTTTTTATTTCCTTTTTTATTATTTTTTGTTTATTAAATATACAAATACATGTGGGTTTTTCAATTAAAAAAATGAAAATAATTACCTGCACAATTATGTCATTTGAATTGTAATTAGGTTTTCCTTAAAAAATACTTTTTGAAACAATTTACTAATTACAAATTGTTCTTAATCTACGTTTAATTTCTTTCTACATGTTTTAGTTTAAAATTGTTTTAAATAAAAAATTATTTTATATAAACAAGAATGTATATTTAGTTCTTAATACATAAAAGGTATAACTTGTCCTTGATTTCCAAAACAAATAAATTAAATACATTTTCAAATACTGTCTCCAATTGAATTTCAGTAGTATTTTTTATTATTGAAACACATTACTGTCATTGACTTAGATTTATTATGTAACAAATTTTATTTTGAAACGTATTAAAACAGAAACGCAGTTGTAGTGTAAAATTTAAAACAATTTTATTTTATTTATTATTGTTATTACGTTGAACGCTTTACGAGAAACCAATCTTTCAGCGGTGAACATTCAAGCGAAACCGAATGCAGACCGTTGGTAAAATTCCGACTCATGATCACCAGGTCCAAGTTGAGCGCTAGTCTACTTCGGTTTGTTTGATCCCATAAAACATTCATTTCAATCAGATCTTTCCGACTATGTATTAGCCAAGTTTACTGTGGTCTACCCCAACCTTTCTTTTACCATTTTCAATTGTCCATTCCTAAATTGTTCCTTCTACTTTTTTGAGCGGTAAATGTATAATTTGTTCAAGTAATTTTCTTTGTCTAATTGTAATGATGTCATGTAGTACACGAAAGTTGGTTTTTTATAATCTTATTATTTAAAATGTGATCGTGCCAGATAATCTTTAAAAAACTTCCAAGACACCGGCGATGAAAAACATCCACTATTTTATCAATCTTGTCTATTTGCTTATACGTTTTACTCCCATATATTGCCGTAGGATTGGTAATAAATATAATAAAAGTAAAATAATAACAATAAAAATAATTATAATTATAATTATAATTATTATTATTATAACTCCACCTAGTTTAGATCAGAAATGATTTAATGTAGCCAGTCCCAAGCCAAGATAAAGGAGGAGGGTTTGAGCGCAAGATTAACAACCTGGCCTCTGCAAAAAATTTATACTGCTACAGAAACAATAAGAAGACGTTATTCCGGCAAACAACAGCAAAGAAGTGACCGAACGTAGTTAAATGACAAAGTTACACAGTTGACAAGGTTGAGTAAAAGCCGAAAGGAAGCTCAATCTTTGATTTATAGTCTTCAATGCTGTTGTTGTTGTTTTGCTGCAATTGTTGTTTTATTGCCCCATGTTTATTTTTAAAGCAAAAGGGTTTTGTATAATATATATATATATATATATTATTACTTTCTCACTTACTAATGACTTTGCGCCAATTTTCTTGCTTCAAAATCGCAAAACGTAACGCGTGGGAAATGTCCCGACTCTTCCCACTGCTTGCCACACAATAAATCGTATAGAACACGTACACCATAAAAGTTATATTCCACGCCGGTATAAATTTCGAGCAAAACAATTTGGCCAAATACGTTGCACAGGAAAAGAAGTTTGATAAACAAATACAGACGAACGAGAAAATTGCCCCGATACCGGCAACAGGGCAACTTGGCGTGCTGGTGACAAACTTTGTTCGATTTGGCCGACCGCATGCCACACATTCCACATTCGTCACAAGTCAAGGTCGCCGGTTCGTCGTCCACATCGTTGACAATGTGAGGCTGCAAATCGATCATCGAATTACGTTCCAATTTGCCCAATGATGGATTTGTTGTTGATGGATGTTCGAGATTGATCAAATCTACGGTCGATGTTGACAACTGCGAAATTTTTGTTTGATTTAAATAGTTCGATTGACGTAGATTGCACGGATTCTTTTTCGTAAATGTTTGTCTGTTGAGTGAATTGGTATTTCGAATGCGTTGTTGACGCCGTTTGCAACAGTTGAACAAGTCAAGACAACAAATTATACGTAAAAACGTCGATTGTTTGGATGTATGGCGACTGGTCAAGTAGGCATTTGTTTCGCCCAAATCTAGAGGTGTATTGGCACCAACACAATGTCGACCTGATGAATTCTTACAGTTGAAATCTGTATTCAATGTAGAATGCATATGTTTGGATGCATCGTTAATGCAGCCTTTTTGACAATCGTAATGCTTACTGTACAAGATGGCCCGACGTATTTCTTGTTGACGCATCAAACACATGTCCAAGTAGCGGGCCAATGTTTTGACCGCCTTTGTTGGAGCAAACATAACTTGAGCAGGGCTTTGTGCTTGAGGATTTGATTGGTCGTTTGATGCAACAGGCGCTGTTGCGCTAGGAGCTTGGGTTGGGGCATCGTTTTCAGTTGGAGCTGCTTGGGCAGCTTCTGATGCCATTTGCATAATTCGTTTTACCTGATTTCAGAGTAAAGATCAATCAAAATATTGATTATTATTCTTAGAACTGATAATTTATTGATTATTTTTAAACAGGCCAATCAGATTTCAAGGTTAATTATGTTTTGTTAATAAATAGAACGCATTAGCTTCAGTGTGTGTGTGTGACTTAACTTTGAGACAAAATTGGACTGCTGTTTACATTTTTTGTGAGACATTTAAAAATAAATAAGAGTGTGTCAGTATGTGTTTGTTCGGAACAATTGGAAAGTCACGGTTAAAATACTCATTCTTACGTTTAAAACTTTAAGGCATAACTCTACCTAAATATAGTGTACTTTATTGTATTATAGTTTTTTTAATATCTCGGTAATCAATAATTATATGAGCAAACAATATATTTTTAACTCCGCCTAGTGAGTATCAAAATTAAACCGATCTATCCAATCCTAAGTCTTGATAAATAAGGAGATTTTGCAGCAGGAAGAGCATTCGACGATAAACAAAAACCTACACCAAAACTATTCAATCGTTGTAATACTTTACATTGATTCGACACAAAATCAAATGGAGAAACAACAACCCAAAGAAAGAAAAACTGAAAAAGCAGAGCGACTCATTGATAAAAGTTCTGTTTTTAGATTTGGAAAATATGGTGCAGCTCGATTTTTAAAACTCCAATCTACGCAATGTCGTAGCCTCAAATAAATATAGTTATCTTTCTCCATCTGTCTGAAGAAAAAACCTCGTTTATACTCATCAATAATTATTTCTACGACAATATATGGGAGTGAAACGTGGAAGCAAACAGGCAACATTGATAAGATGGTGGATGGAAGTATTTTAAAGATTACCTGGCACGATTACATTTTAAACAATGAGATCATAAAAAAACCGACTCTCGTTTACTACATGACCTCATTATAATTAGAGAACAAAAATTACTTGTTCAAATTTTACGTTCACCGCCCGAAAGACCAGCAGGAACGGTTTTGGAATAGACAAATAATAATCACTATTATTATTATATTAATAGTAATTATAATAATAATAACAATAGTGATAATAATAATAATAACAGTAATAATAATAATAATAATAATAATAATAATAATAATAATAATAATAATAATAATAATAATAATAATAATAATAATAATAATAATAATAATAACAATAATTATAATGATAATAATGATAATATTACCAAAAATAATAATAATAACAATAATTATAATGATAATAATGATAATAGTAAAAATAATAATAATAATAATAATAATAATAATAATAATAATAATAATAATAATAACAATAACAATAATAATAATAATCATTATAATAACAATGATAATAGTAATATTTATAATAACCATAGTAATAATACTATTAATAATAATAATAACAATAGTAATAGTTATAATAATAATAAAAAGAATGATAATAATAATAATTTTAATAGTAATAGTAATAGTAATAGTAATAGTAATAATAATAATAATAATTAGGTTCTCCTTAAATCTGGTTTGCTTATTTTATTTAAATTGATTACTTTTTACTATAGCAAATTGCACATTATTATTTGGTCTGAAATGCAACAAAACGAATAATCATTATAAAAATTCTTCCTACTTAGACGAATCATTTATTTAATAATAAATATCTGCCTAAATTTAATTTTTAATAATTATGTTGCCTTTTTTGGCAGTTAACTGTGTTACCAAAATATTCAAATTTTGTAAAACATAATATGCTGTATTTGTATAGGCTTTTTATCTTTCAATGCAAATAATAATAATAATAGTAATAATAATGATAATAATAATAATGGAATAATAATATTCACACTCTAATTTTTGCCACAAATAAAATAAATTGACATTTTGACATTATTATTATTATTATTATTATTATTATTATTATTATTATTAATATTATTATTATTATTATTATTACTATTATTTAAAGTTAATAAATATATTATTTGTTTCATTTTACTAATATCGAATAGGCCTATAGCTTGCTGAAGTTCATTGTTGTCGTTTCAATTATTACCAATTGATACAAAAATCTCGTCATTTTTAGCATTGATGTTTGTGTTATATAAGTTAACCACCTCGATAAAACCTTAATTGTTTTTTTCAATGTTTATTTTGTACAAATATCTATACCTCAATATATATATATGTGTGATGCTAAACTAACACAACCCTTTATTTGTTCTAAATGGACATTTAACTTTATATTAGAATTAAAAATAGCATTTTCTAAACCAATATAATTAAAAATTATTTTTTTATTTAACGTCTGTTTAAATGTTTTTACAAAAATTATATTAGAAGATCTAACTAAAATAAAAGTCTTATGGGGAATTAGACAAAACTGTTGGAAAAATGTTCAAACACATGGAAGCATTTTGTTATCCCATAATTATTTTTAAAAGCAAAATGGTTTTATAATAATAATAATAATAATAATAATAATAATAATAATAATAATAACAATAATAACAATAATTATAATAATAATAATAATAATAACAACAGTAATAATAATAATAATAATAATAATAATAATAATAACAATATTAACAATAATGATAATAATAATAATAATAATAATAACAGTAATAATAATAATAATAATAATAATAATAATAATAATAATAATAATAATAATAATAATAATAATAACAATAATAATAATAATAATAATAATAATAATAATAATAACAATAATAATAATAATAATAATAATAATAATAATAATAATAATAATAACAATAACAATAATAATAATAACAGTAATAATAATAATAATAATAATAACAATAATAATAATAATAATAATAACAGTAATAATAACAATAATAATAATAATAATAATAATAATAATAATAATAATAATAATAACAATAATAACAATAATAATAATAATAATAATAATAATAACAGTAATAATAATAATAATAATAACAATAATAATAATAATAACAATAATAATAATAAATAAGTAAGGGTAAATACAAAATACTTTATAGCTATTTGAATGTCAAAATAGATTTTTAAAAAGCATTAGGTGGTCTAGCGGTACTGCGCTCGACTCGAACCTAAGTGGACATAGGTTCTATCTCCACCACCGGCACCAACTGTAGACCCACGTTCGGTTTCGCTAAAATGTCCACTGCTAAAAAATGGGTTTCCCTTAAAACATTAAGTGGTAAAAATAAAATAATAATAATAATAATAGTAATAAAATTCTCCATACAATATTACTTTAATTGTGATGTAAAAATGTTTTTAATGCGGTTGTTTAATTGTACTGCAAAATTTAAACCAAAATTAACATTAACCAAACAACAGTCCCCACATGTTTACGTTTTGCAACATTAAAACAATACATCATCATTTAACTCACATGATAACCTGATTGTGAAGCAAAAATTCGCCAAATCAAACAGGGTACATAGAACAAAAATGATTGAATAGCTAAAAATATGGGAGCCCATTGATAATAACTTATCAACCGGCCGTGAGTAGGAAATTCGCCTGTTTTTGGTTTGGGAAAATGCGGATACATGGAATAGGACAAATATTGGCCATTGGCTCCTAGCATGCCCGGACCGTGTGGAATAAACGATCGCGACTGAATAGCGGTCGAGTGTCGCCCTAAATGGGCAAAATATGTACTCGAAACCCAACAATAATTTTCGGCATATTCTTCCCACGACCGTGTAAATTCTTGCGGTATCCAACATTGAATAGGTTTGCCTTAATTGTGGAAAAAAACGGTTCGATATAGAGTGTTAGAAATTTATTACAAAACGCTTTTGCTTTAAAAATAAGCATGGAGCAATAAGACAACAATTACAGTAAAAAACAACAACATCAAAGTCTTGTAATTCAAAGAGAATATGAAATAACAAAATGTTTCCATGTATTTGAACATTCTGTCCAACGGTTTGTTTGATCCCATGAAACATTCATTTCAATCAGATCTTTCCGAATAGTTTTTAGCCAACTTTTCTGTGGTCTACCAACCTTTCTTTTACCATTTTCAATCGTCTATTCCAAACCGTTCTTGCTGGTCTTTCAGATAGGTAAACGTAGGAATTTGACCGTCATTTGTTGTCTGGTAATGGTGTCAAGTGAGAGTTAGTTCTTCTCATGATCTCATCATTTGAAATGTGATCGTACCAGGTAACTTTAAAATACTTCTAAGTCATCGGCAGTGAGAAACATTCACCATCTTATTAATCTTATCTGCTCGCTACCACGTTTCACTCCCATATATTATCGTAGGAAGTAGGAAATTTTGTGCTTTAGGCAAATGGAAAAACATGATCACATTGATTTGAGTCTATGGAAGACTAACTGTGTCTTTCCAAGTCTGGCTTTAACATCAATTTCCGTTTTTTTGTCTTTACCGATAAAAAAAAAACTTGTTATTATAATATTAAATTGATATTTTATATTGTCAAAGAACAGTCAATTTAGATTAACTTGGAGTCTTAAAATTTGCAATGCATGTAATAAATGATAGAAAAAATCATATTTATAAATTTATTAAATATCAAATATTTATTAATTTATTACATTTCTATATTAAAATTGTTTTCACATAATTTTACATATGTGATACCATTTTTACACCGTTTATACACTTTTTTACAGTCTGAAAACTACATCTTTTATGTTTTTTGACTTTATTTTTTAATAAAGGTTTATATATTATTATATATTATACAAAACCACTTTTGCTTTAAAAAATAAAGCATGGGGCAATAAGACAACAATTACAACAAAACAACAACAACAACAAGTCTCGTTGACATTGAAAATTCTGCAAATCGAAGATTTGGCTTTCCTCCAACCCTGTCATTTATCTAACTCTGTCATCCAGATACGTGCAATCACTTCTTTACTATTGTTTGCCGGAATGGCGTCCTTTTGTATTGTTTTTCCGTAGCAGTATAAATGTTTTGAGGCCAAGTTGCACAACCTTGCGCGCTCAAGCCCTCCTCTTTTATCCAGGCTTGGGACTGGATAAGTTAAATCATTTCTAATCCAAACAAGGTTTATTGATGTTAAAATTGTACATCCCAATGCATGATTCGTTTTAAATTTTATTTAATTTGTTTTAAATTTTTTACACAGGTATTGCATAAAATTATATTTTTATATTGTATTCAGTTTTTTTTATTTCTATTGTTTAAAAGTTTTACAGATAACGCGCAGCAAATCAATCTTTTAAAAAAAAAATTGTTTTTAAGGCATGGGAAGGCATGGGGGTTCTATTTTCACCAACACGGCCTATCAAATGTGTGCCCACATTCGGCTTCACTTAAAGTAACGAAACGAAAAAAATGAACCAAACATTCAAACACCTTTTTTCCAAATTATGAAACTACATTTGTTTGCTAATTTAATTATTGTTCAGATTAATTCGACATTGACGTATTTCTACTTTAACAACAGTTAATTTTATTATTATAATTATAATTATGTTCACCATTTTGTTTTTACTAACACATTGCGGTTAAATCTCAACCTGAATATATTTTATATTCTATCGACAAGTTAATTAACACTAGTGAAGGTAAAGCAAATGTAATTATTACAAGCTTCAAGTGCAATTCAAAGTGGTACAATCATTGATAACAATTGGTGATTAAAAAAAGTTAAAATTACAAATACTACACAATGTGTATTATTAAATAAAATAACAAATATAATTTATTTTTCCTTACATGTAACAAACAATGTATATATAAAATAATAAAATGATATAATTTACAGCATTTAAGAATAATTTTAACAATTTTATTTTTAAGGTAATTTAGTATTTTTTTAAACATTAAAAGTGTAAAATAGTTTCTTTTTCCCCGTCTTTTAGTTAAATTATGGAAATTATTAATTCGTTTTATTTATTTTTGTCTTATATTTGATACTTTAAATGTTTTGACGTAAAACGCATCTTTCAGCAATGGACATTTCAGCAAAACCGAACGTGGGCCCGCATTTTAGTGGGCCGGTGGTGGGATTCGAACCCATGCCTACCCAGGTTCAAATCGAGCGCTGTAGCGCTATACCAACGTTTCCCTTTTTTTCTGTTTCTTGTCAGTTTTGTTAACTTGATTATGTGTCAAACCAATTTAAAGCTTTATTGCCGTTGAATAGTTTTGGAGTCGGTTTTTATATAGTCAAAGGCCCTTCCTGTCTAATCCTTCTCCTTTATCCTAGCTCAATATTTATTAATCCCTCAAACTATTATATTGAAAGAATTAGGAAGTAGTAATAGAAACAATATAAACAATTGGTTAAATTAAACACAAAACGATAAAAATGAGTCACAAAGAGCACAGCAATCCCGATAGTACAAGCATTGAAGAAACACGATGTTTTTTCTCTTCGTTAAAGCGATTTTTTGTATACATGAATTGTTATTTTTAAATTTCTGTATGCAAATAAAACTTGAAAAATAGTAGATGTATTTTGTGACTGGTATCTAATAAGTAATTTAAAAATAACTTGGCTTGAGTGCATTTTAAACAATGAACTTATGAGATGGGATGCTAAGGATCATAGAAAATTCCAATAATAGTAATATTCCTGACTATTGGTCCTCAACGTGATACATCCTGGACTAGATACCCCTAGGCACCTAAACTAATAACAGCAGGGTCCGAGAGCACAGTGGTGTAACTGGGTTTCCACTACACCAGTTGGGTGCAAACATACACCCAGGATACTTGAAAGGTATCTTAAGGTATAGGTGTACCATATATAGGTAAGGTAGATAACCCTAACAAAAAATCAGACGGTTTCGTTAATCCCTGCAAACAGTAGCGTCGTTACAAGGATGTCGTCTACTAGATAAAAAACTCTGTTATTCTACTACGTTTGTTACGCTTATCAAGCTATCGAAGCCGATCATTTTATGTACCGTATAAATATGGAAAATAATGAAGAGGTGACCACATCATCAACCCAAATTAATAAATGCATAAATGAGAAAAACTTAGTTTTGTTTGCTGAACAACACTATAGCAAATAGACAGAAAAAGTTACTCAATCGAGTTCCACGTTAAACTTTGAAAAAACTGTTATGTATATATATTTGGGAAAATAATGCTAAAGTCAGAGTTGGAAAGGCAATGTCAGTCTTCCATGGACTCAAATCAATATGGTCATGTTCTTTCATCCGCTTAAAAACAAAACTTTGTTTATACGCTTCAATAATCATTCCTACGGCAATTTATGGAAATAAAACGTGGAAGCGATCAGACACGATTAATAAGATGATAAATGTTATTCATCGCCGGAGTCTTGGAAGTATTTTAAAGGTTACCTGGTGCGATCGCATTTTAAATAATGAGATCATGAAGTGAACTGACTCTTGTTTATTACATAACATTATTACAATTAGACAAAGAAAATTACTTAGTCAAATTCTACGTTTATCGCCCAAAGGATCAGCAAAAACGGTTACGGAATAAACAATTAAAAATGGTAGAAGAAAGGTTGATAAACCACGAAAACTTGACTAAAAACCATTTAGAAAAATCTAATTATAATGAATGTTTTATGGGATCAAACAAAACGTTAGGAAAAATGTTCGAATACACGAAAAAATTTTATTATCCTATGTTCATTTTGAATTATGAGA
>JAKXYG010001032.1:175000-245961 GCA_025895645.1 Cardicola forsteri
GTAGTATCTAAGGCAAATATTAATAAATGTTAGATATATCTAAGGTAAATAGCAAGTGATGAATACCCCCTAAAATAGCATAGTGGGTCATCTTTCGCTTTGATGGTAGATGATAAAACCAACCTGCGGAAAATGTAGCAAAAAAAGAGTTAGATAATATTTTGTGAGTGTGTAATCACAATTTTTTATTGCAAGTTGGGGATAGGAAAGTTTCTAAATGAGAAACTAAATTTGCACGATTTGCTTACACACTATGATAATAAAATCAACCAATGGAAAAAAAATTTAAAAAATCCTATTGGTCAACCTCCGTAAGTGAGTGTGAGTCACGTTGGTGCATTCTTCTATCAAAAGGGGATTGTTTGATCTTGAAAATGCATATAAGCTGGAAAAATCAATATTTACATAGCACTATACAATTTGTATTGCGTCATCGTGCAAATTTGGTCACATATGTTGAAACTTTTCCATCCCCAACTGCCGAGTAATCACACATTTACACAAAAAGTTATCTGACTCTTATTGGCTCCTTATTTCACAACTTTTTCCCTTGGTTGGTTTTATCATCTACCTTTATGGTACCACAAAACAATTTTTTAAATCCTATTGGTCAACCTTTATGAGTAAGTGTGAGTGACGTTGGTGCATTCTTCTATAGAATGGGGATTTTTTGTCCTTGAAAATGTATATAAGGTGAAAAAGTCAATATTTATCTAGTACTATACGATTTGCATTACGTCATTTTGTAAATTGGTCACGCATTTAGAAACTTTCCATCTCCAAGTTACGAGCAATCACACACTCACAACTTTTTCCCATAGTTGGTTGGAATCATTCACCCATAACAAAAATATCAATAGATAGTAAAAGTACAAAATTACAATTTAGTCATGTAACAGCATCGATCAATTATCATGAGTGTCTGAATTAGAGAAATGCAATCTGTGAGTGTTGTGATTATCAATGGCATGCATACCAATATATGATTCGGTATGCATTGAAGTAGTGGCGTGATGGAATTAGCCATTTATGTCATTCTGACACGTTGAACACTGATTGTTCTTAAAAAATAACAATTTGACAAGAAAAAACATTGTTCAGATGTCATCTATAAATAACTATTTTGGACATGATATGTTATTTTAACAATTAGTTTATGTACAGGAACAATCTATATATTCAATATTTTTAACAAAGTACATTGTGGAAATATGTTTGCTTATGCCACACACACACACACACACACACAAATGATTAACATTTTCTTAATTGACATTGGTATAGATTGAAAATTAAAATAATTGAATTAAATTTTACTAACAACACTGACAATGTACAAAAAATGGAACCCATCTTTACTGTGCCTTTTCAATAGAAAAAGGTACTTTTCTACAATAATATTGACATCTGTAAACGAAAATACGCATGTAAATAACATGCTAACGTTACATTCAAAATAGATTTAAAGAATTGATCCTAATTAGTTTTGCAATTGTTGTATGACAGGCAACGAATGGGAAGTTAACCAATAAACGTTAAAACGTTTTTGATTTACATTGAAAAAACGTACATATCTAAAATACTTTTTGATAGTATCTTTTGAAAAGAATTTGGTATAAATACAAAAAGAGGTAATAGCTAATTTTTTATATTGACTTATCCGCAATTGAATGAAATTAGCCAATTTGCAGTTAAAGAAAACGTTAAAAAAAAGTTCCGTTAATAGCACAACATAGAAAAAAACGTGTGGAATTTGCAAAAGTGTATCAAAAGCGTTTAGTTTGTCTCTGGAAGTCGATTTTTTTACTGACGAGTGTGATTTAAAGAACGAACCATGGACAGTACAGTTCACGGTTATTTGCGCTCCCGGTTTTTCTCAAGACTACAATTGAATTGTTAAAAAGGTTGCTCATCTACTATATCTTTATGGATATTTTGGAATTAAGTTCTAACAACTGCCAAAATAGAATCAAACAAGTAACCACTTAAATATCTCAGAATTTATAACTATTTTCAAAGAATCTCTTAGGACTGAACTAAGATAAAATGCTTCAGGGCATTTAGTGGATAATGCTTCAGTGCATACGTCGAAAAAGTTAACTTACTTTTTATCATAATTTAAAATTTAACGCTTCATTTAATTGCTTTTATACAGCCCGGGCCTCAATGTAATTGAAAATCTATTTAGTTATCTTAATCGAAAAGTGAATTGGATAGAAAATCAAGGCACACTCAAAGAAAAAATTGATTGTGTTGAAAAGTTGAATTCTATAATATTATGTCAATAATTTAGTTGATTCCTATCTAAAGCGTTTAAAAGAAGTTATAAAAAATCATGGTTATTCTTTGAATTACAAAATTTAGATAATTGGCGATATCCATTATCTGTATATATGTACATATTTTATAATATAATTTTTTAAGCAAATAATGTATTAGTATTTTTATCTTGTCGTAATTTGTAAATTCTGGGTATTTAGTCTACGCGCAAATTTGGTAATATTGTTTGGTAAAAAAAACATTTTTATTGATTTAATTATTGGCATTGCTAAAGCGATGTTTAAGGGTTAATTTAGTAAAATGTTGATGTGCCTATTATGCTTAAGTGATGTGAGGAAAGTCAATTAATTTCAATGTGTTAATTTTGGCAGGGCCCAGTTTAGCCCCTGTGTATGGTAAAGTCCTAGTGAAAGAGTTCTCTCACTTGCTAAACCGGTAGTAACGTAGCAGCATTTGAGGACACTGGGCAATTAGAATTGATCAGATTCACTGAAATAATACATTTACAGGGTCAAGTTTAATCATCCGTAGCTCAATAGATAGGGCATGGATTCAAGTTCACGTGTGTGTGTGTGTGTGTGTGTGTGTAAAACTTGAAAGGTATGGACTACTGACGATTCCAAATAAGAATAAAACAGTTGTACAGTGCTCCTGGTTAACTGAAACCAAATGGATTTATTATTCAAATGAATTTGATAAATCTAATAAAAACCCTCAAAAACACATTAATATTTATGATATATGTTAATTTTAAATCGTGATTTTTATTTTTTATTTTTTTTAATTTTATGTTTGCTACTATGAATGTTTTACGAGAAACATCTTTCAGCAGTGGACAATTAGCGAAGCCAAACGTGGGCCCGCATATTAGTGTCGGCGATGGGATTCGAACCCATGTCCACCGAGGTCCGAATTCGAGCGCTGTACCGCTAGACCAAACAACTACTTGAAAAATGTTTATATTTTATGCAGCGTTTAAATAGATTTTTCCTATTTTTTGTTGTTCAAACATTGGGAAAATTAATTATATCAAATAAAAAATAGCCCAAATATATTATTTTAATTGCGACTTATTGTAAGTTGGCTAGATTGAATCATTTCTCGGCTCTCTGAGCTAAGATCATGTAGTCACAAGGATGGATCCTCAGAATCATTGGATGCTAATAATCCTGAGAACGGTACAGCGCTCGACTTAGACATCGGTGGGCATTGGGGTCCGAATCCCACCACCGGCCTACTAAATGCGGACCCCCACATTCGGCTTCCCCAAAATGTCCACTGCTGAAAGTTGAGCTTCACGTAAAGTATTCGAAGTAGTAAAAAAAAATAAACGATTATGAAATGTTTCAATAATTTGTGCAATCAGCACACGATTTAATTTTTATAGCAAGTTTCATTCCAACTTTGGTTATTATCAATAATTTAACTAACAAAATTTAACCTACATCTGGACAACATGATTAGAGGGAAGCAAGTAACTGTTGTTAATGTTTTTTTTTTGGAATTGGTAAAAAGTGACATTTTGTCAGTATAAAGTAAATATATTAGTATATTGATAATGTTTTTTGTTAATTTACGTTACATGTAAAACAAGATGCCTAGGCGTATTTAAGGATTTATTAACTTAATTTACGATGTAGCATTTTTGTGCAATAAAACACGTTTAATTCATATATATATATATATATGAAACAATATTTTTGTCATATCTTTAATGTCAAAATGTCGTTTAAAATCAAGTTTATAACTACCAATAATTTTGATCTATTGATATCTGCTTCAAGAAAAACTGATTTTATTTATTCCAATTAATTATACTGCTATTGGTTTAATATGCAATTTTTAATTTAATTAGTTAAGTAACAAGAAAATAGCAATTTTCTAAATAGGAAAATAATAAATATCACATAAAACACAAATATTAAAAAAAAAGGAGTCCTGTTGTGATTAAAAATAGTTTTCGGTTGTCACACGTTGTCGTGTTATTTTACCCACTTGTTGTATATATTTTACTTATTTATTTATACTATTTTGAATGCGTTTTGTTTGACTGGAAATGCATTTTTTAGCAGTGGACATTTTAGTTGAGTCAAACATGGGCCCGCATTGAGTGGGCCGGTGGTGAGATTCGAAAATATTTTTCGTTGCAAAATTTTCAAGGTTAACTTTGCAACACTATTTGTTTGTATTAAATAAATATTTAAAATATTTTCTAAACAAAACATAATTAATTATTTTTTTGAAAACATACACAATACATGTTTTATTATTTTCTTGCAATTCTCGTATAACATGATTGCTGTTATATATTTATATATATATATATATATATATATATATATAATTTTATTTGTTTTTTATTTTATGAGAATATTTTGTGGGAAACATTTTTTACCAACTAAAATTTTGTTGTTTGTAATGCGTAATGTTCATCAATTTTAACTTTTTTACATGTCTTAGCAACGCATGTATGGTCTTGAAAACATGATTTTTCAAAACTGCCAATTTAGCCATTTATAACAAATGTACGGTAGTGAAAACAAGGAAAATTGCTCATAATAAAGTAGCATTTTGAATTTAAATAAACCAAAACAGATTGCAAACCAAACATATTTCCTTCTTAACTAAAATCCAAAATTGACACCAGTTTAAATAAGTGAAAAATAACAAAGTCTTAACATTTTGAACACCAAATTTTAGTTCAAAACAACGTTTTATAATTCAGTCCAGGTAGTCAATTGAAAATGTTCATTTTTTTACTTTATTCACTTTATTTATTAGTTGGCTTTTAAATTTATCTTTTTTTGTGTGTTTACTGTGCATATTTTCTAAATATATGTTTTGTATGTTGGTAGATAAGTGCAACAAATGGTATCATGTAAAAAACATGCCACTAGTCTTATTTACTTGTATCTATAAGCTTTTTTTATTATTGTACTTTATTAAATAATCCAAGTACTTTATTATTTGCATAGATATATTTTAAACACTTAGTACACATTGACTTGACTTTAAATTTTTATACGTTTGGCACAATAAAATATATTAAATAAACTTGAAACTTTTATTTATTTTGCTATATCTGACATTCTATTGTACTAATAAACGATACTATTATAATTATAATTATTATCATTGCTAGTAGTAGCAGTAGCAGTAGCAGTAGTAGTAGTAGTAGTAGTAGTAGTAGTAGGAGGAGGAGTAGCAGTAGTAGTAGTAGTAGTAGTAGTAGTAGTTAGTAGTAGTAGTAGTAGTAGTAGTAGTAGTAGTAGTAGTAGTAGTAGTAGTAGTAGTAGTAGTAGCGGTAGTAGTAGCGGTAGTAAAAGTAATAGTAGTACTAATAGCAGTAAAATGCATTGAATCACATTTTATTGTCAAAAAAAAATAAAACTATATTTTTGCAACTTGTCAAGTTACCTAAAAACCGTTTACTAATTTAATTCAAACAGTTTAAATCAGTTTAGTTTATATTCTTCAACACCTAGTGAAACATCAAAAACAACAACAAATAAAATTGACAATTTATTTTCAAGTAGAGTGCATTTGGTACATTTAATACCAATGTTCTTTTATACAATATATTTTTATAAACATTTATTTTGTTTTTAGTAAACTATGGCAAAAAGGTTTTGTATATTAAAAGAACCAGTTGATATGTTATATAATTTTCATTACTTACTATATATATATATATATATATATATATATATATATAATTATACTTTTTTTAAATTATTATATAGTATTGATGTTTTTTTCGTACGTTGTGTATATTTTTATTAACAGTTATTTTTCTTTTTATTACGGGCCGAAAGTAAACTATGGTAAAGTGTTTTTATATATTGAAATTTAATTAAGTGCAAAAAGAAAGCATTTTATTATTATAAGTAATATGTATAAGCATTATTATGCCCCTTCAAGCATTTCATAATGCACATGACTTTTAAAAATACGTTATTTTTTGAATATATTTGACTAGGTAATTTAATCTTATATTATTTTCTGATGGATGTTACATACTGCTAATTGTATCGTATTTTTATAATTGTACCTATTTTTTGTGTAATAAAAGCTACTTTTACTGAAGTATCTAAGCCAATAACAATAACAATAATAATAATAGTGGAAAAATAATATCTTATTCTTATGTTACTGGTACTAATATCACATCGATCTAGATATGGGTTTGAATCTTGTTACTGACATCTGAATGTAGATCTTCATTTTAATTTCTTTTTAATATTTGATTGTTTAACATTTAAGAAATAAAAAAATGGTTCAGTTGAAAACGTTTTATATAAATATGGTCGTATTTATTTGTTATTTTATTGTAAACTGTTAATAAATTTATGTTTAATATGCAATTATTTGTAAACGAGGTTTCTATCTAACTTAACCGTTTTTATCAAAATGGTTTTGGAAAAAAAACATTGAACATGAAGGAAAATGTGTTGTTCAAGAATATTGTTAAATCAATATTTTTTGTTTTAATACCAATAAATAATACGAGTATCAATGTATCTATTTTCATGTTTTTCAAAACATTAATAAATAAAATTAGAAATAAAAATTATTTCGCACAAAACTAAAGTTAAAATGTCATTTATCAACAAGTATAATGCGGCTTAAAATATATTGACAGAATTACACGTACATTATTCAAACTTTGATACAATTCATTTTATTGTTTATGATTTAGTTTAAACACTAGTTTAATTTTTTTAAATTAAAATTTTAAATTTTAAAACGTGTCAATTTTAAACAATTATTAATTTTTTTTATCAATATTAACATTATTGTTTACTTAAATGCATTAATAGTAGTATATTTTATAGTTATTTTATCATTATAAAACCTGGAATGTTGTTAGATCATTCAATCATTGATAAAAAGCCGTGTTTCTATTGAAAGATTATATCTCTATTCGTTAAAGTATATTATTATTTTACATAAATGGCTATTAGTAATACAAATATATAGATATATGTATTTTAAAAATAAATTAAATATTTAAGCAAGTTACTATTTAATTGATAATTCAATATGCTCGAGTTGCATAAAAAACAAAGCATTGTATGGTTAAAAATAAAACTTTAAAATTTAAGTAAGTTATATTTTATTACAATACGTATATTATATTTTTACTATTACGTTTTGTTATGTTCTATTGGCCCAAACAAGTGTGACTATATATCGTAATCTATTATTAAAACATTTATTTTTAATGAACCCCTACAAACCAAAGATTTTTTTTTGGTTTCAATACATTCCAACTCATTTTCTTTATTTTTGCAAAAAAATAGAAATATACGGAAGCTAAACTATCACTAGTACAAAAATGGAAACTCCTGTCTATTTTCACCAACTGTTCACTTAATTGCAAAAAGAAATTTGTAAAACATTTAACTAGTTACAAAATTAAATTAAAATAAAATAAATACATATACTACAAGTTGGCTGTTCGAATACAACGTTCAAACAATCAACAATCCTCATTTTCAGCTGTCCCACAAATAAATTTACTGTCAGTATGTCTCCAAATGTGTTCCATTTTTATTACTACTTGTAACTAACCGTGAGTTCACAAAATGGACCTGTTAGTTTGTATGTGGTACAATGTCGACATGAAATGTAAAAACCAAATTTAATTGAAATTATTTTTGGATACTTTGTGAAGTTTGTAAAACCTAATAATTCAACTTAAAAATAAACATTAAAAAACCGAAAACCTTTAGTTTTAAATATTTGAAAATTTGGTCAATAATGAAGCAACAACTCAGTTTCTTGTTAATAAATAATTTTTATTCTCTATAATTGCCAATTTTTTTAACTGATGTACAATACTTTATAATTATATATAGAACATAAATTACAATATAATTAATAATACGTTTATATAATTATTGCACATGAAAATAAAAATTTATTTAAAAGTTTGAATAGGAAAATGCAAACAAATAACAATGTAAAAACTTTTTAAATATTTTATTATTCTACATTGTAACAACGAATAGTACTTGCAAAATTCAATTATATCAGTACAAATGTAGCAACTAATTTACACGTTTTATTAATCGTATTGGATAGTTGCATCAATGGTTCTTAAAAATCTTTTTGACCATCAGATATATGAATGGCATATATACAACTTTGCTACACATAATTGTACATTGGATAATTGTTATTTGTACAAAAAGTGGATCATCAATTGTTTGATGGTCGGATTAGAAGAAATATATTTGTGTAAAATTGGTAACATTTAGATTTATCAAGATCTTTGATTTTTTTTAATAAATTGTGTCAAAGCTTTTGCTTTTTTATGTTAGTGGTTGTTGGTTTAAGCCAACGTTCAATAATTGTAGTGAATAGTTCCATGCGTTGATTATTAGTTTACATTTTGCGTTACTAAATATAACTTTGCACAATTATTTTAAAGTTTATGTCAACATTGTGTTGTTAGCGTTTAATTGCAACGAATTAAAAATTTAAGTAGACAAGCTTGTTATATAGAAATTTCATAAAGCTTATAGCTATTAATTAGCATGTAAAATATTGTTAAGTTTGTATTTGCAAATCGTTTATAGTTTTAAACAAATGCTTATTTTAAAGTTAATTTATTTATAATAATGTTACTATTTGATAGATATAACAGTGCTAACATCGATTCAATTTATAAAAACATTACTACTCAAACGTTTACCTGTGCTGTAATAAATAAAATAAAAAATGTTTTCTTAAATACCTAATTGACAAAATTAAAAAAAAAACATTTATAACTAAAAATCTAATAAATGTATTGTCAATACACGAAAATTATTAACTAAATGAAATATTACTATTATTTACTTGTGTTAATATAAAAAATAAATACAATTAATTAATTTAAGTATTTGTTTAACTTAATAAGTAAACAACAACAACAATAAATAACGATAGTAGTTAGTAATTATGACTAACTTCAATGCAAGACATTTCCAAAATAAAGGGTAACGTAGTAAAAAATTAACTCCGTCTAGTTTGAACCAAAAATGATTTAATCCGAAGACTGAATAGAGGGGGAAGGTTTGAGCTTGCAAAGTTAGCAACCAGGCCTCTGTAAAAAATGTATAGTGCTACGGAAACAATCAAGAGGACGCCATTCCGGTACGTATCTGAATGACAGAGTTACACAGATGACAGGGTTGAGTGAAAGCCGAAAAAAACTTAATCTTTGATTTGTACAATCTTGTCTCATGTTCTTTTTAAATTACGAGACCTTGTTGTTATTGTTATTGTTTTGCTGTAATTGTTGTCTTATTGCCTCATGCTTATTTTTTAAAGCAAAAGGGTTTTGTAATAAAAATAATAATAATAATAATGATAATATTACTTATTAGAATTGTTGCATTAAAATTGTCAGATTTATTTGAAAAATAGATGCACTAGGTTTTTAAGTCGACCAGGAGCACTGTACAGCTGTTTTAACTTTATTTGACATCATCAGCAGCGCATACCTTTCAAACTTTACACACATACATGAACTTGAATCCACACCCTATCTGGTGTCAGACCGGTACCTTAAACCACTGGACTACGGGTGGATAACCTTCAACCTGTAAATTTATTATTTATAGTAAATCTGATCAAGTCTAATTGCCCGGTGTCTTTAAACGCTACGACGTTATTACCGACTTGACAAGTGAGAGAATCCTTTTACTTGGACTTTACCATATAGGTCCTTGCATACGGCCACGTTTAATAGCCTATATGGTATGGCTTAATGTACAAAAATCCTGTTATTAATAGTAATATTTAATTTAATTTTTAATAATTTAATTTTTAATATTTTTACCAAATATAATTTTGTTTCAAAATTGCACGTAAATACAATTTTTCTTAACGCTTTGTATAAGTTTAAATTTTAAGTTACGGTTGTAATAAAATTATGATAAAGTTTGTTAAAAAATTATTTTTAAACAGTTGGATAATAGCTATTTAGTGAACATTTACATTTCAATAATTAAAATTGCAACTTCCGGAACAAACTGTCAAAAGTTTGAATTAAACTGCTGTTTTTTTATAAAATTAAACAACTCATTATTAGTAAAGTTAATAACCCAAGTGTTCAATTGGATGCAATAAAATTATACTAAATTTTGTGTCTGTTAAACTATTTAAAATAATCACAAGTAATAATTAAATACTATTAATAACATAGATTTTTTTAATATATAATTTATTAAACAGTTTTTTAAATTATTCTAAAGTCTCTATTGGATTATTTTTTTATTGTTTTATAAAATTGTCTTTTATAATTTGATTGTTTAACTTTTTAACTAGATATCTATTATATTTTTACTACTTTGCATGTTTTAACGGAAAACCCATTTTTCAGCAGTATAAATTTGAACAAAGCCGAATGTAAGCTCGCATTTAGTGAGCCGGTGGCGAGATTTAAACGCCCAGGTCCCAAGTTGAGCGTTGTACCGCTAGGTCGCCGCAACATGTAGAAACCTAATCCAAACAACTGATACTAAATTTATATTTTTGCTTATTATCTTTATCATCTTCTCCACTCTACTAACTAACACAAACATTTGGAATCATCAGCAGCGCATACCTTTCAAGTTTTACACACACATGAACTTGAACCCACGCCCTATCAGGTGTCAGGCCAGCGCTTTAAACCACTGAGCTAACACAAATATTGTTATACAATTCGGCAATATTTTTAATTGCGTTTTTGTTACGCATTAGTAGGAAAGCAACAAAACGTTTTTATGACATTTTTATCTATTTACTAATTGTAATAATTACTTTTTAATTAACCGATTTGGTTAAATATACTACTTACAAATGCATCGGTTAAATAATGCACCGTTAGAAAATTGTTTTACTTGAGAATTAACACTTTTAAAAACGTTAATTATTAACAATAATTACTCCTGTATAATATTAATCAAATCCTTTAAACGCTTTTTATTACACTCTAAATCTGTTATTAAAAATATTTTTAAAGTGTTGTTTTGGAGTAGCAAAGTTAGCTAATGTACTAAATTTATAACTGGACTGGTTTAGACTCAGGTTGTAACGCTGACAGAGAATCTTTGCTATAACTGTACTTGCAAAAAACTGTTTTTTGTAAAATATTTTATTTATTTTTACTACGTTGGATGTTTTGACAAAAAACGCATCTTTTAGTAGGTGACATTTCAGCGCAGTCAAACGTAGGCTTGCATTTTAGTGGGTCGGTGGTGGGATTCGAACCCCGATGTCCACAAATCGAGCGCTGCACCGCTAGATTACAACATAAAGCAAATTAAATAATAGAACTTTTTTTCTATTGTATTTTATACCCAAGTGCACTCTAACTAATGCAAGCCAATTGTACAAAAAACATTATTTTTTTCAAATAAACGTTGTATTGTCACTGATACCGAAAAAGTAGTCATTTTTGAAAAAAAGAATGTCAACAACAATGTGTATTTATAAAAACTCGCAAACTTAGGGTGCATTATCGCATAAAAAATAGAGTCAAAAAAGGTTTAATTAAAAGTACATATTCTGTCTAGCTACATTTTAGAGGTAACATTTAATTACTTTTAATTCAACAATGATTTAATGTACCATGCGTGATACAAGTAATTAATATTTTTTGAATTATATATATATATATATATATATATGCATATATTAAAAAATATAGTCAAGTAATATTTGCTACATACTGAAACAAATATATATTCCATGTTTGAATTACTTTTTCCTAAATTATTTTAAATAAAAAAGATTAGTAAAACGTTGATAATAAATTAAACAATAAAAGTGTTTATTTACTAATAAGTAAAAAAAATATATAATTTTTATTTGTAAAAATAAACAAATCTTTTAATTGAAATAAGTTAGAAATATTTTATACAAATTAAAATCATTATTGTTTAATTATACATTTATTTAAATGTAATAAATTTAATTATAAAACATAAATTTGTTTGTATTTTTTCTGTTAATAATCTTTTTCTATTATAATTTGAATGTTTTGGAGCTTTAAAGGAATGGACTTCATTTAACCGGTGCATTTTTGTTTTCATTAATGCAACAATGTAAAATAAATACCGTTAATGCACAGACTTCTGTGCTGCAATGGTCTGATAGTACAGTATTACACTCAAACTTGAATAAGAACAGGCTTAAGTGCCATTACCGGCTTAATTTTGTCTGCAAACATTTATTATTATTTTTTAGCTTAGTAATATTTAAGTGCTCGGTTAACAACCTAAATTAAAACTGAACTAACTAAATTAATTACATTATTATAATTTTAAATAAAATTATTATTATTGATTTAAACATAAGTGTTTACTAAAATAAACACACTTGTATCCGATAACATCTGTTTATAATAACCAGGTTTTTTAATTTTTAATTATAATTTTTTTTTAAATGTATTATGTAAAAATATAAACAAAAAGGTTATGTATTTCAATATCCAAAGTTTGTTTTATGAACATATTATCCATTTTTGTTAAAAAAGTAGCGTTAAACACATTGTTAAATAGAATTTCAGTTATCCAACTAAAATCTGTCAGTACATACTTCATTTAATTATTTTAAAAAGTTGTATTAATAATTAAAGTAGAAACTTAGACTAATTAATCAGTTTTAAAGGATTATACAGATTTTAAAACAATTGCAATTTTATGTACACTATAAACTAGCAAAGAAAATAATTGTTCGATAATTATAAAAATAAAATATAATCAATTTTTTATATATAAACAATATTACAAAAATATTGAAAAATATTTAACATAATATAATTACAACAAAAAACATAATTTTAAGTATGCAATTGGGTCTACAAAAGCTTTTACAGAATTACAAAAATTAGAAATAATATACGTGCTACGGAATACAAGCTTTATATATAAATGAGCATTGTGTAAAATATAAGGTTCAAACTGTGTATTCAAAATTACTGGTAGTGTAGATTTTTAAAGTTTTTATTCTTATAATTAAAAAAAAAAATAAGAAAAGGTATCAAAATAGAATAGAACTAGTAACGATTTAAATGGCAATAAAAGTATAAATTACCAAATCCTTAACTAGTAAAAAGGTCACCGTTTATACAATTGCCCTTAAGCAACTTAAACCATCATCTGCAATAATGCCGTGCTAAGCCCAGTGCAAAGCGTGAATTTGTTGCCTGCTTGGCAAAATGTATTTAACGCCGCTGACTTGGTCTAGCTGTACAGTGCTCAACTTTGGCCCGGTAGACATGAGTTCGAATCCCACTACCGACGGATCTAAATTCGGTTTTGCTAAAATATTTCTTGCAGAAAGATCGGTTTTCCATAAAATATTTAAAGTAGCAAACATTAATAAAATAAAATAGGATAAAATATAATGTGATTTAGAAAAAGAAATAATTATATAATGTAAAATTTTATTCCACAACAGTTCGTTGACTAATTTAAAGAATCTATGATTTTGCAGAAAATTATAGAAAACAATAAATATTATTTAAAATACAAAAAACGTATAGTTTATATTATTCATTTTCTTATAGGTAGACATTCGATTTTAAACAAAAATGATTCACTTTTAATTTTTTCTGTTTAAATGTTCTTTTTAAGGATTTAGTGATGATATTAATAAGGGACATTTAATTCTTTATGTATTTCCTTACAGCGATTACTAAACCAATGTTTAAATAATATTTCAGTAAAATGTAAACGTGTCTACTGTTATTAAGTATATCTATAAAATGTATTATTCATTCTGCATTCATTTTGACAATGGGCCATGTACCCACACCTCACTGTACAAATGTGACATTTATAAATAATAAATAATATTAACTAATGTGGTGTTAAAAATGTTAAATATTTTCAGAAAAATTAAGTCAATTTTTATTTAATTTAAATAATTTATTATCTTTTACAAATATTAATGCAAATAGTGTATTTACTTTCGCAATTATATCGCACCTGTGTATGGTTCTGTTTGTGTGAACACAATACCAATAATAATAAACTTTATTTTTATAATAATGTAATTTTGTATGTGTAACTGCCGGTGCAAAATGGTACATAGATAAGTTTATTACTTGTTTATTACTTGAATGGATAAATGTTTTAATCACACAACTAGTGTTATAAATGTGAGTTTTTGTTTGACTCTATTTAATTTAAACTTGTTAAAACCATATTTTTGTTACAATTTTTAATTAATTGTTACAAGTTTATAAATAATTTTTTTGTTTAGCCTATTTTCTTAATGTTTTCTATTTATTTAAAGTTGTTTTCTTATAATGTTCACATGGTTTTCAAAATTTTTAAAACTGTACATTAATGTTTGTCATTAATCCATTTGTGTTATAAGTTTTTTATGGTGTTATGTAACCGTTAACTTTTACATATTTTATTTTTGTTACAGTTGCATTAGGTAAATCCAGGCATATAATAAAAAAGATGGTTGCATAAATAGAGAACAAGCAATTCTATTTTCTTTTTTTTTTAAACAACAATAATAATAATACTGTTAAAATAGAAATTAAAAAAAACAAGTTTTCAAACAATTACTGCAAAATTTGAGAATGTAACAATTTCAATCAGCTCCAAACAGATTGTTGCTAACGAAAAAGGTAGTACTACCTACTTAAATTAATCTTGACAAGTCAATTTTTTTCAATTTAAATTATATATGTGAATAAAAGTAATTTTTTTTATTGACTTTGTTTTTAAATGTCAATACTTTCAATGTATTTTTCTCGTAATTAACATAAATGCAATGCATTCATTGTAAAACACCTTTTTTAAAAATGGGATTATAAATAATGTTTAATTTTAAACTATTTATATACATAGAATCAAAGGCTTTGTGTTGTGAATGTCATAGTTTTCTCTTTATATTTATTTCTTATATTTGTATTATTGGCAATTTACAAGGTTAAATTTAATTTAAAATCAATCATGTCAACACTAAAAGCAAAAACCCTTTACAAAATCAATACAATAAATGCAATTAAACACTTACCTGCACAAAAACACTATTTTATTAATAACAAAATAATTTTCGCTTAAGTTATTGTAAGTTACAACAATTTTTGAATAAAACTTTGAAAATTATGTGATGTTGACTTGTATGAATTTTAGACTACAAAAACATAGAAATTAATTTATTTTTGAAAGGCTTTAGTAAAACGCAAACATTGTGTAAAAGTGTAATTTAAAGCATAGGGGTTTTCTTCCCCCCTTTTGTTTACAAACAATTGCTGTTTTTGATCGGTTTTTTCCATTTAATTTTGTATTAGCCATTAAAATGTTTTTCTTTGTATTGTTTTCTATTGCCAAATAGCCTATCTTCCGCAAACCCTCTTTTTTATCCAGGTTTGGTTTAGTTCTAAGTATTTCTAGGAAGAGTGGCGTTTTTTTTTTGAATTAAAAATAGAAATATTAAAAGACGCAAACTGTAAAACACATTCATGTCATACAACATTTTTTATTAACCATTTTAAATTTTAAAGTAATTAATTTATCTAGTAATTGAATAGTGTCTTTTAAAAGCAAAAATGCTAGTCGAAACTTTCAAACAAATGGATTTATCCTACAGTTTGCGTTTTTCAATATTTAATCCAATTAAATACAAGTATTATTATAGTACAACATTTCAAAAAACAATTAATTATTACATACACTTCATTAAAAATAATGCTTTTAGTTATTTTGTTTTATTCTTTATTTAGATTTTATCGTTTATTATTAACAAGTGAACATTTATTTTTATTTATTTTGATTATTTTACAGAAGTGAACATTAAACAAAGCTAGATGAGGACCCGCATTTAGGACCGGCGGTAACAGTTAAACCCACACTCATCTATGTTCAAATCGATTACTGTACTACTGATTAGCCCTAGTTTAAAAGATGTATTTAGTTACGCTTATAGGGCTTTAAATAGGACGTTTGCTATTTTCCTCATTCTGCAACATAAACAGTACCAATTTAATAAAAAATTATTTATTTATTGATGGATTGATTTGATGTTAACAGTGTGTTTAAACGCTTTAAAAATAATAATACACTGCTATGTGTAACTAGTGAAAAAGACATTTTACCATTATTAAAAATAAATATTCCCCACCGGTTATTATCTATCAAGATAGTCCAAATTACCAAAACTCTGCAATAAACGACACTTGAGGTATGCTAACTTTAAATGTTAATTACATCCCGAAATAAGCCACTCCAATGATCTCTATTAACTGCAAACGGTAAGCAATCGAACGCCCAATTAAGTAATTTATTTAGACTAGGAAGCTTAGCATAAATGAAAGGATTGAGTTCAGGCGCTACCATGTTTGTCCACATTTTTCGTCAATCATCCAGGTAATAGTTGGGCCGCCATGGCTATTCTGAATGAATAAGTGGGCGACCTTCAGAAAACTTGTCCAGTCCATTTTAGTCGCCTTTTTCTTATTGTGTTAAAATACATGGCCAATTAATGCTAAGTGTTCTACAAATATTTGAAAATGGTTGCAATGTTTGATTAGTTATTAAACGATTGTGTTTAACAAAAGGTAGAAAGTATAACCATATTGATCTTAAACAACATAAATGGCTATGCAACACTTAGATAACAGTCTAAGTTCGCAAGCATAAAGTAAAATGGAACACACTTAAACGTATTTCAAATGTTAAACAATCCAAATTTAACATTGTTATACGTGTACGATTAACACACTTTGATTACTTACTTGAAAAAGAAACATTAATCCATAAATAGTGTTTTTGTATTTCAAATAGTTTTAGGTAAATTATAGTGTTTTTAAAAAAATCTAATAATAACCAAAGCAACTCATTTGTTGAGGAAAAACGTCAATTATAGTATTTGTTTTAAGTTAAAAAATTAAAATTTTTCGGTAATTATGTTTTGGAAAAAATTAAACACATTTTAATTTGTTCTTTTTATTGTGTGTGTAATTAAATGTCGAATGTTGTAAAATAAGTTAATTATAAAAAGACTGGTTTAGTGGATTACCTGTCTATTAATTAACCTTTTAGGAAATATTTAAACTAATCAAAAAATAAGCATATTTAAGGTATATTATTTTAAATTATCATTTAATTATGTATTTATTAGAATTGCGATTTTTTATTTTGCAACTTTCAATCTAACTTTAATTATTTTTCAGTAAATTGTATTTTACTTTTTACATTAATGTCAATATTATTATTATTATTACCATTACTATTACTATTATTATTATTACTGTTATTATTATTAATACTGTTATTATTATTATTATTACTATTATTATTATTATTACTATTATTATTTTTATTACTATTATTATTATTACTACTATTATTATTATTACTATTATTATTATTACTATTATTATTATTATTATTATTATTGCTTCAAGATTTACAAAAACCTATTTCATCAAGTAGACGTGTTAAAAAAATTAAATAAGGGTTCAAAGGTTAGTACCGGTGGTGATATTTGAACCAATACTCACCCAAGTTTAATTTCAGCGCTGTACCACTATACTTTCATGTTACTTTACTTTAATTTAAGTTATTTTTGCAACAAGTGAACACTTGCAATTTTTCCAATTTTTTGGGTTTTTTTTGCCATTTGGTTACAATTTAACAAATTACTACTTTCCAAAAAAATAAGTAAATTATTTTTTGAAAAAATAGAGTTTCTAGCCTTATAATTGAATCTTTTTTAACATATACATACATATGAACAATGGTATAGCTTATTATTTCTACACATTAATCTTATTTTCAGTTTATGTATAAAATTGATACGCGCAATAAATAAATAGTGACACCGTTATTTTTAATATAAACCAAAAAAGATTGATGTTTTTTTCTCGAAATATGCGTTAAAAATTGGAATCAATTTTATACTTCAAAACAAACGGTTGCATGCGCATTGGGAATGGCGCATTTTGCATTGATTACAAAATATTTGTCAAACAGCTATAATGTATTAAACGCCAGCGGTGAAATCAAACACTTGTTCAGTTAAGTACGAATTTATTGAGATGGTTTATATCGGTACATAGATGAACAAACAAGGTTTGAATGTTTGTATTGATAGAGTTACATCAAGATTAGCATTTGTGCTAATATCAGAATTGGAATTTACAAGTTATCTCCTGCTAACTGTTCCATTTCAATAAAAACCATTGGCTATATTTCTACATAATTTAAGTTAGCAACTATTTTTTATATACAAAATTAAGTTTTATTTATATATTATCTAATCGAAAGTTAATTAATTATTATTTTTATTCTTATTTATACGTTTTTTTTATCAAAATAGCAATAAATTAAACTATTTAGTTCAAAATACATTGATTGAAAATTTAATTAAAATTTAATGAAAATAAGTAAATAATTTTTTTATTAATTTTATAGCTCAAGTCGTTTTCAAACTATCATCCGCCAACCAGACACCTAACATAGTCTTAGACAAGGATTTGCATTGTGTAACGTCCCAAAGAAAAACCTTTACCAACACGGACAGAATGTCACTACTATTAAACGTACTTTTAAACATCTAACAGGCTCATTTATTTTATTTTTAAATTAACAAACAAGTGCATGATACTGTTATCAAACTACATTAATATTTTACACTATCTTTGTTTTATTAAATATAAAATTGCTTACCCGTATATTGCCTAATTGCAATTATTCCAACAAATACAAATAACATGAGACCGGTAATTTGATAATTCAAGCGATCTGCAAAATCGTCGTCAAAACGAAGTCGGGTTGATGTAAGCCGTCCGAATTTTGACAACTTCCACACATAATCTGCGTTCATCATTTTGTACGATTGACAACTTGATACTTATAATTGTTTCTATTTTGGTTCAAAGTCAATTCTATGCATTGCTTTTGTGTATATGTATATATATATATAGATGTATAATTCAAACGTATTTAATCACAACATAGTATTTCATTAAATGTATCATTTTCGTATAATTGCGTTTCATAGTTGAAGAATAATATTTTAAATATCAATGTGTAGTACATTAAAAATATATAAATATTTATATCATTCAGTAAAAAACAAAATTATTTTTACCATCTGACAATCATCCATAATTTTAGTACTAATAAACCACTGAATTTTATTTTTAGATATTTTGATTGTTTTTAAAACAGTATGACTAAAAAAATTAGTTAAATTGAAAGTTCCATTTTTTACAATATTTAGTTTATTTTAGTTTAAATGGTTTGGAACACCTGACAAACAAATAAATAATTGTAGTATTCACAATTTTTTGATGTTTATTTTAAACAATTTTTTGTTATTTTATTTTTATTATTTGGAATGTTTTACGAGAAACGCATCTTTTAGCAGTGTACATTTTAGCGAAGCCGAACGTGGGCCCGCATTTTAGTGCCGGCGATGGGATTCGAACCCATGTCCACCGAGGTCCGAATTTGAGCGCTGTACCGCTAGACCACCCCAGCACAGTTTACACCTAATATACATTTTTTGAACTTTGTTCTTTTCGTTATTTTTTTAATAAAAGTATTCTTTTTACAAAAAGGAAAAAACAAACCTTGATTTACTTGTTTTCCAACCTAAATTGAACAGTGGTTTTAAAATGTACACTAAATTTATTTATTTATTTTAATCTATAAACTATATTTATTCTTAACTCCACCTAGTTTGGATTAGAAATTATTCAATCTAGCCAGTCCTAAGCCTGGATAAAGGAGGAGAGTTTGAGCGCGCAAGGTTAGCAACCTGGCTTCTGTAAAACATTAATACTGCTACGGAAACAATACAAGCGGACACCATTCTGGCAAACAACGGCAAAAAAGTAATTGCACGTTTTTGGGTAACAAAGTTGCACAGATGACAAGGTTTAGTGAAAGCCGAAAGAAAGCTCAATTTTTGATTTGCAAAATGTTCAATACCAACAACACTTTGTTGTTGTTGTTTTGCTGTAATTGTTGTCTTATTGCCCCATGCTTATTTTTAAATTGAAAGGGTTTTGTGTAATATATATAATCTATTCTTAATTGTTTACTTATGCACAAAAGCAGTTCATCACTACATTGAACTTAGCTTGGTAGTAATGTTTGTATTCATGTATATTTATATTTATACATGCTTGTAAACGTCATCTGTACCCCCTTTTTGCATATATATATATATACTAAAATGTTATATGTTTGTGATTAACGCGAATATTTGAAATGAATTCATCTCATAGTTTACGTCTTCTCATATTTTTATTTGAAATTATAAAGGGAACCCGCAGTGCTTTAATTAAATTTGTTTTAATTACGATTTACACATTTTACAAAAATTAAATTTTATTTATCGATTTTTAAAAAGTTTATTTAATTTCGTGCTTTTTAATATTATTATAAATTTATGAAAATTAACTTGTTTAATTAAATATGAAATAGTAAACTCATGTTTTTTATTTCAAAATTACATTTAAAATACATTAATTTATATTTCGTTTTTCTATTATTACATTAATATATACAGTATTGACACAAATTGGTTATTTTTTATACGTTTTGCGCAGCATTATTTTTTTATTGTTTAATTAATTAAATAACTTATCTAGTGCCGGGTTCAGAGTGATCATTAATGTCCTGACCTCGGGTGGAGGCTTGCCATTGCATTTTGGCGGGTTGAAGCTGGCGACGATTCCTAATTGAATTTACTCGGGCGCGCTGTTTTTGTCACTGGGCAATACTGCACGGTATTCTCTTGCATTTTTGGTACCGGGGTAGTCTAGCGGTATAGAGCTCGAATCCGGACCTCAATAAGCATCGGGATTAAAATGCCACCACTGGCCCACTAAAATGAGGGCCCACGTTCGGCTTCGTTAAAATGTCCACTGCTGAAAGACATGTTTCTCGTCAAAACATTCAAAGTAATAAACATAAAACAAAAAAGAATAATAAATAAATAAATAAATAATACATAAATAAATTGTTTATTAAACTAATTCAATGCTTTAACAAGCACAAAATTTGTAAATTGTCTATTAATACACTTAAAAGTATATTTTGATAGCAGTAAAATAAACTTTTGAAATGTTCTTAGTAATCAATAAATAAAAATTTTTAAAATTTGTCAATTATTTTAAAATGTTTTTATTTTTAAATTGTATGTTGCATTGATAACTGTTTATACCAATTTTTAATTATTTTTTGCACATTTAAATCTACTTTAATTTGAAAATTTTTTTAGGTTTATTATGCGTACAAAACAATTCAATATATTCTTTATTTTAGTAATATGTTCAATTTAAAATAATCTACTTTAGAATAAAAGTTAGTTTGAAAAATTTACATACTTCACACACAATTATAAAATTTTATGCTACTATTTTTTTTATTTAAAAAGCTGCTTTTTAAAATCCTTTTTTCTTTAATTTTGTCTCCAACAATAGTTCTTTATTTACTATTGTATAAAACTAATTCTATTTTGTGTTTTGTTCACTGATGTGCTTTGAATACTAATTGATAGTAATGTTGCTTAGTTGTATTTTTTACTTTAACTTTTTACAATTTCTATCAATTAAATGTCGAACATTTTTGAGCATGGGAAATTTTGACAAAGTTTGGAATAAGAGTTCACATTTAGTGCAGATCGTAGGATTCAAACTTGGTCCATTCAGCTGGGAGTCTGATGGTTTTGTCGCCCTTTTTATTACTGTTGTAATTTAATGGGGCTATTTTTGTACTTTTTAAAAAAACACGATCGATTTCTTTTATGCCAAAAAATGTTGTTGATAATGGATCTTCGTGTTTTTAGTGGATACATGTTTAGTAACAAAAGCAAAATTACTTGTCAATACGGATGTAAAATCAACTGGAGGAAATTTATTATTTGTTAATTTGTGCACAATTCAGTTTTAATTTTTTTAGGATAAAATTTGTGTTTATTTGTGTTATTTTAAATGTCTATTTTTGTATCTAAACAACAATTGTTTGTCGAATGTAGTTACATTGTGGGTTTACATTTTGACATCAATATTGCTGCCTTTTTAAACTATTTTTGTCGTAAATTGTTATTATTAATACTTGGCCTAGAAATGATTGGAAATGAACCTTATCTAGTCAATCCCAAGTCTGGATAAAGGAGAAGGGTTAGAACGCAAGAGGACGTCATTCCGTCAAATAACGGCAAAAAAACTAGATGACAGGGTTGAATAAAAGCGGAATAGAAACTCACTCTTCAAAATGCAAAATCTTTAATTAGACAAAGCAAATTACGTAGTCAAATTCTATTTCTACCGTTCAAAATATTAACAAAAACGGTTTTGGAATAGATAAATAGATGATAGCAAAAGAAAGGGTGGTAAAAAACTTGGCTAAGAACTATTCAAAAAAATTGAAATGAAATGAATTTTTTATAGGATTAAAACAAAATGTTCCAACACATGGAATAATTTTTTTGCCCCATGTTCATCATCATTATTATCATCATTGGGGATAAACATCCTCCACCGGTTATTATCACCCGGGGTAGTCCAAATACCAAAACATCTGCAAAAATATCAACTTTTGCAATGTGTATTTAATGAATGACACTTGAGGTATGCTGACATTAAATGTTAATTACATACCCCCAAGTTAAACCTCTCAATAATTTCTGTTGGCTTGCATAGGGTTGTTTACCTAATTAAATTAATTCATTTGAATGAGGGGGTTTAGCATAGATAAAAGGACTAAGTTTGCGTGCTACAATGTCTGTCCAAATTTTCCGTTGGCCGCCTGGCCTTTTTTCCTATCCGAGTAATAAATGGGCTTCCATAGCTATTCTGGTTGGATGAGTGGGCAATCTACGTAAAATATGGCTAATCCATTTTAATTGTCTTTCTTTTATTGTGCTAGAGATACTTGGCTAATAAATGTTAAGTGACTTACAAATATCTGGTAATAGGAAAAATATTTTATTAGTTATTAAACGAATGCGTTTAGTCGAGGATAATGAGTGAAACCATATAAATCTTAAACAGCTTTGCTCAAAATGAACAAGCTTTTGTATGTCCACTTGAGTGAGAACCCAGGTTTCGCATGCATATAGTAGAATGGAACGCACTAAGTTCTTATATATTCTAATCTTGGTTTAAATAGAAATATTACTTTTGTTCCATAAAGGTTTACTTAAACGTCCAATAGCTGAAGCAAAGAGGTGAATACGACGCCAAATCTCGGAAGAGTTAGATCCTTCATTATCTATGACTGAGTCTAGTTACGTAAATTCATCGATTACAGGGAGTGGGCTACCATTAACAGTGATTGGATTTTTAAAGGGGACGTTCGCAAAAAGCACTGTTTTTTAGTATTAAGATATAAACCGTATTTCTCTGAGGCTTTTTGAGTAAGTTCAACGGCATTTTGCAAATCTTCTTCGGTTTTTGTCATAAAAACCACATCGTCTGCATATTGAAGATCCTCCATCTTGTGACCATCATGAGTTATACAGCCCTCAAATGACCGGGACACTTTATCAAAGATGGTATCAACTACAAAATTAAAAAGTGTAGGTGCTGAAACATATCCTTGGCGGACACCTGAGTTTATGTTGATTGCATCAGTTAAAGAATCTCCATTCCGTATTACTGCGTTTGACGACGTGTATAACAATGTAATAATGTTGACAGTCTTGGTAGGAATTCCTTTAGCAATGAGAAGATTCCACAACAGGTCGCGATAAACAGAATCAAAGGCGGTTGAATAATCTATAAATGTACAGTATGTAAGTATCGTGATCGAAGTTCTAACATTTTACGAACAGTGTGAATTTGATCGATACATCCCATGCCAGGACGAAATCCAGCCTGGTTTACTCGTGTACGACACTCCCATTCGCCACGGATTCTGAATAAAATAATATTTGCCAAAAGTTTTGAAGCCCCGCAAAGTAAGCTGATTTTTCTATAATTAACGGGGTCAATTGTGTCTCTTTTCTTATGAATTGGGATTATAATAGCTTGTATTTTCTCTTTTTTCAAAATGGAGCTTATCAAGGAGTATAAATCTTGAATAATGTTTATCATACCATACTTAAAAACTTCTATTGGTATGCCATTTACTCCTGCAACCTTCCCATTTTTCAGATAATGGCATTGTAAGATATTTTTTTTTGTGTAAGGGGGTTTTTGTTAAAACTAAGTATGAAGGATCGGGAGATTGTGTATAGAGTTAATTGGAAGCATCTATCGCTTTGTGTTTGATGAAATTAAGTAATTTCGCAAAGTGTAATATCCATTGATTTGAGCTCGCCGATAAGCGTTGATTGTAAAAAAAATATTTTTTGCAAAGTTTATTAATCCTCTTGAATAAGGTTTGCGCATTGTTACGCATTACAGCATCTTCTAATTCTTCAGCCACATGCAACCAATATTTCTCTCGATCATCATTGAAGTTTGTCGTGTATTTCTTTATCTACTTGATTCCATCTAATTTTTTGTGCTGATTTCTGTTCAAAAATTTATTTCGTAAAACTTTTGGAATGGAAAATTTGGAATATTGATCGGTATGTTGAGTTTCATGGGTAATAACCTAGGCTGCATTCAGTTTAGATGTGATTAACTTCCAATTATGTTTTACTTTATTATTAGAGTTAATGGAAGGACTAGTATTTAAATATATTTTTTTCAAAGGATTTCTGAATATGGGACGTATTTTTAATAAATTTATAGTCTGAGCTTTAAAGTGCCTTTGTTTAGATTGCAATTTTGAGTAAGAGTGTGCACTTTAACATGATCACTTTCATTTTTGTTCCAGTACAATAACCGTGGAATGCACGTACATCTTTAATTGACAAAAACCAGTTACGAGCAACAAGAACATAGTTAATTTTGAGCAGCAATCTTGAATTTGGTTATCAATCTGCCCTGTTGACCACGGCATTTAATTAATTCTTGTAATAGTTTCAACCGCGAGTATATAAACCAGTTAGCCGCTACCAACCATCTGGTGAAAAAACGAGCAAGCAATGCTTTGTTCTAAATAGGGTTGCTTGTTGATAATACTCAAGGGTAATACCGATAACTGTTGTCGCCTTCTTGTCAACTCGGTAACGACTTTACAACGCCTGATTAATCGTTTGGTCCACGGCTGTTTACTTGAGTACAGCCTTATTCACAGCTAACCTTTATTGCTAATGTGGACGCGCTAAGTAGGGATCGGTCTCCTCCCTCAGAAAACCACCAGCACTTTGTATTCGCAGACGGTCACCTATGAAAGTACTAACCGGGTCCAACAATGCTTAAATTCGGTGATCGGACGAGAACAGGTGTTTTCAATGTGGTATAGTCGTTGAATTATGAGACTTTGTTGTTGCTTTTACTGTTGCTGTTATGTTGTTGCCTCATGCTTATTTTAATGTAAAGGGTTTTGTAATAATAATAATAATAATAATAATAATAATAATGATAATAATAATAATAATAATAATAATAATAATAATAATAATGATAATAATAATAATAATAATAATAATATTAATAATAATAATAGTAGTAGTAGTAATAATAATGATAATAATAATAATAATAATAATAATAATAATAATAATAATAATAATAATAATAATAATAATAATAATAATAATAATAATGATAATAATAATAATAATAATAACAATAAGAATAATAATAATAATAATAATAACAATAATAATACAGTAAAGTGAAAATGCTTCAGTTCAATTTCCAGCAAAGGCTAACTCTTTCCCAATTTGCACCTTTTTTTTTAACACTGTTTAGCAAAATCATTGTGTACAGAATAAGGTTTTACACCGGTTAGTAGACAGTATTGTTTAATGGAACAACAAAACGAGCGCAATTTTAGCAAATTATAATCAATAAAACAAAAATAAACTTTTGACATAGGTTGAGTAATGACCAAAAATACTCACTTTGTATACAAGTATGTCAATACCTAAAATATAAAGTACACTTGTTATATTTAGCGAAAAGGTTATAACAATATTAATTTTGGATTATTACTACTTTGCATCGTGCTTTATGGAAAACGTTATTCAACAAATGGATATTTTAGCAAAGCGGAACTGGGGCCTACATTTAGTATCGGTAATGTCTTAAACATATGCTAGCTCCAATTCGAGTACAGCAATGTATTGTTAAGTATTATCAATATTGTGCCATGATTATGGTTTTAGACGTACAGCGTTCGACTTAGACTTGGTGGACATGAGTTTAAATCCCTCCACTAGCACTAAACGCGGGCCCACGTTCATTAAAATGTTCACTGCTAAAAAATGGGGTTTTTTCTGTCCAACATTCAAAGTAGTAAAAGTAAATAAAATGCCAATGTTTTTCAAACTTTCCTATAGCTTATTTTTTAAGTCTAATTGACAAAAAAGAGTAATGCGCTTAAGGTTAGCAGCCATATCTGTGTAAAAAATCATTTCGAATGTTGCAAAAAGCTAAAAGCTATTAGTTTTACAGTTTTTGACAAAAGTCGGAAGGTGGATGATCAAGCGGTACGGCGCTAATATGCGGGCCCACTTTCGGCTTCGCTAAAATGTCCACTGCTGAAAGATGTTTCCCGTGCAAACATTTAAAACAATAAACATAGGATTAAAAAATAAAAGCCCAAAAAATGGCAAAACTATGACTAGTGTAAGCAAATAAATAGTTAGAAATAAATTGTTTGTAAAATAATTGTTAAAAAAACAAAGAAATTCACACTTTTTGAAGAAACAACCTTGCTGTTCCATATTCTTTAGAACTAAAACAATTGGTAACTAATTATTAAAACCGTTGTTGAGTTACTACGCTTTAACATTTTCTCCCATTTTTAAAACAAGTTTAAAAGAGACTACAATAAAGTTTTATATAGATTGTTGTCATTGTTGTTGTTTATTTTGTTTAAACATTTAGGCCATATTTCTATCCTTATTTTAAAACAATATATAATTCATTTGTCAATCAAATCAATACAAAAAATAAAACACAAACAATAATTAATTTAAAATTTATATTTTTTACTAAAAATTAAAACGTTTTTAAATAATCTTTATTAAATTATTATTTTTTAATATAAACTATAAAAGTAATCATAACTCCTATTTCTATTTTAATAAACTTTTTTATTACTTTAAGCGTTTTGACAAGAAATGCATCTTTTAGCAGTGAACATTTTTAGCAAAGCCATAGAGTAGACCCGCATTTAGTGGACTGATGGTGGGATTCAAACCCGGATGCCCACAGGTCTAAATTGAGCGCTGTATTGCTAGACCACCCCGGTACAATGACATTGTGAAAAAAGGGAAAGTGAAATTTAAAAAAAAAAGGCTAGCTAATAACTTATAAAAAATATTTTTCCAATGAATAACTACTATAGCAATTTACAAAAGGCAAATTTATGTTAAAAAATTCACTAAAATTATAAAACCATAACTCCGCCTAGTTTGGATTAGAAATGATTTAAGCTAGCCAGTCCCAAGCCTGGATAAAGGAGGAGGGTGAGAGCAAAAGGTGGCAACCTGGCCTTTGTAAAGTATACTGCTGCGGAAACAATGGAAGATGACACCATTCGGCAAACAACAACGTTTCTGGATGGCAAAGTTACCAGATGACAAGGTTGAGTGAAAGCCGAGAAAAAGCCGCAATCTTCGATTTGCAAATATTTAACATAACGAGACTTTGTTATTGTTGTTGTTGTTTGCTTCATAATTGTTATCTAATTGCTTATGCTTATTCTTAAAGCCAAAAGGGTTTTGTATATATATATATATATATATATATATATATATATATAAAACCATGACAACGGCCTCGTCGCTAATGGAATGTGTCGAATTACAGTGGGTAAACAAACTGCTGTCAAAATTAATGCAGCATAATTCATTTACTTTAAGTGACATTATTCAATTTTACAAAGCTCATTTAAGTTGAATTAAAACATTTTTAATCATTAGCTTAAAGGTAGTAGTAGTTAAATACTTCGTGCATATTTTTTAATTAAAAAATAAGCAAATTAGTTGTTTGAAAACAATTTTTATTATGAAATATGTATACATATATAAAAGTAGATAATAAAGTTATACATTTTTTAATATTTTAGGTAATATTCATTGATTTCCAGAATTTTCTCAAACCGTTTAATGTAAAAATTCCTACGTTTTTTAACCCAGTGTTGTGGATTTTGATTGTGCATTGCACAATAAATTTGTGTAACTAAAAATTTCTATTTCTCAAGCCATTAATATTATATTTTATAATAATTATTAAAAATTACAAATATATTAAGGTTTGTGTTGTATCAAAGCAATTGTATAAATGTAACGTTTATTTTAGTCAAGGATTTTGCAATTTATATGGCTAAAAATACATTAATTTTAAAAGTATAATAAAAATTATGTTATCTTTTGTAAAATATAGACTAGAGCAATGTTTTTGTTAATTGTTCAATGCTCTAGAGTATCACGTTGAATTTCAGTAATAAATATAAAACAGAGGATTTTTTTAATGTTCATTACTTTGAATGTTTTACGAGAAACGCATCTTTTAGCAGTAAACATTTAGCAAAGCCAAACGTGGGCCCACAATTTAGTGCCGGTGGAGGGATTCGAATCCATGCCCACTGAGGTCCAAATTCGAGCGATGTACCGCTAGACCACCGCGGCACATAAATATCAACATTTTGCTTGATTTCTTTGATGTAAAAATTACATTTTGCATTTAATTTATTTATCCAATACAAGGTAGTAAAAGTAGTTGATATCCAGATAAACACGCAATCTAGTTTGCATTGTCTTACAACTATTACATGTTTACCCATTGTTGTTGTAATTTATGCATTATATGAACAGTACAGTTCAAGCTTGGTTATATTTTATTTATTACATTATTAATATTTTTGAATGCAAAAGCTTGATCATTTCTTTCCTAACGTCACGTTTTTTAACAAGCTTATTTATTTATAACAAAAATACAGTTAACCAAGTATTATAGCTGTGCTTTTATTAATGTGCACAAATTTTTTTAAAAGTTTTTCTACGTTTACACAGAGTAAATATTAGCTTAACATCTTCCATAAGCACATTTCTTCCATTGTTTTTAGTTGCACCAATAATGGATTATTAATATTTTATTATTCATTGAGTTGTTAATGCCTAAATATCAACTCCGTCTGGAGAATATCAGAAATAAGCCAATCTCACCAGTCCCAAGTCTGGATAATGGTAAGCATAGGCTCGAATCCCTCCACCGGCACTGAATGTGGGTAGACGTTCGGCTTTGCCAAAATATCCACTGCTGAAAGATGCGCATTTCCTGTCGAAACATTTAAAGTAGTACAAATAGATAAAAAAAAATAGAAAACACTACTTTAAATATAAAAGCAAATATCATTACAGTGCCTTTTAACGTGCCGTAAAATCAACTTTACCAAAAAATGTGTTGCTGTCACTACTTATATCATTTAGTGCCAAATATATCGTTCATATAAAATTGATTATCTACGCCTATTAATTTGTGTCAACAATTGTTTTATATTAATTTAAGAGTCTTAGTTAAGTATGGATTATACTTCAAAATGTTTAATCGTTATTTTGTACTTTTACCTTGTATTGACTTTTTACTAATGGCATTAATTGTGTGGTGTGTATGCGTCTATATGTTGAATGTACTTCCAGTGAGGTATTAAAGCTTATAGCATTATTAATAATAATAATAATATTGTTGACTGCGTCACAGTTACATGTCTTAATACTACTTTAAATATTTTCAATAATCCTAAGAAATAATTTTTTTCAAATTATTTATGCAATAGAAAGTCAAATTGCATAAGATTAGATTGATAAGCTTAGGGACCGCAAACGTGAACGTTTACAGGAAATTATAGGAATGAAAAAATACTATCTAAAATGTACCAATGTATATATATATATAATTTATTTTTAAGCAAATAAAGTAGAGTTTTAATTCCAAAATTGTATGTTTGCCTAACCTACAATTTTACAATAATATTGGCAAAAAAATATCTATTTATTGTGGCAGAACAAACTAATTACTAAAAGATAAATAAAATTTATTTTTGTTTACTGCTTTAAGAGAAGATGGTGGCAAATTAAGTTAGAACTCCTAACTTGTAACTAAATGAACATGGATTTAAGAATTATTATTATTTCCTGTACAGTAATAATAATCAACTTATAAACAATTTTTTACAAGTTTATTACTTAAATGTTTGACAAAAAAAAACAATTTTTTAATTGACAAAATGTTAAATTTGTAACTTTCCAAAAAATTGCTACCATGTGATTAAAATTGTATTATATTTTTTATTTTATTTTATTTTATTTTGTTTTGATTTTGTTTTATTTTGACTACTTCGAATGCTTTGACAAGAAACGCATCTTTGAACAGCGGACATTTGAGCGAATCCGAACGTGGGCCCGCATTTTAGTGCCGGTAGTGGGATTCGAACCCATCTCCATATTGTCATATTTGTTTAAACAAACATTTTTAATGAAACTGATAATTTTATATTTTAAAAAAATTACTTTAATATATACTGACAGCATTAAGTGCCGGGGTGGTTTAGCGGTACAGCGTTCAAAGTTGGACCTCAGTGAACATGGGTTCGAATCTCACTACCGGCACTAAAATGCGGGCCCACGTTTGGCTTTGCCAAGTGTCCACTGCTAAAAAATCCGTATCCCGTAAAACATTCAAAGTAATAAACATTTTTTTAAATATACAGAAATATAATTGTTAAATGCAACGTACATTATTTTTATAATAGCCAATTTATTAATTGATTTATGTATTTAATGATTTTTTAAAATATTGTTTAATAGCTGAAATATGTGTTTATTAAACACAACTTGAATGTTGCACTTACCTCAAAATATAAAATAAAACCAAAATACAAAAACGATTGTCTTGCTACTTTGAATGTTTTACGGGAAACTTGCTTTTCAGCAGTAGACATTTTAACGAAGCCACATTTACTACCGATAGTAGGAATAAAGCCTATAAAAAATTTCAATAATTGTGCTAAATATTGTGTTTAAATTATTTCATGTTTTTGTATAGAATCTTTTAAAGCAACCTTTTATCTTTAGATGCTTTATGTTCAATTATTTCTAAAATGAAGTAATTATTGACCAATTAAAGTCTTAATGTAAAATTACGTATTTATGTAAGCACCTTTTTTTAAATTTAATTAAATAATTGTAATTTTTTAATTAATTCTATACATAAATTAATTTTTTTTATTAATTAAAAATATTGATACCAAAATAATTAGGGTTTGGGAATCGCATGATAGAAAATTAATAAAAAATGTTGGCATAAAAAACTTTTATTATTTTAAAAATACAAAAAAAATGTATTTTCAAAATAAAAACAAAATTTTGAAATGTTGTAAAACTTATCTGCTGCAAGGTATTATGTAGACTTAACCTTGTGAATCTATTGCTTTAAGTTGTCAAAAAACGTAAATTTAACAATAAATGTTTTCATTTAGCATATATATATGGATCGGAAATGATTCAATCTAGAAAGTCCCAAGCCTAGATAAAGGAGGAGGGTTTGAGCGCAAGGTTAGCAACCTGGCCTTTATAAAAAATCTATACTGCTATGGAAACAATCAAGTGGACGCAATTCCGTCAACAACGGCAAAGAAGTGATCGCACGTACCTGGATGACAGAGTTAAGTTAAAGCCAAAAGAAAGCTCAATCTTGGATTGTGCAGAATCTTCACTGCCAACAAAACTTTGTTGTTGTTGTTTTGCTGTAATTCTTGTCTTATTGCCCCATGCTTATTTTTAGGGCAAAAGGGTTTTGTATTATATATATATTACTTTAAGCAATACCATTTTTGTTTCAATAAGTGAGGATGTTTACTTATGCTAAAATATAGTGCACTCATGCCAGAGTTTAATTGTTCTTAAAACTAATGTTTTATGTTACAGTTTTTTAACTTTACATGAATTTATTTTGCGCTCTTACACAATAAGGCTTAAAATAAAAATAAAAACTTTTTGAAAGAATTTTACTTCATGGTATTGACAATGCTATTTAATTTTTTATCGTAAAATAAAATAAAACGTTTATAGACTTATTTCGATTAACGAATTATTTGTTTAAATTTAATATTTTCTTTAAAATGTTTTAAAAGACTGCATTTACAAAACCATCTAAGCCAAATGATTACGGAAAAAATCAACAAACACATTAATTATAAGTAAGTATTTAGTAAGAAAAAAAATCCATATACCTTGAATTTTCCTCAATATTGAACTTCATGTTTCATGCTAATTATTGTACTCAATTTTTAATTAGAAACTAGCTGAGCAAATTAATTTTGAAATATTATTGTTTAAAATATAGCCAACTTTAAAGTACTAACATTTTTTATCAAAACTCAGATATTTTTAAAAGTTATGGAATTGTATTATTTTGTTAGATTTTTTTTATTTTCACTATTTTGAATGTTTTGACGAGAAACGCATTTTTCAACTGTAGATATTGTAGCGAATCCAAACGTGCAATTCAAACCCATACCCAGCCAGATCCAAGTCGAGCTTTTTACCGCGCTAGATCACCCCCAATACACACAATTCATTTGGTTGATGACGTCGTTACTTTTTCTATTTTTTTCTATAAAACAATCGACTTTAATGGCTATAGATACCACGTCCAGAATGCACCATGTGGAGGACGAAAAGTTTCAGCGGTACAGCGCTCGAATTTGGAGCTAGGTAGACATGAGTTCAAACCCCACCACCCGCTCACTAAAATGCGGGCCCACGTTCGGCTTTGCTAAAATGTCTACTACTGAAAGATATTTCTTGTAAAACATTCAAAGTAATAAACATAAAATAAAATTAATTAATTAATAAATAATAAAAGCATTACTTAAATAATCAACATTATTAGCATCCCATATACACATAAAATATGTTTATTAGAAAAAAATTTAAAACATGTTTATTGATTAGTATTGAATAATTCAAATAAAAATTAGTTTGTGAAATGTTTAAATTAACAAAATTTAATCTTAATTGAGATTTGAATAAAAAGATTAAAAAAACTTTAAAATATGTTTATATATCCTTTTTTGAAGTATTTGTAATAATATTTAAACTTTGGTATCAATAAAACGTTGCTAAGTTAATGTTACGTAAAATTGTTAAAACTACAATAGTAAGTTAATGTTTATTCCACTCTGTTTTAAATTAATTTATTTTTTATGTCTTCAAACAAATAACGTGTTTTATTTTCAAAGTGGGTTTGTATACAATTTTAAGTAGTATAAAAATATATTATAAGTGAAGTTTACTAGTAATACCCTTCAGCTCTTCCCTTTTGTAATATAAGTTAGTTAATTAATTAATTAATGCGCATACAACAAAATATACTGGAATGGTTTAAAGTGAAATGTACTTGCAATACCCTTCAGCCCTTCTCTTTCTCCAATATAAATTGGTTAATTAATTAATTAATTAATACGTATACAATAAATTGTACTAGAATCGTTAATTTTACCAAAATCAATCAATATATTTAGTATAAAACAATCAAAAGTTGTTTTACTTTTTAAAATAGTTATGTTAAAATTGTCAGATCCACTTGTGTAATAAATTCACTAGGTTTTTAAGTCAACCGGGAGAGTGCTCATGGAATCATTACTAGCGCATACCTTTCAAGTTTTACACAAACATCAACTTGAATCCACACCCTACCTGGTGTCAGACCGGTACCTTATATATATGCAATACATATATCCAATCGTGTATTCGTACAAAATAAACGTTCTATAATAGCTTAAACGTGTATTAATCACAATTAATTAATTAATTATGTTTTTATAAATAAAGATATTTACATTTTGAAAGCCTTAAAGTAAATCGTATTCACGTATTTGTCTATTACTTTGAATGTTTTACGAGAAACATCTTTCAGTAGTGAACATTTTAGCAAAACTGAATGTGGACCCGCATTTTAGCGCTGGTAGTGGGATTCGAATCTATGCCAACCGAGGTCTACATTTGAGAGCTGTACTGTTAGACCACCCCTGGCAATAGTTACAATTACACAACTATACAATTACACAACTATAATATTTTTTAATTTAGTTTTTCTTAATTTAAATATAAGTGCTTACATAAACAACTACACATGCACCAAATAAGTAACAGTTAGTTGAAATAATTAAATTCTATAAAACATATTTTTAATATAAATATTAAAATAATTTATTATATAACTAAAGGTTTTGCACCTTAGAAGTAACCAATTACCTCCAACGTAACATCGAGGGCATTTTTCAATACGCACAATTACTTAACTAAAATAGCTCAACATATAAGTGCTTATTAAAAATATCAAAACGAATAAAAAATGTTGCAAATCCGATTTAATTATTTTGAGAAAGTTGAATAAGTAATTACAATAGACACTTAGACTGAGTATGCAGTATTAAAGGATTAAACAAGTTTTTAAACAATTGCAATTTACTAGTACAACGAAATAATATTTTTATTATTACAAATATAAAATTTGATTAATTATTTTATATATAGACAATATTCTAAAAACTATATATGTAACTATTTTTAATGCATGATTTAAAAAATAGTAAATATGCCAATTTCCAATCAAGAGGAAAATCTATAAAAGCTTTACTAACATTATGAAATTAGAAATAATATGTAAAACGGTTTATGCGTAAACGCTGTTTAACAAGTTATTAAAAATTAATTTAATCCATAAATATATATAACTCCGCCTAGTTTGGATTAGAAATGATTCAATCTGGCCAGTTCTAAGTCTGGATAAAGAAGGAGGGTTTGAGCGCGCAAGAGTAGAAACCTGACCTCTGTAAAAAATTTATACTGCTACGGAAACAATAAAAGAATGCCATTCCAGCAAACAACGGCAAAAAAGTAATTGCACGTACCTGAATGACAGAGTTACACAAATGACAGGGTTGAGTGAAAACCAAAAAAAGTTCAATCTTTGATTTGCAGAATCTTCAATGCCAACGAGACTTTGTTGTTGTTGTTGCTTTGCTGTAACTGTTGTTTTCATTGTCTCATGCTTATTTTAAAAGCAAAAGGGTTTTGTATAATAATATATAATATAGATTATATATTGAGCAATTGTGATTTTTAAACTATATATTTTAAGGTTAATTGTAGTGTAAGCTTATTAAGTTAATATTTGTATAGCTAAAAATATTTTAGACATATTTTTCTTCATAGTCATTACAAAACAAAGTATAGCAAGTGAACAACATAAAGTTAAACGGATAATTATTGGAATAGCACTAAAATTTCTTAATATTTATTTGTCCATCTAAATTAGCAAACAAATTATTGATACCGGTGATTATTTTTACTTATCTGGGAAGCATTATTGGTAAAAACGAGAAAAAAGAAATTGATGCTAAAGCCAGATTTAAAAAGGTAATGTCAGTCTTTTATAGACTCAAATCAATATGGTCATGTTCTTTCAAGCGCCTGAGGATAAATCTTCGTTTGTACGCATCAAAAATTATTCCTAAGGCAATATATGTAAGTGAAACGTGGAAGCGAACAGACAATATTTATAAAAAGGTGAATGTTTTTTTATCGCCAGCGTCTTAGATGTATTGTAAAGATTACTTGGCACAATAACATTTCAAATAATGAAATTATGACAAGAACTGACTCTTGTTCACTACATGACATGACTACAATTAGACAAAGAAAATTACTTAGTCAAATTCTACTTTTATCGTTCGAAAGACCAGCAAGAACGGTTTTGAAATGAACAATTGATGATAGCAAATAAAAGTTGGGTAAAAACTATTTGGAAAAATCTAACGAAAATAGATATCTTATGGAATCAAACGATTGTTTTGGCAAACTGTTTGAGCATGTAAAATAATTTTGTTGTCTTATATTCTTTTTGAATTATGAATCTTTGTTGTTGTTGTTGTATTTTGCTGCAACTGCTATCTTGATGCCCCCGATGCTTATATTTGTAAAATAAAAAGGTTTTGTAATAATAAGAAAAAGAAGAACAATAACAATAGCAATAATAAAAGTAAATTTATTATTTAAGTAAATTTGACAAATCTAATATAGTAATTCTAAAAAAATAATCCTTTAAAAACCCATTGATAAATACAACCGAACAGTACTATATAGGCTATTAAACCTGGCAGTATGCAAGGACCTATTGGTAAAGTCCTAGTGAAAGGGTTCTCTCACTTGCTAAACCGGTAGTAACGTAGCAGCATTTGAGGACATTGGGAAATTAGAATTGATCAGATTTACTATTAATAATAAATTTACAGGTCGAAGGTTATCCACACGTAGTCCAGTGGATTCAAGTTCAAGTATGTGTGTAAAACTTGAAAAGTATGCGCTGCTGATGATTTCAAATAAGGATGAAACAGCTGTACAGTGCTCCTGGTTGACTTAAAAACCTAGTAAATTAATTATTCAAGTGAATCTGACAATTCTAATATAACAATTCTAAAAAATAATAAAAGTGTTTAAATGTTTTCATAAGTTGTTTAAACCTGAACAACAATTTATTCTTTTTCTGCAGTTGGCAATTAATAAAAACAATAATTTAATCTATATTCTATACAGGCCAATATAGTGTATTATTATAATTTTAAAGTTGACATATTTTTGGCAAATTTTGGTACTATTCTACCTTTTTTGACATTGTTTTTTATAAGAAATGGTTTAAATAACAAAATTGTGTAACAAAAAAATGTATTGTATAATGTAAAGTTGTAATTTTATAGTATGAAATTAATAATAAACGGAAAAATTCCTAACCTAAATATTTAAAGGAATGCATCATTTTAAATTACTTCGCCTAGTTTGGATCAGAAAAGATTGAATTTAGCCAGTCCCAAGCCTGGATAAAGGAGGAGGGTTTGAACGCGCAAGGTTAGCAACCTATAGCCTTTGTAAAAAAATTTTACTGCTACAGAAACAATCAAGAGAACGTCAGTCCGGCAAACAACGGCTGATCGCACGTATCTAGATAACAGATTTACACAGATGACAGGGTTGAGTGAAAGCCCAAAGAAAGCTCAATCTTCGATTGGAAAAATGTTCAATACCAACAAGACATTGTTGTTGTTGTTTTGCTGTAATTGTTGTCTTATTGCCCCATGCTTATTTTTAAAGCAAAAGAGTTTTGTACAATATATAATATAATATAATTATTTTCGATGTTTAGCGTATATTTAGATATTTTATGTTTACTACTTTTGAATGTTTTATGGGGAACGCGTTTTTCAGCAGTGGACACTTTAGCGAAGCCGAACGTGGGCCCGCATTAAGTGAACCGGTGTTGGCATTCGAATCCATCCAGGTCCAAATCGACCGCTGTACCGCTAAACTTAAATTGTGGTTTTTATCTAGATTGATTAATGTTTATAAATATCTAAGTAAAATTTGGGTGTGTCTAGTTTAATTACATAATGTAAGAAAAACGAATTAATTGTGCTGCGTCAAATGTTATATCGGTCCGTACACTTACTGTATATGTACAATATAATATCCCCATTTTATAAACTATTAATTTTATAACATTGCATAGTTTCCATTATAAATTAACCATTTTTAATTATTACTATAAAAAAAGTTCATTTTTTTAATGTTTTAACGAAATATGTTTTATCGTTCATACATTTTTTTAATAAAACATTAAAAATTATTATGACGATATATGGGAAGCGTTTTACTTGTTAACACATTTGGTGACAATATAGAATGATTTCTTATTACAAGTAACCTATTTATTACAAAGTGACAGCAAATTTTTGTTCACATAATTTTTAAAATCTAATAAAACCCAAACTTTTATAAAAACTTATTGCATAGGCGTTTAAAGTGACAGCAAATATTTGTTCATATATATTTAAATATAATATATAAATATTTATAAAAACTTATTATATATATTTATATATATATATATATATATATATATATATATATATATATATATATAACAATAGACACGCCCCCTGAATACTGTACAATAAATATTATTAATTTAATACAACAATATTAAATTAAGTCTTAAAAAGCTTTTATGTTAAATTTGCTTAATACCGTTTGTTGATTTTTTTATACGTTTTTCAAAATGTACAAAAACATTGTAAATAACATTTAATCGTTTAAATTTCTATATTGATTAATTAATAAGGGTTGAAAACACGTACATATATGACTCTTACATGCACACATTGTTCAATGTTGTTTTTGCTAGTCACAAATTTAAACAAAATCGTTATGTTTTAAAAAAAATATTAATACTGTTAATTCCTTTACATATCTGGTAAAGGTGGAAAAACCGTCATTGATGTTAAAGCCAGATTTGGAAAAGCAATGCCAGTCTTTCATGAACTCAAATCAATATGGTAATTTTTTCAGTCTGCTTAAAGACAAAACTTTATTTGTACGCACCAATAATCATTCCTACGGCGATATATGGGAGTAAAACGTAGAAGAAGACAGACAAAATTGAAGAGATGGTAAATGTTTTCATCGCCGGTGTCTTAGAATTGTTTGACGCGATTACTTGTCAAATAATGAGATCATGAAAAGAACTGATTCTCGTTTACAACATGACATTATTACAATTAGACAAAAAACATTATTTGATTAAATTTTATTTTTATCGCCTAAAAGACCAGTATAAACGGTTTTAAAATAGACAATTGAAAATGGTAAAAGAAAGGTTGGTAAATCACAGAAAACTTGGTTAATAATTATTAGAGAAAATCTAATTGAAATGAATGTTTCATGGAATTAAACAAAAATTTTGGTAAAATGTTTGAATACTTAAAAAATTTTGTTGTCTCGTGTTTTTTTTTTAATTATGGGACTTGGTTGTTGTTGTTTTTCTGTAGCTGATGTCTTGTCGCCCCATGCTTAATTTTAACGTACAATGGTTTTGTAATAAATAATAATTATGTGTAATTGTAGGAAGCATTATTAAGTATATTCTAAAATTAACTTTTCTCAATAATAAATAAGGTAATAATATAACGTTAATTTTTCTACATAATTTTAAGTTTCAGAAATAGAATTGTTACTAATATGTTTATTATTATTATTATTATTATTATTGTTATTATTGTTATTATTATTATTATTATTATTATTGTTATTATTATTATTATTATTATTATTATTATTATTGTTATTATTATTATTATTATTATTATTATTATTATTATTATTGTTATTGTTGTTATTAATATTGCTATTATTATTATTATTATTACTATTATTATTATTGTTATTGTTGTTATTAATATTGCTATTATTATTATTATTATTATTATTATTATTATTATAGTTATTATTGTTATTATTATTATTATTATTATTATTATTATTATTATTATTATTATTATTATTATTATTATTATTATTATAACTTAAATGCTTTACAATTAGCATTAATTAGCAAATGGACATTTAGTCAAGCAAAACACAAGTCCGCATTTAATTGCGGTAGTGGCAGTTGCAAGCATGTCAACTCCAGTTCAATTCTGCCGCTGTAGCACTAAACCAACCCGGTACTTGCTTATTTCTAGTTTCAAGAAAAAATGTTTAATACTTTAAATTCTTTTTTTTGTGTATGGTTGTTACATGCCATCCAATATTTAATCAGAACAATGTTATTTAATAATAGAAATAATTATTATTATTATAATTATAATAATAGTAATAATAATAATAATAAATGTAACATATTTATACTAGTTTAAAATTAGTTTATTTTAATTTTTTATTGAATAGCACGTGTTCTTATATAAAACAATATTTCTTACAAACTGGAAGATAAATAAAAGTTTATTGTTATCTGTTACTAGTTTTAATTTATTTTATTAGAAATATTGTTTAATGGTTAGTTATCATTAGCTATTTGTTATTTATTTTAAATGTCAGTTAAGTCTTATAATGCAAAACGATAAAATAAAACATTATAGGGAAGTAAGTAATCAATAATTTTATTGTTTGCTAATTTTCTTTTTATCAAAACTTTATTTAATTGTGAAAAACGTTTTGTGCTAAATATTTTATAATAAATTAAAAAATATATACTTTTAATTTAATTTTTGTAATTTTACTACAACATAGGTATTAATAATAATAAATTATTCAATAGAAACTTAATTTTGTAACTATTAAATAATTATAAAAATCAATACCAAAGTTTTTAATTAATCAAAAATAGTATTATGGAAATTAATCCTAATTTTTTTAATAATCTTAATTTTTCTTATTGCGATTAGATAGTTATTCAACAATGAAAATCAATTTTAAATATTATTTAATAATAATCTTCAAAAATATAAATATATAGTTTAATAAATATCTTATTACAAAAAGTACCATACTTTATGAATTAACTAAAATAATTTTTAATTATTTTTTAATCTTTATGTTTGTTACTTTGAATGTTTTACGAGAAACATCTTTCAGCAGTGGACATTTTAGCGAAGCCAAACCTGGGCTTGCATTTTAGTGCCGGCTATGGGATTCGAATCCAGGTCCGAATTCGAGCGTTGTACCGCTAGACCACCCCGGCATCAAACATGGTTTTAATAGAGGAACATCTATTTTAAATAACAAGCACTGTTCTTTATAATAGCGGTACAGCGCTCAACGTGGATTTGACTGGGCATCGGAGTTCGAATCCCACCGCCGACCTATTAAATGCGGGCGCATTGTCCATTGCTAAAAATGCGTTTCGCGTCAAACATTCAAAATAATAAAAATATTTATTAAAATAAAAATTTTTAAATGTTATACTAAATAGGTTTAGCCACCTAGAAAATATTCTTCCCAATTGTTCACAGCATGTTTCACATTAAGCATTTTCTAGGGTGTGTGTGAACATTGTAAAAACATTAGACCACTATCCACATTTAGTATTCGAACCCACGTACAAGTCTAGTATTTTTGTTATTTTCACAAAAGTAACATTTGTTTTGATACTTGTTTTAAATAAAATAACTTTTTAAATTATTACAATTTAAAAAAAGTTTGTTAAACATTTTAACATACAATTTAAATAACACAAATTAACAGTGTATATTATATATATATATATATAACTATTTTTTTATTTATTATAATTTTTGCTTGATAAACATTTGTACAAAAATGTTTTCTGTCGTCTCAGGAGTAGACAAAATAACTAAAACTTTGGAAATGATACTGAGTGAACATGGCTTTCATTTCTCCATACCACCACTTAACACTCGCCTTCGTTTACAAATCAGAAACGTTTTTTGGTAAAAAAAAAACATTTAAACAGTAAAAACCTAATAAAAAACAAATACTTAATAAAACTTTTATTGACTTATATATGGGAGTAAAACGTGGAAGCGAACAGACAAGATTGGTAAGATAGTGGATGCTGTTTATCGCCGGTGTCTTAGAAGTATTTTAGAGATTACCTGGCGCGATCACATTTCAAATAATCAAATTATGACAAGAACTGACTCTTGTTTACTACACAACATGATTACAATTAGACAAACAAAATTACTTTATTAAATTACCGCCCAAAAGACCAGCATAAACGGTTTTGGAATAGACGATAAAAAATGGCAAAAGAAAGATTGAAGTAGACTACAGAAAACTTGGCTATTCGGGAAGATTTAATTAAAATAAATGTTTTATAGGATTAAACAAAATGCTTGGCGACGTGTTTGAATAGATTGAAAAATTTTGTCGTCTCAGGTTCTTTTTGAATTATGGGACTTGGTTGTTGTTATTTTACTCTCGCTAATGTCTTGTTGCTCCATGCTTATTTTTAACGCACAATGATTTTGTAACAATAACTGTTCAATCCCCCTATTTTCAATTGTTAACAAATATTTTTAAATAAAAAGATTTATGAAATACTTTTTGGCCAACTATAAATTTTCATTAAAACGATTATTTTTAATTAAAAATAAATATCTATTTATATAAAAATGATATTAATGTATTTTTTTTTAATTATTTTATATAACTTGGCTAAATGTCATAAAATACGAAAATGACAATTGACTTAACTTTTATAAAGATAATAAACACAGATGAAAATAGTATGACAATCAACGATTTTTTTTTTGAACTAGGGAAAAATGTATTTACATTTTTAATTAAGAAAACAAAGTTTAATTTTCAAAAAATGTTTTAATTATTTTAAAACCATTTAAATAAAAATGTGTACTTTTTAGTTGTTTTATAATGTCTTTTTTAATAAACTACTTCTTTATAACAGAACAAAACAATAAATAAATTACTTTAAAAAATTATTAACTATTTTTAATTGTTGAAACAAAATATAATCAAGTTATAAAAATAAAATGTGTTATTTTAATGTATGTCCTTTAATTACTTTAAACAATTATATAAAAAATGATGTAAAACGTTTATTTTAATTAATAATTTAATTCCGCCTACAGAGGATAATAAATAAACTAAACTAGCTAGTTTCAAGCCCAGATAAGTGAGAAAAGTTTGCTGCCGTAAGTTAAACCGATAGTTAAATACCAACACCAAAATTATTTGATGGTCATATGAGGAGAACTAACTATCGTTCACTGCATGACATTATTACAATTAGACGACGAAAATTACTTGGTCAAATTGTACGTTTACCGTTCGAAAGACAATCAAGAACGGTTTTGGCATAGCCCATTAATAATGGCAACGGAAAGACTATAGAAAACTTGGCTAAAAACTATTCGGGAAGATTTAATCGAAATGAATTTTTTATAAAATCAAACAAAACGTTTGGAAAAATGTTCGAATACATGGAAAAGTTGTATTGACTCATGTTTGTTTTAAATTATGGGACTTTGTTGTTATTTTTTGCTGCAACTGTTATCTTATTATTTTATGCCCATTTTTAAAGCAAAAGTGATTTGTAATAATAATAATCATAACCAAAAGTTACGCAAACGATTATGGATAATTGATAATTAATTTATTGTGAACACACACGGATAAATGTTTGTTTTAAATAAATTACAAAACCTCCGCCTTAATGTGTCCTAATTATGTGACAAAAAAAAAGGAACATTTAAAATAGATATAATTTGATAAACCTATTTTGCAAAATAAAGCGCTTCCGCTAAAAACAACAAGTTACAAAAAAGATCAAAAACAAACAAAATGAATTAAAATCTTTGATTTGTTACACAACTCCGCCTAGTTTGGATTAGAAATGATTCAATCTAGCCATTCCCAAGCCTGAATAAAGGAGGAAGGTTTGAGCGCGCAAGGTTAGCAACCTGGCCTCTGTAAAAAATGTATACTGCTACGGAAACAATGCAATAAGACGCCATTCCGGCAAACAACGGCAAAAAAAAAATAGTACGTATCTGCATGACAGAGTTAGATAGATGACAGGGTTGAGTAAATGCCGAAAGAAAGCTCAATCTTCGATTGTACCAACGAGACTTTGTTGTTGTTGTTTTGCTGTAATTGTTGTCTTATTGTCCTCATGTTTATTTTTAAAGCAAAAGGGTTTTGTATAATATATAATATAATAAAATAATAATGCTTGTTGCCCAATTATCTTGGAAATAAATAGACGTAAATTAAATATAACTTTTTTGGTCTGTTTTTCTTTTTTTTTACTGTTTCACGTTATTCGTTTGCATCCGGTTCTTCATCAAACCAGTTTGCACCATTATAACAATAAAATAGTTTTGGCGTCGGTTTTTACTGACAGATCACTTGTTGACCGAAAGCCTTTTGCTTTTATCCAGACTTAAGACCGTCTAGAAGGAGTTACAAACTGAATGCATCGAGATAATATAATTTGTACATTTTTTTATATTCATCTATAATAAAATTATTTAAATTTATTTAATTTTTTTAAATATTTTTAGTTAAAAATTATAATGAAACATTGTCCAATTATTAAGTTTTCTATATCATGTTTATTTAAACATTTTTTAAATTGTATGTTCATTTGTTTATTACATTTTTGCTACTTTCAATGTTTTACGTGAAACATCTATCAGCAGTGGATGTTTTAGTAAATTCAAACGTAGGCTCACATTTGGTGCCGGTGGTAGAGACCGAATCCGTATTCACCTATGTTCGAGTCAAACAAAGTACTGCTACAACTAGTACCAAAAAATTTTACAATAAGAAAGTTTATTATACAAATACAAAACTGTGTGTACTTTGCAGTTTTGAGCAATATTTATCTATAAATAAACATTTTTATTATTATTATATTATTATTATTATTATTATTATTGTTATTATTATTATTATTGTTATTATTATTATTATTGTTATTATTATTATTATTATTATTATTATTATTATTATTATTATTATTATTATTATTATTATTATTATTATTATTATTATTATTATTATTATTATTATTATTATTATTATTATTATTATTATTATTATTATTATTATTATTATTATTATTATTATTATTATTATTATTATTATTATTATTATTATTATTGTTGTTGTTGTTGTTGTTGTTGTTATAACTGCATTATTATTATTTATTATTACTATTACTATTATTATTATCATTATTACTACTATATTATTATTGCTCCTATTATTATTACTATTATTATAGTTATTATTATTATTATTATTATTATTATTATTATTATTATTATTATTATTATTAACAATCTTGTTCCCTTTAATGTCATAAAAAGTCAAAATTAATTTCTTTAATTTTACATAACATTTATTTGCATTTGCTAAAATAGTTTTAAGTAGACCTTTCTGTGGTTTTCCAATTTTCTTTACCAACTTTGATTCTACAACTGTAGTTAAAATGATTTGTCTACCTTTGATAATGACATTGCAGTTGGCTAAAATCCAATTCATTTTATTTTTAATTCTGTTGTTTACAATTTAGAAACAAAGTGAATAATAGGCTTCAACATGTTTTCAAGACATCCACAATAGTCAGTCTTGACTATTTCACATTTGAGTTTTACTTACGTTTATAGTTTCAGGAATATTAATAAATAAGTAAAAACAAACATCAATTCTTAGGCAAATGAAGAATATAACTACAATAAAACAGTGTGTTTAATTTTATTATGTTTTTTTTATTACATAAAAACATTTGTCTTATATAGTTGCAAAATTACCAAATAATTTATCAATTTACACATGATGTGTTTTATTTCAAAAACATTGATAACATGATTAATAAATTAATTTTTTTAATTGTTATGTTTTAATAGTTTATTGGATATTTTATAAAAACATGTTTAACATTTAATACAAACATTATTACACTACATTACAAAATCTCTTCGTCTAACAGACCACGAGATAACAAATAATATAATTGTAATTTTTTTCATATTTTTTTACTGCTTTCAGTGTTTTACAAGAAACATCACCTAACATTGGACATTTTAGCGAAGCCGAACGTGAGCCCGCATTTAGTGGGTCGGTGATGGGATTTAGACCCCCATGCCCACCCAGATCTGAATAGAGAGCTCTACCGCTAGACCACTTCAACACATGACATTTATTTTAATTAAATCGTTCCAAAACATCTTTAACCAATTTTTTGCAGTCGTTCGATGTTTTTTTTGCTATTTTTGATTGTCCTATGTAAAACTATTCTTACTGGTCTTTTCACCGTAAACATAAATGAATAATGATATTATAATAATAATAATAAAAATAATAATAATAATAATAATAATAATAATAATAATAATAATAATAATAATAATAATAATAATAATAATAATAATAATAATAATAATAATAATAATAATAATAATAACAATAATAATAACAATAATAATAATAATAATAATAATAATAATAATAATAATAATAATAATAATAATAATAATAATAATAATAATAATAATAATAATAATAATAATAATAATAATAATAATAATAATAGCGATAATAATAATAATAATGTAATCAAGTTATCTAGTGGACAAGAGTTATTTATTCCCATAATCTCATTATTTGATATGCATATAAAACAATATTTCTACAATCAAATAGATTTCATAAAACTGTTGAAATTCATCATTCTATAATAGACCTACTCAGCACATCTACCATAATGGATTTTTAAAACTATTTCTATTGTTCATTATGCTTCTATATTTGTCGCAAATTCTTTTTAACAAATTTTAAAATTAATTTTAAATATTTGATTGTTTAAGTTCTTTTTATATAAAAATGGAAGCAATTATTTGTGGTATCTATTTTTTCTAAATGTCAAATAATTTATTAGAACCAAGATTCACACTACAATATAAATGTATAATTGACAAGAAATTCAGTTACTTTGATTTTTTGTGTTTTTCATACAGATGTATTCGCGTTAGTATCAAAATTGCAAAAATTGCCAATTAAATCTACAAATTTAACAAATTAAAAACTTACGTTTTTTATTACCAACATTATTATTAATATTATTATTATATTATTATTATTATATTTGGCAATTAAGAAAAAGTAATGACATAAAGGTCAATTACATAAAACTGCTTGATAAAAACTTTAATCTGATAATTCACATTTTTCAAACTTTTGAAACAAATTTTCGAGAAAAAAGATACAATTCCCAAGATAGTTTATAGTATTTGTTCGACGAATTTTGATAATTAATTAATTATTTAGAGAAAATCAAACATTTTTTTACTTACTATTAAAAGTACGTTTTAAATATCATTTTGGTAGAAAATAATTTTGCCATAAAATTACTTACTTTGCTTTTAAACCAAAATTGCAATTTCTAAAATTATAATATTTAAATATTTAAATTTTTATTACAAAGTTAACGCGTAATTTTAAATTAATTCCAACCATTTTTCTAAGCTAATATTTAATAAAATGTGATAATTTAGCCTATAATTGTTGTATATCTAAGTAAACAATTTATTACATGCATTCCACTTTGAAAAACTCCCGCATTGCGACCAACGTAGTGTTATATTTAAATAAATCATTATTTTCGGATTTTTCTTTTGCATAAATACTAGGAATAAAAAATGATCATTAATAATATTAAGAAATTAACATTATCAATATTTTTATTATTATTATTATTATTATTATTGCAAACCCATTTACTTTAAAATAAGCATCAATAAAAAGTCCCTAAAGTTAAAAAAATTATGAGACAACAAAATGGTTCAATCCTATAAAACATGCATTTTAATTACATTTTGTTGAATGATGTATGGCCAAATTTTTCTTGGTTTACCAACCCTACTTTTGCTCATTATCAATTGTCTATTCCACAACCGGACAGTAAATGTAGAATTTGACCAAGTAATTTTCTTTATCTAATCGAAAATTTTGCAAATCAAAAATTGAGCTTTTTGTCGACTTTCACTCAATCCTGTCATCTAAGTCGTGCTAGCAACTCTTTGCCGTTGTTTGCCAAAATGGCGTTTTTTGTTTCTGTAGTAGAGACCAAATTGCAAAACCCTCTTACTTTATCCAGGCGTGAGACTGGCTAGATTGGTTTACTGCCGATCTTATCTATTTTTTGCGGTTCCATTATTTTACGAAAAACATGTTTGGTCTATAAATAAACAGGAATCCATATTTAGTACTGATCCTGGCAGAAGTGAAACTCGTGCGGTACAGCGCTTTTCCAACTTAGTTACAGCGACCGGAGAAGTCATATTTTAACGTCATCAAGCATATATGCACAGTTGTTAAATGCAATGTATATTATTTTTGCCCAATGCATTAGGAAACACAAAAAGCCAGTTGTTGACAGCGTAAAAAACAAAGTTTTGTCAACAATACAACAATAACAATCTTGAAAGCATTTTACCAAATAATTAGGCATTTTTATTATGCATCACATACTACTTTTAAATGTCATCTATCTATGTTCAAATGTATATTTTTAGATTAATTTTTGAAATATATTTTTTTCAATTTATAAATTGGTTTTACGTTGTAAAAAATAAAACTTGCAAACTAAGCAACCTATGAGAAATAACCAATAGAAATTAACAAAAACCGTAATACACAAATTTTATTCCTTTTTTTGGTGTGTACAAAATAACTACAAAAATACCCATTTCAAACTTACGCTTTCATTTATTTTGTTTTGTTTTTTGCAAACGGTATTTAAATGCATGACCGATTTGTCAATTTAGCTGCCTAATCTTATTTTAAACAAAAATATTTAGGCATATTTAAATCAATGTTTATTGCTATTGGTAATTGTATAAAAGATTTTTTTAATTAGTAAAAAAATGACAACATTTTAATAAATTTAAAGCATTCGGGTTTTCTTTATAATATTAAATAAATACGTAAGAAGAGGTAAATTATAGGATAAATTCATTTCGTATATTCACGTCAGTTACAAACACATAAAATTTTAATATATATATATATATATATATATATATATATATATATATATATATATATATATATATATATAAACTGGTTTTGTTTACACAAATGGGTTTTAATGTGTGAAAATAAAAAGAGATTCAAAGATTTTGAACATATTGGAAGCTTGAGAAGTAATCAACATGTTAAAACAATTTTCGAAGTCTATTTAATGTTTGGTTTGCAATACATGGAGAAAGTAAGTGCCGGACTGTTGACTTCCGTTTGATTTATTACTGATTCAGTTGAGAATGCGTAGTTTAGCCCTTTTAATTAAGCGACGCATTGTCCGATCAATATATTTTTCGAAATAATATATATATGTATATTCCTTCTTTTTGTGCAATAAATAATGAGAATTTGTTTTGACAGATTTATGTTACTATTATTAAAATCCAATAGTAGAATTAATTTTTCTTTTATACTTAATTCATTTTTTTTAATGTATCTGAAAAACAACATTTTAAACGTATAAGAAAATATCATCATAATTGTGCTTCAAAATGTGCTTCAAAATCAACTTTACCAGAATATGTATCACTCCTACTTATGCTATATTTTAATACAAAATATATTGTTGATAAAATTGGTTGATTTGCCATGACTAATGAATGCGAAAAGGCATGTCAATACAGTTGTTTTATATTAATTCAAGAATCCTGGCTAAACAAATGCATTGATAAGGATAACCTTATGTCACTTGATATTTATATAAACTGATTAATTTGTATAAATTTTTGCTTTGTACTTTTATTTTGTTGAATAGCACTAATTATGTTATGTATGTATGTATGCATGCATGTATGTATATGTTGAAGGTACCTCCACTGATGTATTAAAACTTATGTTAAATAACAAATAAATAAATAAAGTTTTTAGATAATTAACTTTACCAAATTTCATTTTAGACACAACTATTTTAACCTTAATATTCATACAACTCGTTTACGATTAAGGCAGTATGACATCTATATTGTTTCTAAATAACTTTTCTTTAAATAAGTACTAAAAATAGATAATGTTAATAATAATTCTAATAATTTTATATTTAATGCTTTATTGGTTAAGATTTTATTGTTTTAGAATTTATAAACAATTAAAAAACATTTAAAAATCAAAAGATTTATACATATATAGAATGAGTAAATTGAAATTGATAACGTTTATAACAATTATTTTATTTTTTTTAATTTTACTTTATTTAACATTTTAATATCCCAAAGTTATATTTGTTAAGTACAACGTTAATAATACAATTATCGCCATATTAATTAAAAATCAACATTTTTCTAAATAATAAATGCAATAAACCAGACTATTATTTTTTTAACAAGTTTTTGTAAAGAAATTGTTTTTTGACGTGACGCTATTTCTTATTACAATAATGTCCGCCAATTTAAATTTTTGCACAATTATACAAATAAAAAATGAAATGCCTTATACTAAAAATACGGGGGGTTGTGGGCTAAAAAATCAATATTTTCATCAATAGTTAGAATTCAAAATTGGGAATTATTATATTTATTATACAAAACCCTTTTGCTTTAAAAAAACATGGGGCAATAAGACAACAACAATTACAGCAAAAACAAAAACAACAACAAAGTCTCGTTAGCATTAAACATTCTGCAAATCGAAGATTGAGCTTCCTTTCGGCTTTCACTTAACCCTGTCATTTATCTAACTCTGTTATCCAGATACGTTGTTTGCCGAAATGGCATCCACTTGTATTGCTTCCGTAGCAGTATAAATGTTTTACAGAGGCCAGGTTGCTAACCTTGCGCGCTCAAACTCTCCTCCTTTATCCAGGCTTGGAACTGACTAGATTGAATCATTTCTAATTTAACCTAGGTGGAGTTAAAAATAAATATAATCTATAAATTAAAATAAATGAATAAAGTTAGTGTATATTTTAAAACCACTCTTCAATTTATGTTGGAAAACAAGTAAGTCAAAGTTTGCTCTTTCATTTTCGTAAAAAGAATACTTTTATTAAAAACATAACGAAAACAACAAAGTTTAAAAAATGTATGTTAAGTGTAAAATGTACCGGAGTGGTCTAGCGGTACAGCGCTCGATTTGAACTTGGTGGACATCAGAGTTCAAATCCCAAATTAGTAATACATGGAAACAAATTTTATCGTTTAATGTAAAAAGCATTTTTGTTTACCACAAGTACGTTACGTATTGCAATATAAAAAATTGAGTAAACTAACTTTTTCAATTAGAAAATATAGTTTGCATAAAATTAGTAATTTGTTAATAATAAAACACTAATAAAACAAAGAATTAGAATTGTGTTTTTTCAAAATTAAATAAAACAGTTTTGTTTTACAGCAATTAAAACACTGACTTAAAAATATTGTGTCTTAAATTAGATACTGTGTTGCCCCACCTACATCCAATGTTTATTTTGAGTAGTTAAAAGCAATAGAATAATATTGGATGGTAGATGATAAAACCAACTCGTGGGAAAAAGTTGCGAAAAAAAAGGAACCAATACGAGTTAGATAACCTTTTGTAAGTGTGTAATTACTCGTAAGTTGGGGACAGGTAAGTTTCAAAAAGTGTGACCAAATTTGCACGATGACGCAATACAAATCGAATTGTACTAGCTAAATAGTGATTTTTCCACCTTATATACATTTTCAAGGTCAAGAAATCTCCTTTTGATAGAAGAATGCACCAACTTGACTCACACTTACTCACGAAGGCTGAACAATAGAATTTTTACAAATTCTTTTTTCTATGGTTGGTTTTATTATTTACCTATTTGAAAAACCTTGTAAAATAAAATATATACAAAATAATTGCTTTATTTTAATTTATACCAATTACCAATTGAACTATAAAAATTCTGTTTTAATGTATGAAATTGTTTTTTGTCCTGAAATGCACTATGTACAATTTACAATTTGTTGTTTTAATGGCTTATGCTATATTGTTTAAAAAAATCATAATGTCAACTCTATTAAAATTTAATTGTTAAAAGAAATTGAAACTGAACAATACACAAAATAAAATAAGAAAAATACTGTTACTCCGGAAGTTTTCATCTAATAGTGCATAATATAACAAAACATTTACAATCAGGTCAAAATTAATAAACCATTTGTCTAAACTCATTTCATTGTTAGAAATGAAATTACATAACAAACTGGTTATTAGATATCAAATTATTTAAGACAACACTTAGGCTTATTTATAAATGTGCGTATAATAACAATAGTAATCATTATTATTATTACTATTATTATTATTATTATTATTATTATTATTACTATTATTGTTATTATTGTTACCAGTATTATTACTTGGAAACACCACACAGATGTAACAGTTAGAAATAGCACAATTATTAAAAAGTGAGACTTTATGAGTATTATTCAAATCTTCAGAATTACCACCATTCTAAGAAAGCGACTTTGGCAAAATACAAACCCACAATTTTCTGATCCAAGGTCGATTTTGTCATTGGAATTATGCTTTTATTTTCTGCCGCACTTTGCTGAAATGGCGTTGTCCTATTGTCACTTCAGCCATATAATTATTTTTCATTTTTACTACTTTAAAGTTTTTACGGGAAACATCTTTTAGTAGTGGATATTTTAACCAAGCCAAACATTTAGTGGTGGAATTCGAACTGATGTCCACTAGCTTCAAGTCGAGCGCTGTACCGCTAAATCTCTCCGGTAAATCATTTCGTAACCAAAAAATATTAAGTTGTATTTTCTTTAATATGTAACGTCACATTTCATAATAATCAAATGGCTTAACTTTTAGTTATAAACTGATTGATAGTTAACGTATAATTGTATAATTTTAATTTTTAGTAATCCCTGACTTACTTTGCTTATACCGATAGTGTATAAAATATTTTGTATTTTGTGCTGCTAAATATACTTCTACTGAAGTATCTAAACTGGCGTAATAATAATAATAATAATAAACTCTTTTAAAAAATCGATAAAACTTTATAAACTTGTTTATTTGTGAATTCGGAATTCTTAATCCCAGTTTTTTTCCATCTCATTTTGAACAAAAATATAAGCAAATGAATAGTTCATAACTGCACCTACATATGTTTTAAACAGGCTACATAAAAATCTACCTTTTTTAAGTATATGCAAAATAGCGAAAATTACGATTTAATGTATGTAATAGATTTTGTCAAGAAACCACTATTAACAACCAATTATCATAACTATTTTGCCAATAAAATAATTTTCAATTACTTTTGTATGTATTGTACAAACGATATTAATTTGTTGGCGCCATTAGAAAGGCGAATAGGGTAAATTTATGCATTTAGATAAAAACAAAAGGAATTAGTATAAACAGTAACATATGACTTTAAAGAGTTTTAATTGCTAATTTTAAAATTGCAAAAATAATTACATGTACAATATTTTACAATCAAATTACATTATTTTTTACTTTATTTAGAAAAAAGTATTACAATTAAATAGAAAATAATAGTAGGCAAAAACATTTTAAAACTATTGAAGACTTTTTATTTGTTTTATAATTATTATCTCACTTGCTAAACCGGTAGCAACGTAGCTGCATTTGAGGACATTGGGCAATTAGAATTGATCAGATTCACTATAAATTATAAAGTTACAGGTCAAAGATCATTCACTCGTAATCCAGTGGTTTAAGGAGCTGACACCAGATAGGGCGTAGATTCTAGTTCATGTGTGTGTGTGTGTGTAAAACTTGAAAGATATGCGCTGGTGATGATTCCAAATAAGGATGAAACAACTGTACAGTGCTTCTGGTTGACTTAAAAACCTAGTAAATTTATTATTCAAGTAAATCTGACAATTCTAATATAACAATTGTAAAACAAACAATCCTTTAAAAACCCATTGATAAATTATTATCGGTATATGTTAACTATTCTAATACATGATCTAAATGGGACTTGTCAATAAACTCTTTTTTTAAGTTTTTACTTGAAAGATATATTTTTTCAAGAAAGTAATTATTCCAAAATAATATGGACTATCAATACTTGAAGTTAATTGTCTTTTAAGTTTTTTTATAAATTTATATATTGTTTACATATTAAGTTAATAACATTAAACGATTATGCAACATTATTTACATATTATACAAAACCCTTTCGCTTTAAAAATAAGCATGGGACAATAAGATAACAATTACAGCAAAACAACAACAACAACAAAGTCTCTTTTAGCATTAAACATTCTGCAAATCAAAAATTGAGCTTTCTTTCGGCTTTCACTCAACCCTGTCATCTGTGTAACTTTGTCATCCAGACACGTGCGATCATTTCTTTGCAGTTGTTTACCGTAGCAGTATAAATTTTTTACAGAGACCAGGTTACTAACCTTGCGCGCTCAAACCCTCCTCCTTTATCCAGGCTTTGGACTGACTAGATCCAATCATTTCTAATCCAAACTAGAAAAGAAAATTATTATTTCTTTATACATAATTTTACAAATGCTTACTTAACATTACATAACGTTACTGCATACATATTATTTAAAGAATATTGATTAGTTTTCAAATGTATATAAAATTTAACATTAATTGTGGTGTAAAAAGATCAAAGAAATTTTTTAATTACTTGACGCCCCATTTTTGTTTTATCAACTTGTCAAATTTTTAATTTCACCCCTTGACCTTGGCACAATTTTGAACACTTACAACAGTTGGTTTTAATGAATTTAAATGATGAAAGCTATTTCTTAACTACTAAAAATTACAAACAAATAAGCAAAAGTTACAATTTTGGTTTAACTATTGAACAAATTTCCGATTTATTTGAGGTAAATACAAGGATTGTATACAGAGTTTTGAAGGATTATAAACGTCCAAGAACAACTGAAACTGGATGTGTATCATCAACTAGTAAACAAAATAATTTGTTTATAATCACAAAATTGAAAAGAAACAGGATAGAGCCCATTAAACAGATACAAAACGAAGTATTAGCTCATTTTTTATATTCACTTATCCACAATCAGATGAAATTAGCTAATTTACAGTTGAAAAAAACGTTTTTAAAATGTTTCGTTAACAGCACAGCATAGAAAAAGACGTGTAAAATTTGCAAAAATATATAAAAACCGTTCAGTTTGTTTCTGGAAATAAATTTTTAAAGTAAGATTTTTCTCAAGACAACAATTGCATTGTTAAAAAGGTAGCGCATTCATCATATCTTTATGGATGTTATGGAATTAAGTTCGAACAACTGCCAAAATAGAATCAAACAAGTAGCCACTTAAATAGCTCAGAATTTACAACTATTTTTAAAAAAGTTCTTCGAATGGAACCTAAAACAAAATGTCTCAGGACATTTAGTGGTTGTTCAAGATAATGCTCCAGTGCAAACGTCAAAAAAGGTAACGTGTTTTTTATCATAATTTAAAATTTAACGCATTTTTTTATTGTTTAAACTAAAGATGTTTTAAATAGCAAAAAAACTGAGCTTCATTCAATTGCCTTCATACAGCCCGGACCTCAATGTAATTGAAAATCTATTTAGTTATCTTAAACGAGAAGTGAATCGGATAGAAAATCAAGGCACACTCAAAAAGAAAAATTAATTATGTGTTAAAAAATCAAATTCAACAAGATCGTATCAATAATTTGGTTGATTCTTATCTAAAGCGTTTAAAAGAAGTTATAAAAATACTATAGTTATTCTTTGAACTACTAAATTTGTAAAATTGGTGATGTCTATTTTGTATATATGTACATATTTTACAATATAATTTATTTTTAAGCAAATAATGTAGTAGTATTTTTATCTTGTCAAAACGTATAAATGCTGGGTTTTTTGTCTAAGCGAGAATTTGGTAATGCTATCTGTAAAATTATTAGTATTGCTAAAGTGATGTTGATGTGCCCAATGTGCTTAAGTGATATGTGAGGAAATTCAATCCATTTTAATGTGTTAATTCTGACACTGCCCATTTTAGCCCCTGTACCATGATTATTCATTTTCATTTGGTTTTCGCAACTTAAGTGTTTACAAAAAGTGTTTTTCACCAAATGGACATTTAGAGGAGTCAAGAGAGGATTCGCATTTAGTGCCCGGGGTGGTCTAGCGATACAGCTCTTAACTCAAATTTAGGTGGGGTCAATTTCCACCACTGGCACCAAATTCGGGATCACGGTTGGCTTCGCTAAGATGCCCAGTGTTAAAAAATGCGTCTCTTGTAAAACATTTAAAGTAGTATATATATATATATATATATATATATATATATATATATATATATATATATATATATATATATATATATATATATATATATATATATAATTCAATAAATTTGGCATTTTTAATATTATTTAAATTATAATGTATAAATCCTTAAAATTTCTACTTTAATTTGTACTAATTATATTATTAAACTAAACTTACATTATTTTTATACACAAAAACTTCTACTCTATCATTTCCTGCTTTGAGAAAATATAAAAATCTGTAGTGGAAAAAATATATGAAGATAATTGAAAAACGTTTTATCAATTTCTAAAATTATGACAAATAATTTTATCATTATTATTATTATTATTATTATTATTATTATTATTGTTATTGCTGTTGGTATATTTTGTTTTACTCTATCGATTTCTACAAAAGCTTCTATTGGCAACACTTTTGATTTTGTGTTGTTGCTGTAAGTTGCCGTTAATAAACGTTCCTCCGTTTGTTCGTCTTCTTTCTATCTAGTTGTAAGGAGGTTGTAAGCAATACAAGCGTAATCAATAATCAAAAATCAGATCAGTATCCCATTTGATAACTCGCTAAAAGTGTAAGTGTGGGTGCTAGCAACTTAAAGTTTAAACAAAGAAGTAATCTAGAATAAAACAAAGTAGTTACAAAATTGTACAATTGTAAAAACAAAGTATAGTTGTTGTTATTATTATTATTATTATTATTATTATTATTATTATTATTATTATTATTATTATTATTATTATTATTATTATTATTATTATTATTATTATTATTATTATTATTATTATTATTATTATTATTATTATTATTATTATTATTATTATTATTATTATTATTATTATTATTATTATTATTATTATTATTATTATTATTATTATTATTATATTAAGCTTTAATAACTCCGCCTAGTTTGGATTAGAAATGATTCAATCTAGCCAGTCCCAAGCCTGGATAAAGGAGGAGGGTTTAAGCGCAAGGTTGGCAACCTGGCCTCTGTAAAAGTTTATACTGCTGCGGAAACAATGAAAGATGACGCCATTCCGGCAAACAACAACGTTTCTGGATGACAAAGTTACCAGATGACAAGGTTGAGTGAAAGCCGAAAGAAAGAGCATTCTTCGATTTGCAGAATATTGAATGCCAACGAGACTTTGTTATTTTTGTTGTTGTTTTGCTGTAATTGTTGTATTATTGCCCCATGCTTATTCTTAAAGCAAAAGGGTTTTATATAATAATATATAATAATATAATAAGCTTTAATATCTCACAAAAGGTACATTCAATATAACTATTTTGCCATAACTGATTTAAACCGAATTAAAATCTGTATCAAGTATTAAAATAAATGTAACAAATTCAATTTGTAAAATTTTGTTAAAAACAATTTAACATTTTCTACCTATAACCAATCAATTAAGCATTAATTGATTATTACAATTATCGATTTTTCCTTCGCTGGGCATGGGTTCGAATCCCACCACCGGCACTTAAATGGGGGCCCATGTTCATTTTTGCTAAAATATCCACTACTGAAAAATGTTTCTCGTCAAACATTCAAAGTAATAAACATAAAATAAAAAATAATGAAAAATGTAGACAAATAACTAATGACTAAGTATCTCCTGTCAACGAGTATTGGATTCAATCATCGTACAACGTCCATGTACTTGCTAAAGATTTCAATTAACAAATATAATATAGTAAAAAAATAGATCAAGTTATAAAATATGTAATTTTTCTGTACTTTCGTACTTTTGTTATAAAAACAATTAATGTTTAAAACTTATGTCATGTTAAAGGTTGGTATAACAATGAAATAATAATACTAACTACACACTATTACTAAAAATATGTCTACATGTTAATTGAAACCGACTGCACTATACAATTTTTAAAAGTATGTTTGTATTACATTACATTTACGTGAGTTTTAAACCGATAATAATCAGTAATTATAAAGTTGTTTTCTACAATTTAAATTTTTAATTCTAAGTTTAGGCACCGCTTTCTGGTTACGCCCATAATAGTTAACAATTTCATATCTGTCTATAATGCAATGACTTAAGGGTGAATGTTTTTGCAATGTTGTCAGATTTACTAAATATTGAATATGATTAGCTTGACTTAACTAGCGTTTTGTCTGTAGTCGGTCCCAAGTCCAGTTGAAAAAGGACGAGGATTTTATCGATTGGATTAGCACCCTGACTTTTGTAAACACGATTTGATTAAACTGCAGTAAAAATGTGACGAGGTTTTGCGCAAAATCCCCCATTTCAATTTTCAATCTGAACAATTTTCAAAGCCGAAAATTTAATGTACAATCCTGTGGAACATTGTGGTGGCGTTGCATACATGCTCTCTGAGAGCGAAAGGGTTTTCAAATAAAATAAAATAAAACATTAGTGCATGCACTTTAAGTCACACATAGATAAAAGGCACACACGAGTCTAAAGTAAAACATTTATATTAAACTTAATTATTGACTTTTATAAAGGCAGCGTAGCAAACAAATCGTGATCAGTTATACGGCTTCTTTAAATACAAAAATTCCAACCCAAATTTGTTATAATTTTTTATCTAAACAAACATTTTTATTTATAATCGTGTAAATAGTGTTATTATTATATTATTATTATTATTATTATTATTATTATTATTATTATTATTATTATTATTATTATTATTATTATTATTATTATTATTAGTAGTAGTAGTAGTAGTAGTAGTATTAGTATTAGAGTAATAGTAGTATTAGCTTATTATTATTATTATTATTATTATTATTATTATTATTATTATTATTTAAAGCATTGGGCGCCCTTCATAATTATAATTATGGTTATTATCATTATTATTATTAGGACTGTTGGCATAGGTACCTCAGTAGAAGTAATTATTAGCACACAAAAATAATACATATTCATTAATTTGGTAGTAAAACTTATAATTAGAAATTTGTAAAACTATATATATATATATATAAAATAAATAATTTGCTACCATATTATTTGTCAAAGTTGCAATATTCTAATCAAACCGTTTGCGGTTTTGAATTTTGATTGACTTTAAGTATTTAATAATCTTAAAGTTTTTACAAAATTGAATACCGCGAGTCATCGATTTGTTGCGCTTCAATTATGCCGGAAGTTACTTGTATCAAAGTTGTCAAGTCAAATTTAATAATATATATTTATGCATTTTTAATTAATATATAGTTTCAAAATTAAATTGTAATGCAAATAGAAAAATTAAAACTGTAATGTACAATATGCAATTAAATTTACAAAACTTAAAATAATTAAAGACTTTATAAATTATAACCATATATATATATATATATATATATATATATATATATATATATATATATATATATATATATATATATTGTTTATTTCAAGACCCTTTCTTCTCTAGAAAGGACGGGATAACACAAGATTGTTCGACATTAAATTTCTGACCTCGAAAATTGTGCACACTGAAGATTGAAATTCTATTTGGATTTTGATAAGCCCATTGAAATTATGTTTCCACTTTTTCGTCATATTTCAATAAAATGGCCTTTTCTTGTCATTTCTTTAGCATTCCTTTTTTTTACAGAGACCAGGTTTCTAATCATGCGCTTAGGACTTCCTCCTTTCTCATCCAAACATGGAATCGGTTACGCTGAAATTAACGATATATTTTTGTTTTTTTTATTTTTATTACTTGAATATTTTAAGAGAAAGATTGTTCAGTAGTGGACATTTTAGCAAAGTCGAGCGTAGACCCACATTTGGTGCCGATAGGAGAAGTCGAACCCAGTTCTAGTCAAGCGGTGTACTTCAATGCCATCCCGACACATTATACATTATTCTACCAGAACGGGTAAATATATAAGGTACTATGCAAGGCCCAGTTTATAAAAATTCTTTACCCTAATTGGTCAGATCTGCTGCGAATTTTATAAATATATCTTAAACCATTAAAATTATTAATGTAGGAAATTAGTTTGTACAAAACCGATAATGGCAAACGTTTTAAAAAAACAATATTTTACAATTTTAAAAAGTTAACTTCAATGTTATCCTAGATTAAATAAAACACGTGTTTAAATAAAATTATCGATTGTGTCTGAAGTACTAGCACGAGCTTTAGTCATTTTTAACTACAATACAACAAAACATTTAAATTTGCATTCAGAGTAAGGAATTATTAGCCGAAATTCCATATTTTATTCAGAATAAAATCACACGAGACAATATAATAACTCCGCTTAGAAAAAATTTAAAATGAACCAATTTAGCCAGTTTCAAGTCTGAATAAAAAAGAAAGGTTTGAGCGCGCAAGGTTAGCAGGCTCGTTTCTGTATAAAAATCCATATTGCTACCAAAGCAATAAGAGTATGCCATTTCGGTAGGCAACAGCGAAAAGATAATAGCACAACCCAGATGACAGGATTGTGTAAAAACTGGAAAAAAAACTCCATCTTCAATTAGACAGAAAATTACTTGGTCAAATTCTACTTTTACAGTCCGAAAGACCAGCAAAAAACGGTTTTGGAATGGACAATTGTAAATGGTAAAAGGAAAGTTGGGGTTAACCACAAAAAAGTTGACTAAAAACCATTTGGGAAGATCGTATTTTTAAAAATATCTCATGGATGATCAAACCAAAATTTGGGCAAAATATTTGAAAATATAAAATCAGCTTGTTGTCCCATTTGTTCCATTTAAATTATGGGACTTTGTAGTTGGTTTTTGCTAAAACAGTTTTTTACTGAATTTAATATTTGACTTGATATTTTGTGTCAATAATTTTAGTCGGTATTTAACGTAACTTTTAATTATTAATAATCTTTATTATCAAATTATAATTGTATTTTATTTATATTACAATAACATATATTTTGTAAATACAGTTGTTGTTTTGAATTATGTAGTTACTAAAAAACGTTTTTTTGTTTATTACTTTGAATGTTTTACGAGAAACATCTTACAACAGTGGACATTTTGGCGAGCCGAACGTGGGCCCGCATTTTAGTGACGGTACTGGGATTCGAACCCATGTCCACCGATGTCCAAATCGAGCGCTGTACCGCTAGACCACCCCGGTACTTACTTAAATAACTATTAAATCTGTAAAGTTTGTCTTACTATTCTTTTTTTTAATGTTTGTTACTTTGAATGTTTTACAAGAAACATCTTTCAGCAGTAGACAATTAGCGAAACCAAACGTAGGCTCGCATTTTTTTATTATTATTATTATTATTATTATTATTATTATTATTATTATTATTATTATTATTATTATTTTGCTTTGAAAATAAGCAAGGGACAATAAGACAACGATTACAGTAAAAAACAAAAACTACAACAAAGTTTTGTAATTCAAAGAAAACAAGAAATAACAAAATGTTTTCATGTATTTAAACATTCTGCCAAACGGTTTACTTGATCCCATGAAACATTCTAAATAGTTCTTAGCCAAGTTTTCTGTGGTCTGCCAACCTTTCTTTTATCATTTACAATTGTTCATTCGAAAACCGTTTTTACCGTAAACTAATACGAGAACTGACATCACTGAGACGTGTTGTCATATTTTGCATCATTTCTGGACTTTTATTGGGTAGACCAATATCATCTGCAAAATCCAAATCTGTTAATTTCCCATGGTTATATTTGATACCATAATGAAATCAATTACCAAAAAAAACAAAAACGGTGACAAAATACATCCTTGACGTACTCCTGTGATAAGTTCGAACATAGCAGTATGACCACTTTTTGTTCAAACACAGAAACTTGAATTTTGGTATAGCGAACGCATAATATTCACATATTTCAACGGTATTCCGTAAAACTTAACTGTTTTCCACAAAGATTCTCGATGAACACTGTCAAAAGATTTCATAAAATCAATAAAATCAATTGTAAGTGATTGCTGAAATTCTTGACTTTGCTCAATAATGTTACGGAGGGCGAATATTTGTTCAATACAGCTTCTTTCTTTCCAAAAACCTGTTTCTTGTTCTCGAATATGTTTATCTACAGCATTACTTAACCGATTTAAAATTACTTTGCAAAACTCCTTACCATAAACAGACAATAAGGTTATTCTGCTCCAATTATTGCAATCGTTCAGACTTCCTTTTTTGGGAAGAGTAAAAATTACTCCTTTTGGGACTTGTTCATTACGCCATATAACATTAAATAAATGAGCAAGCTCACGTGCTATAACATCACCTCTATGTTTGAGCATCTCTACAGTTATCTCGTCAAGTCCTCCTGTTTTATTGTTTTTCAACCTTTAAATTGCATAAATTAATTCAGTTACAGAAATGTTATCAATACATATTTCCGGATTTTGAGTCACATTCATAGCATTATCATTATCAAAATCTATGAGAGCATTTAACATGGACTGATTAGGTACTTCTTTAAAACGCTCTACCCATCTAGATAATTGCTCATCTTCTGTTAAAAGTAAACAACCATCTTTTCCTTTAATTGGAATATCGGTGTTCTTTCTAACTCCCGACAGTTGTTTCACCATTTTATATGGAGTCTTTGAATTATTTTTTTTGCTGCCTTATCTGCTTCTTTGTATCTGCTTTCTAACCAATCATTTTTAGCTTTGCGGCAGTTTTTTTAACCTGTTTATCTAAAGTTCTATACCTATTATTAAATATTTTCCAAATAACAGGATTGTTAGATTGATCTCTCTCTAATTTTGTTTTTTTCTGAGATCAATTAGATTCCGGGAGACTGATGAAATCTATTGTTTTTTTGTACAGCGACATCTTCTACCCAACACATTTTCTGCACAGTCTGCAATTGTTTTATGAAACAATTTCCATTGATCATCAGACTTTTCTATCCTTTCAGATTTTGAAATGTATTTTTTAAGGAATTGTCAAAATGATTTGAGATAATTGGCTGCTTATGTTTTTCACACGAAAATTATTTTGTGAGTTTTATTGTCTTTAATTTTAAACGAAATTTTCGAACAACACGATTGTGATCAGAACCAACATCTGCACCGCGAAATGCACGTACATCTTGCAAAGAAGATTGCCATTTTGTTCTAATACAAATGTAATTAATCTCGTTTGATTCAATCTAGCCAGTCCCAAGCCTGGATAAAGGAGGAGGATTTGAGCGCGCAAGGTTACCAACCTGGCCTCTGTAAAAAAAATTTACACTGCTACGGAAACAATTAAGAGGACGCCATTCCAGCAAACAACGGTAAAGAAGTGATTGCACGTATCTGGATGACAGAATTTGAAATAAATAATAAGGATTTGAGCGCAAGGTTAGCAACCTGGCCTCTGTAAAAAATTTATACTGCTACGAAAACAATACAATAGGACGCCATTCCGGAAAACAACGGCAAAGAAGTGATTGTATGTATCTGGATGACAAAGTTACACACATGACAGGGTTGAATGAAAACCGAAAAGAAGCTCAATCTTCGATTTGAAGAATGTTCAATGCCAATGAGACTTTGTTGTTTTTGCTGTAATTGTTGTCTTATTGCTCCATGCTTATTTTTAAAGCAAAAAGGTTTTTTTGTATGCACACACATAAAGTATTTTGTTAAATTTAATTAATTAATTGTCTTTTCCTTCATATGCGTGCATATAATTATACAATTGCATATATACATGATTCAAAATGCATTTAGTGTTTTTCAAAAAAATAATAATAAAGTAAATGAATGCGGGCAAAATATAGGCTAAACTAGTGGCTTAAATATATACAGATTAAATTAAATACTTTACTATAAATATTATTATTCCAACTTTTTACAACTACGTTTTAATAGACTTTACAAAATGAACATACTTTGCCTATCTTATAATAACACAAGAAATATTTTCAAGTATTTTTTAATTATTATTTTTTCTGCAAAGTTATACTTTAATGCCAACAACCAACTACTTGGTATAAAAGTAAAGGTTTCTTTTTGGATATTTAGCAAATAACAACTGTTTTTTTATCCCAATACATTAAAACGGCTGTTTATTCAAACATTTATGTGGTAATTAAAAACAAAGCCTTTTAAAATACTTTGAAACAAAATGAAATATATATATATATATACATAATATTTAAATTTTTACTATAAACTTGCATTTAAAAAATTGGTATATTTATATTTGTTTAAAGTAATTAATACTTCATTTAAAAGGTTTTGCTACTGCCTTTTATTTAAAAAATGAAACAATTGTATTTGTTTCTCGGCTCTCTGAACTACGATAATGTGTAGTATCTGATCTTTGCAGCGTAATTTCTGTATCAGTCTCTAAATTAAAACGATCAAAATTACCTGCATTTTTCCCAGCCGGACAGGTACTATGGGCTTGCTCAACCCCGTCTATAGGTTGGCCTCTTATTGTATTACTTCGAGAATTGGCTCGTTATGTGCTGGGGTGGTCTAGCGGTACAGCGCTCGATTTGGACCTCGGTGGGCATGAGTTCGAATCCCACCACCGGCACTAAAATGCCGGCCCACCTTCGGCTTCGTTAAAATGTCCACTGCTGAAAGATGTTTCTCGTAAAACATTCAAAGTAGCAAATATAAAATTAAAAATAAATAATTAATTATTATTTAAAAATTAATGGACTACAGTATTTTAAAGCATATCACACTAGTTCCTTATTTTAAATATATATAAATTTTACTTATATATTTTTAGATATTACTTTGACAATATATATTTAAATTATTATTAATAAATTTAATTTCTATTTACAATCAACAAGATTTATTTTAGCAAGAAAGCATATCATTTTTTGTCAAAACTGTAAAAAATTTCATAAATTTGCTAAAATGTCAACCACTGAAGGATGTTTTCCGTAAAACATTTAAAGTAGTAAAAGTAATTGATTTAAAGTATTTCGACCATTTTTAATTGGAATCTGTTATGATATTAATAAGATGTTATCGAGTGTAAATGTTTAATACAAAGCTGCCTTTCTGTACAAGTGTCATTTAGTGAACCTTGTATTTAAAATATGTTTTAAAAAATGCATTTTAATAACATTTGCATTATGAAGTAAAATTTATAAAAGTGAGTTTATCAATTGTTGAAATTTCTGTAATTTAAACAAGTCGAATATGTGATACTTAAAATGCATATTACTCCTTTTGCAGTTCAAACAGAATGCTTTACATATCCCAAAGTATTTTGCTGCAATTAAAAGGGAAATATTTTTTAAAAACCTTCAATGAACTCCTTATTGTAAAAGTTATTAGTAGTAACAAATTATTTTAATAAGTCCAGTTACTTAATAACTTTTTTGACAAAACAAATAAGTGTTTTTGCCTACAATAAAGATGTCATCTGGGAAAAGATTAGACCACAAACACCTCTATAATGTTCAATTTAACGTTTGTAAATAAAAACACACTTGTCTAAACATAGAAGAGACAACATTTTATATCTGCTAACAAACTCTGCTTTTACTAATCATTGTGCATGATCAAATAAAAATTTCTTTATCACGGATTTTAAACGAATTTTATTTTTGTTAAATGTATTATATTTATCATATTACATTATATATTGTACATTTTTTAAATTTTCTGGTTGCTAAAAATGTTTTTGGAAGCATTTGATAATGGGTTTGTATATTGTATATGAAATGTACTCAATGGACTATTCCACGATTTTTCCAGTAGTTACTACAGAGAGGCTATATAATTTTTAAGTGTTGACATTTTTTAAAATAAAACATAGGCAAACATATGACCATTATTATGATTATTATTATTACAAAACCCTTTTACATTAAAAATAAGCATGGATAATAAGATAACAGTTACAGCAAAAAAAACAAAGTCTCATAATTCAAAACTCACATGGAACACCAAACGTTTTTCATGTATTCCAACATTTTGCCAAACGTTTTGTTTAATCCCACAATACATTCATTTCAATTAGATCTTGCCAAACAGTCATTAGCCAAGTTTTCTGTGGTCTACCCCAACCTTTCTTTTACCATTTTCAATTGTCTATTCCAAAACCATTCTTGCTGGTCTTATGGGCGGTAAACGTAGAATTTGACCAAGTAATTTTTTTTCGTTTAATTGTAATGATGTCATGTAGTGGACGAAATTCTTTTTTCTCATAATTTTATTATCTGAAATGTGATTGCACCAGATAATGTTTAGAATACTTCTAAGACACCGGCGATGACAAACATCCACTAATCAATCTTGTCTGTTCGCTTCCACGTTTTACTCCCATATAATGCCGTTTAATAGGAGAGATGTTCTAAGTATTGTTGGTTTATTTTTTTCGTTCGTTCGTTCGTTTATTCATAGTTTTTGTCCAGTTGTGCTTGATTTGAAAAGTGTTTTATTGTTGAAAACTTTGTACATTGTTATTAAACTTGTTTTAAATGTTTCTGCAATTATATCCGGTTTTACACAAATTGTATTGTAAATTTTACTCCTTCTATAAGTGGAACACTAAATACAAACCCGAGTAGGCGTAAAATTGAACCTCATTACCCCTCCTCTTATTTGGTTTTGCTAAAAAAATGTTTTTCGTAAAACAATCAAGTAATAAAAATAAAAATAGAATAATAAAGTTTACTAGACATTACTATGAGTTGTTTGTTTCTATAGGTTTATTATTATTATTACAAAACCCTTTTACTTTCAAAATAAACATGGGGCAATAAGATAACAGTTAGAGATAAAAACAACAGCAAAATCCAATAATTCGAAACGAATATGGAGCAACAAAATTATTCCATGTGCTTGAACATTTTACCAAACGTTTTGTTTGATTCCATAAAATATTCATTTCAATTCGATCCTCTCGAATGATTATTAGCCAAGTTTTCTGTAGTCTACCCCCAATCTTTTAATTGGGTTTACCAATCATACTTTTAAATAATAACACTGTTTACTGAAGTTAAATTTGTGTTTCAATTATTTGACATATTTGTTACAATTTTTTGAATAAAAACCAATTTTAAGTTGTTTGTATTAAAATAGTCTTAAGTTAAAATTTTAAACAGGAATAATTTATTTTGTATATTCTCTTAAGTTATAAACATATAACATTTTAGTATATATATATATATATATACGAAAAAAATGTCTAAAATTTTTAATTTATAAAATAATTACCAATTAATAAAACGTTCAATGTAAATTATTTTTTATGTAAACACTTACTTTGGGATTTTAACGATATTATTATATTTTTTTACATCCGTTGTTAAATAGTTACTTTTACAAATTAATTTATGCCATAAATATATTTTAAATACAATTAATAAAAATTTCTCAGTTAGAATAATTTAAGATTTGAGTACTGTAGAAAGCCATTATTATAATTATAATCCCTAAAATGTTACTAAAAATAATTATTAATTAATTAATTAATTAGTTAATTAATTTTAACCTTTTAAACAACTATAAAATTAAAAAAACAGAACTCATTTTTGTTACACAATATTCAATGTCGTAGTATATCTATAGAATGCAAGTATAATTTAATTAATATGTATGTGGTCTAGCGGTACTGCGCTCGAATTCGGACCTCGGTGGGCATCGGGGTTCGAATCCCATCACCAGCACTAAAATGTGGGCCCACGTTCGGCTTCGCTAAAATGTCCACTTTTGAAAGATGCATTTCCTATAAAACATTCAAAATAGCAAACATAAAATAAAATAAAGTGAATAATAAAATACTTTACTACTACTAATAATAATAATTATTATTATTATTATTAGTATTAGTATTATTATTATTATAACCATAATAGCAATAACAATAATAATAAAAATTTTTTTAAAAACAAAATATCGTAGTATATGTATAGAATATAAATATAATTTAATTAATATGTATTATTAATAATAAAAACAGTTATTTAAATTTTAAACTGTTTTATAAACATGGATTATATAAAATTATCGATCCTAATTATAACGTCAAACATTTAAAAAATACAAAACATTTAGATTCTATTTCAATTATTATTCAAAATAATAATTAACTATTTTTTAACATGTAGTGATTCTTTTTTTTATTTTAGTTTTGATTAAAGTTATAAGGCAATTACAACGTTAAACTTTTGCCTAATCGATATAATTTTAGGATATTAAAAACATTTTTTTAATAATATTAGTTATTATAAAAGAACATGTAAATTACATATACATAAGTACTGGTTTAAAAGATAAACTACCTATTATTATTATTATTATTATTGTTATTGTTATTACATTAAGCTTTATTATCTCACTAGAAATCCATTCAGCGGAAAATACATTTTCGCCATCAATAAAAATAAATTAAATAACAAAAATTTTAAAAAAGTAGTAGTAAAAATGATAGGAACAAAATAAAAAAGAATGTACGATAATGAATACAATACAACATACATGTGATTTTTTAAAAATTCAAATTTACTATACTTTGAATGAGTCATTTTAAGGCACTGTTACTTTATGTTATAGAATAAATATTAAATACTCTATATAGTTTATTATCATTTTTAATTTTTAATATCTGTTTAAAAATAAAATTATTGGAAAATGAAAATAAATTTTTTATCGGTATTTTTTATCGGTATTATTTTAGACGCTGTATGGCAATTTTTTAATCTGTGCAAGTAATGTAATACGTAAAAAATATATATATATATATATATATATATATATATATATATATATATATTATTTTCTTTTAAATACTATTATTTTATACGTTTCCAATCTAAACAACAGTCTACATTGTCAATTTTCAACATTGCAATCAATCCCTACAAGTTCTACAGTTATCACATTTGTTTAAATTTGTCGATGATATGGTCTTATGCACAAAAAATTTCTTCAAATAATGATCTAATAAATATTTATATTATTTCAATTTTAAATGGAACAATGGTCTGCTTATATTATTTTATACGTTTCCAATCTAAACAACAGTCTACATTGTCAATTTTCAACATTGCAATCAATCCCTACAAGTTCTACAGTTATCACATTTGTTTAAATTTGTCGATGATATGGTCTTATGCACAAAAATTTCTTCAAATAATGATCTAAAAAAATTTAAAAATTTTATCAATAAAATGGAACAATGGTCTGCTAACTTTGATTTCAATTTAAATCTATCAAAATGCAATCTGGTTAAATTTACAACAAGGCGTCCAAAAGAAACAATGGAATTAAACAAAACATTCAAATTAAATTACGCTAAATGTATCTCTAGTGAGATATTAAAGCTTAATGTAATAATAATAATAATAATAATAATAATAATAATAATAATAATAATAATAACTTGGTGTTTAATACAAATATTTATAATTTTGCAAACACTTTAGCGTCAATAAATGTTTATCGTATTTTTGTTCGGCCTTGAAACAAACTTTTGTTTTATTGCATTTTTCATTATCAGTCTTTAGTTAACTTTGCACTACAATATTTAAAAATACAATTTATACTTTTCTTCTCTAACTTTTATTAACACAATTGATCAACACGTTTTCCCGTTTTTAATTGTTATTTTGCAACAAAAAAAAGTAAATTATCTAATAACCACTTACTAAAATTGATTATTTTTAACTATTAAACATAAAATTTAAAAGCATTATCAATGCATTCTTTTTTAATTTTATTTCGAGACCCTTTTGCATGGGACAATAAGATTGTTCCACCGGATTGTACCAGTGTTGTCTAGCAGTAAAGTAGGCCGGCTCGAGACTGGATGAGCATCAGTTTAATCCCTGCCCAGGAATTAAATTAATATTAGTTAATTCTTTTTTGTTTGTTTATTTATTTTCATACAATGCGTTGTATTGTTTGTTTGTTTTCTGTACATAATACAATTTTACAAATTAGTGAAAAATATTTAAATACACGTTAAATGCCTTTTTTATTTTAGACTATTTTGTAACCATTTTTCTTATGCCTTGAATATTAGCAAGTAAACATTTTAACAAAAGCAAACGAGTGCCACTTGTGACACTCAAACCTGTGTTTACCCAAGTTTGAATCCAGCGCTATACCACTGAACGACCATATATATAGTTATTTTACATTAAAAAAATAAACTTCCACATTGTTTAACTTTCAAAAAAAAACTGAATTTGAATAAATAAATAATAGAATTTTATTTTTATTAAACAAAAATTCATATTGTTAATTGAAACATTTCTTTGACATATTTGTTTATTACACAAAAATAAACAACTCAATTTCAATTATAATGAGACAAATACTCATATTAAACAAATTGTCAATATATATTCAAAAAATCACGTTTTTTACTAAGTTTATTAGTTGTATTGAATTGTTTATAAGAGCACTTCCACATACAAAGCACAATTGCTTCAATTATTTAATGTACTATGAATAAAATAATTCAAATATGCTATTAATTTTAATAAAAACCTAATTAATATGACTGATATTTGGTTTTTTTACCGTGTTTATTCGGTCTAACGGTAGGCGTGTCACGAATCTTTTATGTAAAAAATGACTCAATATTTATGTTGTTTGATAGTAGTAAGTATTACGTTAATCAAGTAATTAATTGAAGATGGCTGATTAATCACCGATTTAAACAGTTTTTATTTCAATTGGATACACATTTAAAACAACTTTTTTGATTTCAGTAATTATTATGTCTTATCTGACATATTTACATTATTTATTAAAACTTATAATTAAAAGTCCTACAATGTTCGTTAATTTAAAAACAATCGTTTTATATATGTTTCAAAGAGAATATTAACTAAAACAATTAATAAAAAACATTACTTGTTTTAAGTGTTTGTCAACAAAACTATGTTCAAAAGTCACTTACTAAACTATCCAAAATCTCAACTTCAAGTATTTTTCAAATTATAATTATTTTGAAACGGTTTTACAAAAAAAAATTTTTAAATAAATTCTTAATTTAATTTGTTTTTATACAAATAGACAAACATTAAAATGTAGAAAATGTAATTTATGAATTTGCGAAAAAGGATGACATTATACATTTTTCACAATTATTTTTCTTCTTTCTTCACAGTTT
>JAKXYG010000550.1:0-95000 GCA_025895645.1 Cardicola forsteri
CTAGCGGTACAGCGCTCGAATTCGGACCTCGGTAGACATGGGTTCGAATCCCATCGCCGGCACTAAAATGCGGGCCTACGTTCGGCTTCGCTAAGATGTCTACTGCTGAAAGATGTTTCTCGTAAAACATTCAAAGTAGCAAACATAAAATTAAAAAAATTAAAAAAATAATAAATATAAATATAGCAATACCAATAATAATAAAATAGCTAAACCACCCCGGCCATCCTTTTATGCAGTGGCGTTTTCTTGTTGTATCTATAGCAACATTTGTAATTCAAAGGAGACCAGGTTGCTAACGTTGAGCTGTAACCCTCTAGTTTTCTCAACCAGACTTGAGACCGAATATAATGGTGTTGGATAAGTTATAGCAACACGCTTAATTGGGCACAAATCTAATGGGTAAATATAAAGGTCACAATTTATTGGATGTTGCTATTGGTTGTGCAAATGCATACTATTCGCAACAGATTCACTTTTATGTCATTGTATAAAAATACGCACCTAAAAACGTCTTTGTTTAATGGCGTCTCACTGAAAAATATTTCCCGTTAAGCTGTTTAAGGAAAAAATCTAAATGTAAATGAATAATCAAAATTAAGATCAAAATATACGCAATGGTAAAGAAATGTAGTAACAGCAATAATCAAACCCAGTAGAACGGATTTTAAGTAGTATTGCAAATTGTAACATATCTACTGGCATAAAACAAAAAATTGGGATATATTATTTAAAATGTGTGTGAACACTGTAAAACAAGTTACACTAGAAGCAAAATGTTTTGTTCTACATATTTAGGGCATAATTGATCTTAGCTGTTGTTCAATAAAAAATAGTAAACAACTATTATTGGGTTGCAAAAAGATTGAAATAGTTTACAAAAGAAGATTTTTCTTCTTATTGTACAAAATATGTTAAATTATACAAAACCATTTTGCTTTAAAAATAAGCATGGGGCAATAAGACAACAATTACAGCAAAACAACAACAATAAAGTCTCGTTGACATTGAAGATTTGCAAATCGAAGATTGAACTTTCTTTCGGCTTTCACTCAACCCTGTCATCTGCGTAATTTTGTCATCTAGATACATGCGATTACTTCTTTGCCGTTGGCTGCCGGAATGGCGTCCTCTTGATTGTTTCTGTAGCAGTATAAATTTTTTACAAAGGCCAGGTTGCTAACTTTGAGTTCAATCCTTCCTTCAGATTGAATCATTTCTAATCCAAATGAATTTCTTTTTACAAATAACTAACTATTTATTTGTTTATATTATTGCATTTGTTTTGTTTTTAATAATGTCAATGTTTGGCAGAAAATGTTTCCAATATGTAGACATTTAACAAATCAAAACGAAGGTTTACGTTTGTCGTTGTCAATGGGATTTGAGTTCATTCCCTTATCTGTTACATTGACACCTAAATACTCATTTATTAATTTTTTTACTATTTTGAATGTTTTACAAGAAAGGCTTCTTTCAGCAGTGAACATTTTAGTGAAGCCGAACGTGGGCCCACATTTAGTAAATAGGTGGTAGGATTCGAGTCCACTTAGGACTAAGTCGGGCACAGTACAGCCAGACCATTATGGCATATTAAAACAATCGTTGTTACTAAAACATATTTTTCAATATAATAATGATATTGTATAATAATACTTATTATAACTCAGCCTAGTTGGGACCAGAACTGATTCAATTTAGCCAGTTCCAAGCCTGGATAAAGGAGGAGGGTTTAAACGCGCAAGGTTAGCAACCTGGCCTAGTGTAAAAAAATTATACGGCTACGGAAACGATAAGAAGACACCTTTCCGACAAACAACGGCAAAGAAGTAATGGCACGTATCTAGATGACAGAGTTACATAGATAATAGGGTTGAGTGAAAGCCAAAAGGAAGATCAATCTTCGATTTGTAAATCTTCAATATCAACGAGACTTTATTGTTGTTGTTTTGCTGTAATTGTTATCTTATTGCCCCATGCTTATTTTTAAAGCGAAAGGGTTTTGTATAATATAATAGTATACGTCTATTATGAAAGTATTTAAATATTTTGACATTGGATATTTGTAGATTTGTTTTTGTTTTTAATGGTAAATTTCAATTTTACGTTTTTTGGAACTAAGCCAAACCAACAGAAAGGTTAGATATATTTTTGTCAGTTGTAATTTTTAAATTGTCATGGTAATATGATACAAAATTCAACTACCTATAATTTGATTATTTATAATTACTTCCATTACTAATATCGGGTTGTTGTATTTCTTCCATGTTCTTTTTTCAACAAGTGGACATTTGGTAAAAGCACTGCATTAAATGCCAGTGATAAGACTCAAACTGATAACTATCCAGTTACAAGTCTAGCGTCTTATCAATTGTACCATTTCTGCACTTATAATGTATAGAGGTGTAGCATACAATTGTCAACTTTTCTAACTACATATTCGGACTTAAATAATAGAAGAGTATTCAAGATATGATCAAAGTGCAGTTGGTACTAAATGCTGACTTTTTGTTAAATGTCTACCTACTGGAAAATATGTCAAAGTAACAAATTATTAAACATAATAATAATAATAATAATAAAGTATGTTTATTGGTAACTTCCATAATCGGTGACAAATCTTTGTTTCAAAAAGGATGCGTTTAAAAGGTAGATGATAAAACCAACCAAGGAAAAAAGTTGCGAAAGAAGGAGCCAATAAGAGTCATATAACTTTTTGTGTGAATGTGTGATTACTCGGCAGTTGGGGGGATTGAAAAGTTTCTCAATGTGTGACCAAATTTGCACGATGACGCAATACAAATCGTATAGTGCTATGTAAATATTGAATTTTCCACCTTATATACATTTTCAAGGTCAAACAATCCCCTTTTGATAGAAGAATGCACCAACGCGACTCACACTCACTCACGGAGGTTGACCAATAGGATTTTTTTAATTCTTTTTCCTTTGGTTCGTTTTATCATCTACCGTTTAAAAACGTACATTTCAATTTCAATTTGGTTGGTGACGTGGTCACCTCTTCATTATTTCCCATATTTATACGACATAGAAAACGATCGATTTCGATGGCTTGACAAGCGTAGACAAACGTGGAAAAATAACAAAGTTTCTTGGCTGGTAGACGGCATCCTTGTGACGTCGCCACTGTTCGCAAAGATTAACGAGGCCGCCTGATTTTTTGTCAGGGTTATCTCCCTTAGCCCAAGAGCTACATATGATATACGTATACATTTAGATACCTTTTAAGTATCCTGGGTGTATGTTTGCATCCACCCGCCGTAGCGGAAGCCCAGTTATACCGCTGTGCACTCGGACCCTGCTGTTATTAGTCTAGATGCCTAGGAGCACCTAGTCCAGGATGCACCACGTGGAGGACTAACAGTCAGGAATATCACCATCATTGGAAATTGAGACTTTATAAGCATTACTCAAATCCTCAGGATCATTAGCATCCAAAAAAAAAAAAAAAAACGTATATTGAATTTGACTAAATCACTTATCTTATTCTCCTTTATACCTAATAATTGTACTCTTAAAGGAATAATAGGGAAAAAAAATCTGTCTTGGTGCAAAATAAATTACCAAAATGTGTGTGTAGACCTTAAAAATGTCTATTTGATGTTCTCTGGTGTTTGCTTAGAAATGACTGGACTGAACCCAAAACTATATTTTGGTAAAGAGGTAACTATGATACTAGAGATACTCCGCATAGAAAAGATAAAAAATGAACCAATCTAGCCAGTCTCGAAGCATAGAAAAAAGAGGAGGGTTTGAATGAAGGGTTAACCAACCTGGGCTTTGTAAAAAATCGATGTTGCTGAAGAAACAATAACAGAATTCCATTCCGGTAACCAACGGCAAAAAAGTAATAGAACGATTCAGATGACAGGGTTAAGTAAAAGCCAAAACGAAACTCAATTTTTAATTTGCTAAAACTTTGATTAGACAAAGATAAGCACTTGATAAAATTGTACTTTTATGGCCCACAATACCAGCAAGAACGGTTTTGGAATGGACAATTGAAGATGGCAGGAAAAAGAGGTTGGTAAAACACAGAAAGCCTAGCTAAAAACCATTGGGAAAAGTCTAATTGAAATGAATGTTCCATGAGATCAAATAAAATTTTTTGCAAAATATTGCAACATATGGAATCATTTGTTGCCTTGTCATCTTTTAAAATTATGGGACCTTATTTTGCATGGATTTGTAATAACAATAGCAATAATAAGAATAAGAAATGCACAATTTAGATATACGGCTTAGTTTGAGTGAATTTATTTTCGCCCATTATTGAGAACATTAACTCCGCCTAGTTTGGATTAGAAATGATTCAATCTAGCCAGTCCCAAGTCTGGATAAAGGAGGAGGGTTTGAGCGCGCAAAATTGGCAATCTGGCCTCTGTAAAAATTTATACTGCTGCGGAAACAATGAAAGATGACGTCATTCCGGCAAACAACAACGTTTCTGGATGGCAAAGTTACCAGATGATAAGGTTGAGTAAAAGCCGAACGAAAGTGCACAATATTTACACCCATTTTAACAATTACCGCAAAAAATTACAAAGGTATTAAATCTAAATTAATTTGTTATGTCTAATTGTTTTTTCGTAAAAACAACTATCGGGAATTAAATATAATGTCTAGTGCTTAATAGATCCTTTATATATACTTAGAAATATTTATTTAAGAAGGCTGAGTCGGCCAAAATAGCATATTTTAAAAGCTACTTCTATATTAAAGTGTTGTGTGGGACAAGTTTTCAAAAAACATTCACTCCCGGTTGTTAGAAAGAAAGCCCACCCTCGACAAGTAATGTGTTGGTTTGGTATTAAGTATAATCAACCTATCAAATGGAGAATTATATCTGGTACCTTAAATAGTGAAAAATTTGTTTCAGTTATGAAGGATGTTTTTCATTATGAAATGCAGCACACTTACACGGGGGTTACTACTGTTTTTCAGGACAATGCTCCATGTCATACGTCCAAAAAGGTAACGTCATATTCATCTAACTTCACTATATTTGCTTTATATTTACATTTAGACAGTAGAGGGGCTAAAATCAAAAAAGCTATCTTTCGCTCAATTGCCACCTAACAGCCCGGATATCAATGTTATTGAAAATTTTTTCAGTATGCTAAAGCGCAATATCAATAAGCATACCGAAATTGAGGATTTATGTGAACGCATTCGGTTTGTTGTTCAATATGAGATGAAACAAGAATATATCAACACTCTCATTGACAGCATTCCAAAACGCCTGGATCAGGTTGTTCAAAAGAAAGGCGATCACATAGATTATTGAATTTTTGAACGTTGTAATGTCCTTAATCATTTGGTAACTGAAAAAATTGCGTGCAATCTGTATTTTTATTAATAGTTGACGTTATAAATCATGTTAATCATTTTACTCCATTTCCGATTTTGCACCCGTTGATATTTTATATAATTTTTTTTACTTCCAATATATATGTATATATAATTATAGTTTTTTTTTTCAATTATTATATAGTATTGTATATTTTATAATTGAAGTGACGTTTCTCTTGTATGCTATGTAGATGCTAGAGAGGTTTTAGTTAAATAATCACTTTTTTGCAGTAATTGTTGTGAGGGTTGTAATGCCAACAAGACTTTGTTATTGTTGTTGTTGTTTTGCTGTAATTGTTGTCTTATTGCTCCATGCTTATTCTTAAAGCAAAAGGGTTTTGTACAATATACAATATACAATTGAGAACATTGAGAAACATGGAAAGGTTTCCAATCTATATAGTTTTTAATAATTTAGTAATTTTTTAAAAGCTAACGTTGATGGTCCTACAAAGCGTTGTTTTTTATTACATCATTCGTCAATATTCAACTTGTGATTATTATTGAAATAATAAGATTAGTAAAAAATTATAAATGTACTTTAAGCTAACATTGTATAAAAAGTACACACACATAACACACAACTCACAATGAAGATAACTACAATGACGTAATGAGATAAATTACCTATCAATACATCATTAATTAATGCAAACGTATGTCTGTGTACATCAACACACACACACACGTACGCATGCAAAAAGTAGAGTTAAATCTTAATTTCTATGGTTTCGTACACTCGTATGGTTTCTAGAACAAAACTATCAATCAATTAAACATATAATTACAAAAATTCCAATGTTGACTATTTTTTTAATCTGCTAATGTAGTGTTGTACTATTGACAAGAATCAGTTAGATTAGATACGTTTTGAATACAATATATATGTAATTGAATACAAACTGTGTTTCATGTTTAGATACCATCGGTACCAAATGCTGGCTCATTTTCGACTTTACCAAAATGTCCACTGATGAACGGTGCGTTTTACGTCAAAACATTTATAAAGTAGCAACAATTATAAAATGCAAAAAAAAATTTTCAGCAATGTATGTTACGTTTTTCATATTGTTCTTGGTTGGGTTATTGTGCCTTGTGTTTAATCCGAAATGGTCTAGGTATAGCAAGAAGGATTAAAGTAAAGAAGTTCAAAAGAATGACATCTGTGGATCGCTGTAGTTAAGGTATCTAACTATCTTTTCTAATAAATATGTCCATCATCATTATTATTACAAAACCCTTTTGCTTTAAAAATAATCATGGGGCAATAAGATAACAATTAAAGCAAAACAACAACAACAAAGTCTCATAATTCAAACAGAACATGAAACAACAAAATTTATTCACGTATATTTGAACGTATTGTCTGATTCCCCCATAAAAATATTCATTTCAATTGAATCGTTTCGAACAGAGTTGTTAGACAACTTTTCTACCAATTTTCAATCGTCCATTCCAAAACAGTTCTTGCTGGTCTTTGTGGACGGTAGACGGGTAGATGATAAAAAAATCCTATTGGTCAACCTTCGTGAGTAAGTGTGAGTCTCGTTGGTGCATTATTCTATCAAAAAGGGATTGTTTGACCTTGAAAATGTACATAAGGTGGAAAAATCAATATTTACATAGTACTATTTGTATTGCGTCATCATGCAAATTTGGTCACACTTTTTGAAACTTTTTCATCCCCGACTTACCAGTAATCACACATTCACACAAAAGGTTAGCTGACTCCTATTGGCTCCTTCTTTCGCAACTTTTTCCCATGAGTTGGTTTTAGCATCTACCGGTAAACGTACAATTTGACCAATTAATGTCCTTTGTCCAATTGTAGTGATGTCATGGAGTAAACGAGAGTCAGTTCTTCTCATGATCTCATTATTTGACATGTGATCGCGCCAAACATATCTATCAATATTTAATGAAGGAACCGAAAAAAACGTGCGGTTTCCAATGCACCATCTGGTTGGAAAATAATTATTGGCTAAAAGTTATCCAGTTGTTGTCAAAAGAAACATTTTTGTAACATTTTTCATTGTAAAAAACGTCGTAGTCATTAAGATGCTAGGAAAGATATCTCGAGACGTCCATCTACCATTTGTAGTTGGTTAATTTTGTAAATCCGTCAATCGGCGTCAACTCTCAATTGTCCCCCACTCGAAAAAAGATCGCGTCATTAATTCCTGTAAACACTGGCGTCATTGCAAAGAAGCGGCTTTCTGTCCAAGAATCTTTATTTATTTTTTTAGAATTGTCAGATTTACTTAAATAATAAATTGACTAGACTTTTAAGTCAACCAGGATCACTGTGCAGCTGTTTCATCCTTATTTGGAATCAGCAGCAGATCATACCTTTTAAGTTTAACATACACACACATAAACTTGAACCCACACCCTATCTGGTATTGGACCAGCGTCTTAAACCACTGAGCTACAGGTGGATAACCTTTGACCTGTAAATTTATTATTTATAGTGAATTTGATCAATTCTAATTGCCTAGTGTCCTCAAATGCTGCTACGTTACTACCGGTTTAGCAAGTGAGAGAACCCTTTCACTAGGACTTTACCATATAGGTCCTTGCATACTACCGAACCGTACTATATAGGCTATTAAGTATTTATCAATAGGTTTTTTAAGGCATTATTTGTTTTTAGAATTGTTATATTAGAATTGTTAGATTGATTTGAATAATAAATCTACTAGGTTTTTTTATTTATCCCCCTCTCCCGAAAGCCTTTCGTGTAGGAATTTGGGATACTATACAAGCTTAGAACTGATAAAGAGGTGACTCTGCATCCAAATTTTGTTGTTGTTTTGCTGTAGACACTTTGTACATCACTAAACCCATTATTTGCAAAACCTTTATGCTCTAAATATATGGGAAACAAGGTTGTTTCACGTTGGATTTATGCATAGCATTTTTCTTTATTGCGACAATGAATTTAATTATCCTAAAGGTTGTTCCAATTTTCTACTTTTACATACTCATACATGTAAAATATTTGGTACTGACGGTATTATAAATCAAATCAACTTTCTGTTTGATTATTGCGGAGTAATGTCAAAATTAATGGATTGTGACTAATTAGTTTTTATAACATTACTTAATCACATGAGGCATTCATTTAAATCGTACTGAAATATTTTTTATTAATCCTGATTTATACCAAAAAAAACCCAACAATTATGTAAACATTTTAATCGTGAATGTTACAAGAAAACCCAATATTGGATATATAGAATCTTTGTTGCCAAAAATGTAAGGTACAATTACATAAAACAATCTAGTTGGCTGTTTCATACTCGTTGAAACGAAAAAGTCTTACAATTATTATAATAACAAATAATGATAAACTACACAATTAGATATTTTACCGTTTTTATTGAAATTACAATTACAGTTAGCTTAAATACTTCAGTAGAAGTATAGTTAGCATCATAGGATACACAATATGGAATAAAAGAAAAAGAAAAAAGAAAAGTAAGAAAAATTTTTTTTATACAAAATGACTAGTAAAAAGATAAGCAGTCTATGAAGCGAAAACATCAAAACACATTAATTAATAGTTGAAGGACACAAGAATAGTTCATCCTTTATGAGTTCAGGGCTGGTTAAGTATCTTGCCAAATGCACGAATTATGGTCGATGTTTGTTTTTGATTGAATATGAATAAATTTCCTCTTCGTTGTACCGGATAAAATTGATTTGTTGAGGTCGGCGTGTAGGGGGGGGTAATCATTATTTGCTTGATCAGTAAACGACAATTCTTAAGATGTCCCTCAATTATTTTGTTGGTAATTTCCTGTATGTATAATGCCGACTAACTTAGCCATTATAGGAATACATCTTTTTAAAATTAAAAAAAAAACATTTTTTAACAGACCTGGAAATATAACTGGCAAGCAGTACAGAATTATTTGGGGAAAAAGGTTGACTTAAAAAATAAATTGATTATTAAAACTTCAAAACCAATATTGTACTTATTTATAATTATAATCTAGTGTAGATGAACAAGCTTGTGTCAAAGTAAATGCAGTATAAATTACCATTTTTTGTAACATTGCTTAATTTTATTAATGACATGTGCGTTTTACTAAAAAGTTTTTAGCCGTTTTAGCACTATCAATAAGCAAATTAAATAAAAACAAACATTTTAAAAACAATTATACTACTGCCAAATTCTAATTTAGACAAAAAAGAAACGATGATTAAAATATTTATTTATATTTATTATTATTACAAAAGCCTTTTGCCTTAACGTAGGCGTGGGGCAACAAAGAATAATTCCATGTATTCGAACATGTTGCCACAAGTTTTGTTTTAATTTCATGGGACATTTATTTCAAATGAATTTTCCCGAATAGTTCTTAGCCACGTTGATTGTGGACTACCCCCAACCTTTCTTTTACCATTTTCAATCGTTTATATCCAAAACGTACAATTTTACTAAGTAATTTTCTTCGTGCTTGTTTTCGGCTTTCATTCAACCTTGTCATCTAGGTTGTGCTATTTCTTTTTGCCATCGTTTGCGAGAATGGCGTCTTCTTAATGTACCTCTATCCAGGCTTAAAATTAACTAGTTGGTTTATTTTCGATTTTTTCCAAGCGCAATTCTAGTTTACTTAATTTGGACAAAGTATTTATAACTAATTTTATAATATTCCTGTAGATACAGTACGTTTTAAATTGTTTTATTTACAACAAGATTAAAAAATATTAAGTTAAGTTTTATCAGTACTCGTTTAAGATAACTCTTAAATTGTTAAATTTTTTACTTTTACATTGAATCATGGATTACAACGTCGTGCTTTAGAGCCTTTAACAGTTAACATAATTTTTAACATAGTTCTAAAATTAACGTATTTTTTAGTCATATCAAGTGCAAAATCTTTTACTAAATTAAACGTCGCATTTATACAATTGTGTCCAGGCACAAACCTTAATAATATAATGTTTTAAATTATCTCAAAATATAAAATTAATTTTTTTAATTTAGAAAATTAATTATATAATGCGAAATCAAATTTTACTCTATTAGGTTGGAAAATATAGAGACCTTTACAGGAAATTGTGGAAAGCACGAAATATTGCTCAAAATATTAAAAATGTATATTTAAAAATAATATAATGCAATTAACTTAACAATAAGAATTACACAGATATACAAGTCATGCGTATGTTACGTTCAAGCTAAATTTAATAAAGTTACAAACTGCTTTTGTACACAGAAATTGGGTTTTAATATCTGAATGCAAACAGATGCAAGTGTTTTTAGCATATTAGCAGCCTGAGCAGTTATCAACACATTAAAACAATTACTAAAGCTAACTTGGTGTTTTGTTTGAACCAAATGATGTAATATTGACAAAGTGCGCAAACGTTCATTTGAGTTGGACTCTTTATCGATTCATGTGTTCTTTGGTCTGTTCATCTAAGCAACTGCAGGTGAAGTGATAAATACAATGGGAGGTGGAGAACATTGCTTTGGCTGTTTTTATGTTGGGCAGAGGAAGACCTATTGTAGGGCATAACAATTTCAATTGGGTCAAGCCTCTAATATGTTAAAAACACTCGGAATCTGTTTACATTCACATACTGGAACGGATTTTGTGAGCACAAAAACAATTTGTAACTTTATTAAATTTAGCTTCCACTTAACATAGGCATAGCTTGTATTGTATATATTGTCTGTGTAATCGCTAATGTTTAGTTAATTACATCACATTTTTTCTATATATATATATATATATATACTGTTTGTGACTAAAGAGAACAAACGAAATGAATTCATCTCACAGTATACTTTTTCTATTATTATTATTATTATTATTATTAGGGTTTATAAAGAGGACTCAATGTTTTAAAAATGAATATCCTCTATTATCTACTTTTATATATTGGTACATATTTTATATAATTTATTTTTAAGCAAATAATTTGCTTGTTTTTGAATTCTTTAAAAATGTTTCAATTATCGTTTGTTTGTCTAAATTAGAATGTGATATGGTTGGTATTTTCTATTAATACTGCTAAAACAATGTTTGATGAATGTCTTAGAAAAACATAGATGCACTATATATATATATATATATATATATATATATATATATATATATATATATATATATATAATATATATCAATGTTAGTAATAATAAATACATTGTATTAATTTTGACATAAACCCGTTCAATATTAGTAATAATAAAGTTGTAGTGTAATTATATCAAACACCAAATTATATATTAGCCATTTAAAAAACAGTTTCCACGCGTGTCTAATAGTCTATTTAAATCAGTTTGTGTTAAATTTATGAGTAAAATGTACAAAAATAAATAGTATAAAGTTTGGCCAAAACTGACACACACATATATATAAATTGAATTCAATAAACTGAAAATATTTGCCACATAAAATTACGTTTGCTTTCGCAATGTACAAGCCAAAACTGATACAATTTTTATCCAAATGAAATATTTTACATTATCAAAGATTTTTTACACCATTTTTTCTTCAACATTTGTTATTATTTAATTGTAAATGTTCTAGATATTTTTTGGTTAATACAATTTACGTAGTTGATTTAAATGTAAACAAAACATTATCTATCGACTTTTTTTTGCTAAATTTAACTTACAATTTTATTATTTTTTATTATTTTGACTTTAGAAATTGCAAAGCAACAAAATTGTTTTATATCAGTTGTCAACGTGTCCATTTGATTTCACGTGGCACGTGGAATTTAATTTGGTTTTTCCAAAAGATACTTAACCAATGTTTGTTGTAATTTACCGATTGTTTTCGCTTTTTTTTAATCCCAAAATTTGTTTGTACTCATTTTTCGAACAACAATAGGGATGTAGTTCTATTTATCCAATTGTGGTAATGTCATATGACTAACAACACTTTGTTTTTCTCATAATCTATTTATTTATTTGCCATTTTTAAATGGTGCTTAATTCTTTCCAAGTCTCTCCTCAAACAAGGCTCTAGAAATTGCCATAGTAATGTAGATAAACAAAGTTTTGTCTTTGGACAGATAGAAAAAGCTTATTATATTGCGTTTTCCAAATTTGGCTTTAACATCAATTTCGGTTTTTTGCTTTTATAAATGCTGCCCTCATATAATAATAATAATTAATATTATTACTACTATTATTATTTTATTATTAATCTTTAATAGCTCACTAGAGATATATTCAGTATATAGATACATTTTTACCATTATTTTATTAAATAATAATAATAATAATAATAATAGTAATAATAATAATAATAACAAATTAAATATTGTGTCAACCATCTTTGCCAAATATTTAGTTGGAATAGTAAATTTTTGCTTTTCTGTAGCATTTTTTATAAAAGAGAGTTGTTATACTCCAACCATCATCCACTTCCAACCACAAGTAGCTTAATTTATAAAACGGATCTGCTTTAACAACGAAACTAAGAAATTAATTGGAACCGCCTATAGCAACGTTTATTCCATTATAGCCAATGCCAAACTTTTTCACAAAGTCAAAAGACTTTGCAAAATGTACAATATATTTTTTATTCTATTACTATTAGAAATAAATCAATTTATTAAGGCGTATTTTAAACTATAATAGTCGATTTGAGAAATGAGCGTTACACAAAGCTAATTATATTGAATGACATTTTATTATGATTGAAATACAATAGATATTATATTATTATTATTATTATTATTATTATTATTATTATTATTATTATTATTACTATTATTATTATTACAATTATTATTACTATTATTATTACTGTTACTATTAATATTATTATTATTATTATTACTATTACTATTATTGTTACTATTATTATTACAATAACTATTATTATAATATTATTATTACTATTATTATTTTTTTAAATTATTATTCCTATGATCCCTATTATCATTATTGCTGAAATTATTATTATTGCTATTATTATTATTATTATTATTATTATTATTATTATTAATATTATTATCATTATTGTTACTATTATTATTACCATTATTATTACTATTATTATTATTACTATTATTAATATCAGTATTATTATTATTATTAATACTATTATTATTATTATTACTATTACTATTATTGTTACTATTATTATTACTATAACCATTTTTATTATATTATTATTACTATTATTACTTTTATTATTATTATTATTATTCCTATGATCACTATTATCATTATTGTTAAAATTATTGTTATTATACCATTATTATTATTATTATTATTATTATTATTATGATTTATTATTGAAGTGAATCCGACAATTCTAATATTTTACCCGTAAAAACTTCCTAATAAATATTGTCATTATTGAAAATGAAAACTTTACAAATATTTCTCAAATCATTAGGATTATTAGTATGTTATTGTTTGACATTCTATTGTGAATATATATGTGCGTAATTCATTTTTACTATTTTGAATGTTTTACGGAAAGCATCTTCCGGCAGTGAAAATTTTAGCGAAGCCGAACGTGAGACCGCATTTAGTGGGCCGGTAATGGGACTCGAATCCATGTCCATTAGATACAAGTCGAGTGCTGTACCGTTAGACCATCTGGCACATGTACAAATCAATGGATAATGCACTCGGTTTGAAATGGGAAAAGATGTGAGTTCAAGTTTGTGTAAAACTTGTACAATGCTCCTGGTTAGGTCAAGTCAAGTAGATTTATTATTCCATAAATCCGATAATTTTAATATTACTTTCAAAAATCCCTTAGTAAATATTTTAACATTTAATTATTCAAAAAATAAATATGCAAAATTGTGTGTTGTAAAAATAATTTGTCGAAATGAACTGACTCTCTAATCGTTGACATTGTAATGATGTGCACCTCAATAAATTATTTGGCATTCGCATGATTAAATAAGTAATGGTAGTGTGTCATGTGCGTGGGTGTGTACGTATTGCATCACATCAACGCTTTTAATTATAAGTCACTAAAACGGTGTAAGTAATCAATATTAATCATTCCACAATTAGACATGTACTGCAACGTTATAAGCAGCTAAGACATTAAATAATTTAATTATTTATTAATAGTACTTTGAACGTTTTGACGGAAAACACATATTTTACCAGTGGACATTTTAGCGAAGCCGAACGTGGGCCTACATTTAGAGGGCCGGTGATGGGACTCGAACCCATGTCCACCCAGGTCTAAGTCGAGCACTATACCGCTAGGCTAACCAGGTACAAATAGGTACTTGGGTGAATATGTAGATTTAAAAAAAATATTTACTGCTTGAATATTTTAGGTAAAAGGCATTTTTCAAAAAGTGGACATTTAATATTACCTTAGACAAAGGACTGCATTTCGTGCGGTAACGGAATTCAAAGCCATTCCTACTCAGTTGCGAGTCGAGAACACTACCAACTGCGTTATTCTGACTAACTTCATGTTGGTTATGACGTTTGTTTAAATATTTTTTATGGTATGCCAACTTTTCTTTTGTCAATTCCCAAACCGTTTATGCTGGTTTTTTGTGTAGCAAACGTAGAATTTGATCAAATAATTTTCTTTGTCCAATCGAAGATTGAGCTTCTTTTCGGATTTCATCCAACCTTGTCATTTGAATCGTAATATCACTTCTTTGCCGCTGTTTGCCGTAATGGCGTCCTCTCGATTGTTTCTGTAGCAATATACCTTTTTTACAGATACCAGGTTGCTAACTCTGATCGTGCTCAAACCCTCCTCTTTTATCCAGGCTTGAGACTGGCTAGATTGGTTCATTTATGACTTACTCTAGGCGGAGTTATTTAGTTAAATTGTGTAATGTAACGTCAACTTGGTGTAAATAAGTCTTGTGTTTGTTCAATTTTCTATCCGTCATCATTGTTTTTCGTCTGTGTTTTGTGTTGACAAAAAATGTCGCGCATCATTATTGAGAACAACTTTGTCAAATAATGCTTCATTCCATCCACGCATTTATTTGAACTAATTTTGACATCGTACAGCATTATATGTAACTGTGTTTTATAGTAAGTTATTCAAAATAAAATAATTTTGAATTAAATTTTTTAAAACTACATGTTTACTGTATTGGCTATGTTTACATTTGTTATCATATGACATTCTATTTCATGTTGTTCCAATTATTTATACTACTACTTATAAATAATTTTATTATATATTATATTATACAAAACCCTTTTGCTTTAAAAATAAGCATGAGGCAATAAGACAACAACAGTAACAAAGTCTTGTTGGCATTGAAGATTCTGCGCAATCAAAGATTGAACTTCCTTTCGGCTTTCACTCAACCCTGTCATTTGTGTACCTCTGTCATCCAGATACGTGCGATCACTTTTTTGCCGTTGTTTGCCAGAATGGCATCCTCTTGTTTTGTTTCTGTAGCAGTATAAATTTTTTTATAAAGGCCAGGTTGCTAATCTTGCGCGCTCAAACCCTCCTCCTTTATCCAGGTTTGGGACTGGCTAGATTGAATCATTTCTGATCCAAACTAGGCGGAGTTAACAATTTTGTTGTTATATTAGTTATTTATTTATTTTGATTAATAGTGAAAAAATATTTTTACGCTGAATGTATCTCTAGTGAGATATTAGCGCTTCATGTAATAATAATAATAATAGTAACAATAATAATAACAATAATAATAATAACAATAATACTAATAATATTAATAAAAGTTATACTACTACTACTAATAATAATAATAAAAGTAATAATAATAATAATAATAATTGTCATTACTGTTATTGTTTAGACCTTTTTATGCACTTTTACCTCTATTTTTATCAATATTTTGCTACTTTAAATATTTTACGGGAAACGTATCTTTCAACAGCGGACATTAGGGGCGAATCCAAATGTAGGTCCGTCTACGGCGAACATCAAACTCATAACCACCCAGATTTGAGTCGAGCTTTGTACCGCTAGACCGCCACGGCCATTTGGGCATTTTGATAACAATAACATTTAGCAGCAAGTAGACATTTAGCGTTTAGTGCGGGCGGCTGAGTAAATTGAATCACACAGTTTTAAATATTGCGTGTTTTGACTTTGCATCAAATTATTAATTCCATTTTTAATAGATGTGCCCATATGTTTCAGTTTATAGTCAACAAATATACTAATTTTGCATAAAACCCAAACTAAGTACATACGTTACAAACATTAAGATGCAGCTGCATAATTGAGTGTTTTTCTCAATGACAAAAGCAAAATATTATGTAGAAAAAAGATGTATGTGTAAATACAAAATATCAAATAAAAATATTACTTTATAAATTTTAATCGTTATAATTATTATTCTTATTATTGTTTATGTACATATGCATAAAGTGTTGGTTAATTGTGGTAGTAAATTATTTTGCAACTCTCACAGCATCTATTGATTGTTTAAAAGATTTCTTTTTCTATTGACTATTATTAATTATTTTTTTTTAATTTCACATTGTGTTTTTCTTTTTCTAAATGTACAATAAAAATATCTATTCTTACAGTAAACGATACGCATGAATATTTTAAATAAAAGTATCAATCCATTATTAAAACCATTATTATTATTATTATTATTATTATTATTAAAATTATCTTTTTAATAAACTGATAATTCTATAAATGCTTTTGTAGTAGAATGTGTAACATGCATTATAAGTTATTATATCGATCTACATCAAGCTGAAAATAATAATGAAAATCATCAAATATTTAACAACGGTGTGAATACGTACATATGAACAAGACCGAAATATATATTCCATAAGTTATCACCTATTTTACGACCATGTGTATCGTTTGTACAACATTTTTATATATAGCCTGCATACTGTAACTATTTATCTACGTCATTAGAAATTATCGTCATATCTCGCTGTGACGTACATACAGTTTGAATGTACACGTGTCTGTGTGTGCATTTACTGCCTTTTTTACTAGATGATAACTATAGCACGTTGTATTTTTGTTGAGATGTGTGTGTGTGTGTGTGCGTTAATTAAAATCAATCAATATTTATATTTAATTGGATGTTATGATTAACGCTGTTTTGGGTGCAATTTTTGCGTTATTGTGTTGGGAACTTTGTTACAGAACAATGGCTAAATAGGTGAATACTAATGTACTTCCGTTTATTGCAAACGATGGAAAGTATTTGTACCATGGTTCAAACTTGGAACCAATAAATACACGACTAGTAATGAACCGTTAATCTTGTTGCTTTAAATGTATAGTCGAACATACATACATGTTATTATTTTATTTTTATTTTTATTTTACCACTTTGCACGTATTGCAAAGAACATCTTTCAGTAGTGGATCTTTGAACTAGTAAATGCTTGGTCATTTTATCGCCGGTAGTAGGAATCGAACCCATTGCCACCCAGATTTGCGTCGAGCATCTATATCTCCAGACCACCTCGGCATCAGATAGAATTGCTGAATGTGCAGACAACATTTGGAGTAAACAGCTGATGCAGCATTTATAAATGACAAGCACAATATTAAAGCTATTAAAGCTACAAACTTTAATTGAATGCTCGAAAGTGAAGGCACATATTGTGTCATAATAATACATCACAACTAACATAAATCAATGTCTGAATCAAGGTCATTTGTGTTGGTAAATGTGGAAATGGCAATTTACAATTAGTCACACTGTGGTGTTACATTTGTTTGCAAGTTAACTATACATATCTGCGGAATACGCATAGTATTGACTCATGCTAGTTGGTTACGGTTTCGGCTATTGCCAGCAAAATATTTAGCATAATCGTTCTTTGATGGAAAATTTATTTATTTATCACAAAACGTTTATATTAAATTTTTAATTAATTTTATAAATTATACTATATACAGCGTGAAAATTCAATGTCGAGATAAAAATAGTGTTTTTGCGCCTTTATTAAAAGGCAAGAAAGCATTATTTTACGAAGATTTTCCACACATTAAAGCCAGAAAGCAATGGGAATCTGTCCATTACCCAAATGGATACGAAAGCGAAGTGATTAACGGAAAATTTGGACGGACATTGTAACACGCAAACTCAGTCCTTTTATTTATGCTATGTGGGCTAAAATGGGTAGTGTCAAAAGTAACACATTGAAATTGATTGACTTTCCTTGCATAACATCAACATTACACTAAAATAACCATTAAACATCACTTTTGCATTACCAATAATTAAAACAATAAAAATAATTTTTTTTAACAAATAGTATTACCAAATTCTCGCTTGGATTAAAAACCCAGAATTTACACATCTTGACAAGATAAAAATACTACTACATTATTTTCTTAGAAATAAATTATAGTATAAAATGTGTATTTATATATACAGAAAATGGACATTACGAATTTTGAAAATTTAGTAGCTCAAAGGATAATTATGGTATTTCATAGCTTTTTTTAAACGCTTTGGATAAGAATCAACCAAATTATTGATATAATCTTCTCATACCATAATGTTAAATTTTATATACATACAAAATTTGAAAACCAATCAATTTTCTTTAAATAAAATGTATGCAGTAACGTGTGCTGGGTTATGTAGGCACTTGTAAAATTATGTAAAGAAATAATAATTTTCTTTGAAATTATTGTTGCATAATCGTTTTATGTTATTAACATAATATTTATATAATTTTTTATTGTAAGTATTACTATTTACTTATTTGAATGTTATTTATTAAAAAATTCTAAGTCATTTAAATATTTATAATTATAAAAAACTTAAAAAACAATTAATATTATTTTAGCCTAATTGCTATGTTAAAAAAAAACTTCTCTCCAGTTAAAAGAAACAAGAAATGAAAAAATAAGAGTTTATTGACAAGTTCCATTTTGGACCTTGTAAGAATCCTCCATCCAAATAAATTACTTAATTAGATGACTGATTGCTTACTGAATGCAGATAATAAAAAACATTGGAGGTGTTTTATTCGTAATGTAATGCACATTTAAAATCAGTATAACTCAAGTGTCGTTCATTAAGTGCGTGTTGTGAAAGTTGATGCTTTGCAGGTTTTTGGTAATCTGGACTAGCGTAAAAAGTTTATTTACTTCAAATTTTAAAAGCAACTAATTAATTTAATTTAATTATCTTTGCATTTTTAAATTAATTTATTCATTTTTAATATTTATTATATTATAATAATTTTACAATTGGGATACGAACGACTGTCAATAGATTTCAAACGTTTTATTTTTATCTTAATTCAACTTAATAAAGTTTTGTGTTTTAGCACAGTAACTATTTTGCAATAGCTTGCATTTTTGCTTAAAAAATAAAAACTTATTTATGTAACGCAATATTTAATTGTACTACATTAAATTAAAAGGACTTTTATGTTAAGTGCTTAAAGGAAATTGTTCAAAACAACGAATATTTTTAATATTAAAAATTTATGGTTTTTAATGTTTACTTTTATATACAATTTTTAATATATTGTAGAAAATGGATGCACTGTGAAATATATCTAAATCTTACTAATATCTACTTTAGATAGTGGTTTAGCAATACATATCAAGTAACACTATTAGAAAAAAATTTCTAATTACAATATACAGCAACATTCATTCTTGTAATTATTCAAAATATAATCATTTATTAAAACATAAAACAAACATATAGCATGTCACAAAATTAACTTTATTTACTAATATATATATATATATATATATATATTATTTATTTTGTTTATTACTTTAAATGTTTTACAGGAAACATTTTTCAGCAGTAGAAATTTTAGCAAAGCCAAACATGGGCCCGCATTTTACTGGGTCGGTGGTGGGATTCAAACCCAAATTCGAGCGCTGTACCGCTAGATCACCCCGGCACTATATATATAATTTATTTTTAAGCAAAAGATGTTTACATTGTCGTTTTTGATTTACATTAGAATTTTATAATAATATATTTAAAAAAATGTTAGTCTTTATTATTATTTTTTACTAATATTACTGAAGTAATGTATAAAAAAATATTTTAGTAAAACGTAGATATAATTAATACAATTAGGTAATGCTACAAAACCTAATCAATAATACTGTATTGAATTTGACACCGAACCGTGTACCTACTTTATGATTTGCGCACAAAAACATAACAATTAGCTAATTTTTATCATTTTAATTTGTTTTGTTTACTTATAAGTAGTGTAAATGTTAGTTAAAATTGTAATAAGAATTAACTTTTTATTGTGACTGTAGACAAAAAGAAAGTATTTTGTTGATCCTAGATAAAAATTATTAACAGAAAATAAAAATTATGTATGTTTTTAAAGTTATATCTTTTAACTTTATCATTTTATATATTAAACATTTTTTATTATTTCAAAATTAAATGTTTATTAATGTATCATTTTATATATACTAGTTAATTTTAAATGTAATATTAAGAATTATATTTAAATTAATTAAAAAATTAATTATTTACATAATTAAATTAAGTGCATTTTTTAGCATTAAGCATTATTAAAAATTAAATAATTTACCTTTAATACATTAAAAAAATTATTTTAGATTTAATTTTAAATATTTAATTTTATATTTAAAAAATAATAGATAAAATTTAAAAAATATATTTTAAGATTATTTCATAAAAAATTTGTAAATTTTGTATAAAAATAAAATGCATTAATTAAATCCACACTGTTTGTAGAACGTTAGATCTGCGATACCAATTTGAAATACCAGTCTATGTACTGTAGATCATTTAGTCGCATTTAATTCTGTTGCTGTAGGATCTTTTTATTACTAAATATATTTTTTAATTTGTTAAGATTATAAAATCCTTATATACGTTGTCTAACCCAATTGTATAAAATAAATTTTTTTTTAACAATTTACATAAACTTAGAAGTTTATCAAAAATATGTTTTAGATACATTTTTTATAATTTTAATAAAGTTGCGCTTAGTTATTTGAGCGTTGTGAAATCTATAATAATTACAAACTTGACGCTGTTTTTATAACAAAAACCAAAAAAACGTTTACAAACTGCAATTTGATTTATACAAAAAGCGTCAGACAAATATGGCTTATGTTTTAATGCTGAAAAACAGGAGTTTTAATAAATGTTTTTTTAAACATTAAATAACTGTAAATGATAATCCGCTTTTGGTAGTTGAACGTAACCGTTTAATAACTAATCAAACATTTAAATCATTTTTTATGTATTTGTATGTATTTTTTGATGTAATTAACATTTAAAATCATTATAACTCAAGTGTCTTTCATTAAGTGCGCGTCGTAAAAATTATTGTTTTGCAGGTTTTTGATAATTTGAACTATCTTGTGTAATAACAACCGCTAAGGTGTTTATTTTGAATAATAATAATAATTAATTAAGTAAAAATTTTACAAATGTTTTAAATTTGCAAAATGTTTCATAAAATAATTTAATAACTAAGTACATAAAATAATTTTATTTTATGTACTTTATAATAAACGAGTTTTATAACAATATTAAATTTTACAGTAGTATTAATAGCAAAACGTAAAAAAATTTATACATGTATATAAACATAAATAAATTAATTAATTTATAACATTTTATAATTATAACCATTTAATTAATTATTATCGACATTTATTGTAATTAATATTTTTTAAATAAGCATTTTTAAAACGTGTAAGTTGTATTTACTTGTTCGTTTAAATATTATAACATACATAATGGCCTTTATTAATTATATGCTAAAGTAACTAAATAAACGTTTATTTTAGTTATTTATTTATAAATATAATAATGCATGTAAACAAATTATTAAATATTTATATTTCCTACATAAAATAGTAAAAACCATTAAATTGAAATTAATTTGTTATCTTCGGTTGTTTTGTTTTTATAAAAATAAATATAAAAAATTAAAAATAACAAATAATCATGTAAAATATTTAATAATTAATTTTATATTTATTTAGAAAAAATGTTTAAAAATATAAATTTAGTGCAAAAATTATACTTTAAAAACAGCATTAATAAAAACGTGGATAATAAATAGAAGTTACATAATTTTTGTTATAATCGGTTTATTATTGATTTATGTGCTTAATTTTATTAAAAGTAAATAATGTTTTATAGATTAAATTTATACTTATATGTACATTCAAAATTAATCTAATTGTAACGTAATAAAATTAATTTAAACTAAAATTTGATTATTTAAGAATGTGTTTATTAAATAATTTATTGAAATGTTTTAATTAATTTTGTTTTATTACACTAATTTATTAAATAATTAATATTTTGATTTAATTTTGATCGCCTGTTTAATTAATTTAATTATTTCTATTTTAAATTGTTTTTACTTTAAAAGTTTTACTAAAAATATTTTTTAACAGCAAACATTGTAGCGAAACTGGACGGAGGTCCACATTTAGTCTCAGTAGTGGAAATCAAACCTACGCCTACTTAGGTTTTAGTCGAACACTGTATTGCTAGACGTCCCAAGTATTAAATTTAATTAACTTACATTGTTTGCGTATTTATTAAAACTTTACATAAAAAAGTAAAGTAGAATAAAAACAATTAACAAATGCAAATTTTTAACATTGTAATTACATTTTTAAAAGTAATATTATTTTTACAATAATTTTCTAAAATTAATTTATTAATAAAAGTTTTTAAATTATTTAAAACTAATTAAAACTAATTTAATTTTTAAAATTGTAGTGCTAAAATTTTTTAAATATACTATAAAAATTGTCATTTATTATTGCTTACATATATAATTTTATTTTAACAAAATAAAAAGTAAATATAAAAACAAATAAAAAATTAATTTAATTAAAAATATTTATTATTATTTTTAAACATTGTTCAAAATTATATATATATATATATATATATATATATATATATATATATATATATATATATATATATATATATATATATATATATATATATATATATATATATATATATATATATTACTTAATAATATAGAAATTTTATTAATAATTTGATGCATTTATTTAATTTAAATATATTGCAAATAATTGTATAAACAAATGTTAAAAATGTACGTAAATTGTATTATATAAAAAACGTTTTACAAAATAAAACATGCTTTATCTTTATTTTGGTTTTCTTAAAGTGTTTTATTTATTACCACTGGAAGATTTCCATTACTTGAGTAAGTAGAAAGAGTTGAAGATTTACCAAACGTTAACAAATTATTAGTTGATTTAGTATATAAAACAAAAATTTTATTAGCTGGATCAGTATAATCAACTGTCATTTAATTAAGTGCAAAACAAAAATGCAAATTATAACCTTAGTCTTAACAACATATAACAAAACAAAACAAAATTATTAACAAAATCTTTATGTTTAAAAAATAAAGTTTAATTTAAAAAATATATATAATAAAAATTAATTTTTAAATTAGTTTTTTAACACGTTTATTATTCAAAATATTTAAAAAATTATTACATTTTAAGAGTATAGAAGAAATAATTTTTGTTAACTACATAGTATTATTACAATTATAGAAAAAGTATTTGGTTAAATTTTACGTTTACCGTCCAAATAACAAATAAAAAATATTTAAAGATATTTAATACAACATAGTAAAAGAAAAGTTATTAAACCAGAAAATTTAATCAAAACAATGTAACATTAAATTAAACAAAAATTTTGGAAAAAGTTTTATAATGTAGAAAACATTTTTTTTTAAAGAATGAGGTTTTTGCATTGTATTATTTTAAAAATGTAAAACAGAAAATACATGTTTTGTTTATTTCTAATTTGTAAATATATGTTGGAAGAATGATAATTAAATAAAACATTTCTAAAATATTAAAAAATGTTTTAAATAATGTTAATAAAAATTAGATACAAATGTGTAAAAGCTGTGTTTACCATCTTTTTATAATTAAATGCTATTGCAACAGCTATTATTACTATAATCTTGATAATATATTTAAATAGGCACAAAGTACAAAATTATTGTTAATATAATTACAACTTCTAAGCTAATTAGTGTTAAAAACGTAGTTATTAAAAGTAAAACATCTGTAGCAATCACATAACTCAAAAAGAACTCAGTTTAATCATAATATATACAATATTATATAATAGATAAAATACAATTACGATTTTATTAATATCTATTGTTATTATAAAAAAAATTGTATAAAGTTAAACTTGTTCATTAAATCTGGTATTAATACAAAATATAACGTAATGTAAATGTAAATTCTACATATTTATGCAATGTAATAAAGAATTTTACATTAAAAACTATAATAAATATAATTTATATTATAAAAAAAATTGTATAAAAGTTAAACTTGTTCAAAATTACAAATCTGGTAAAAATTATTAATACAAAATATAACGTAATGTAAATGTAAATTCTACATATTTATGCAATGTAAAAATAAGAATTTTACATTAAAAACTATAATGAATATAATTTATTTTAGTTCACTTATTAAAAATTAAAATTGTAAAATATTTATAAAATGAATGTTCACAATTTATTTAGTATTGTTTAATGTTTAGAAAAACTTAATAGTACAATGTTTAAAATTAATAATTGTATCATTTTAATTTTGAAATAAATTTATAAAAAAATATACACTAGAGTAATGTGTAATATTAAATTTGTTATATGCTTTTTAGGGATGAAATTAAAATTGTCAAATTCATTAAATAATAAATCCACATGGTTTAAGATAGCTGGTACTATTATACAGTTATTTTTTATTTTGCTCAAAATCATTAGTAATGCATAATTTTTTAATTACACACAAACTTAAACATACATCTTATCTGGCGTCAGGTAGAACCCTTAACCACTGAAAGACGGGTGGTTAAACGTTTTTTTGTAAATTTTTTATTTTTAATGAATTTAGTCAATACTAATTACCTGGTGTCTTCAAATACAATACGTTACCACCTATATGACATTGTTAAATTATTTTATCATGGATTTCTGAAAGTGACATTAACATTGTTGAAATCAAAATTAAAGTTAAATGTACATTTAATAACATTATCAACATCATCTTTAAAGATAAACATCTCTCATCGGTTATTATTGTCTAGGGCAGACCAAATTACCAAGTCTGCAAAAATAGCCAACTTTTGTAACGTGCACTTAATAAACGACACTTGACTGTGCCGCAAATCACATCCCGAATTACATCCTTTTACTGATCTCTAATAGTTGCAAACGGTAAGCAAACGGATGCCGAATTAATTAATTTATTTGGACGAAGAGGTATAGTACAAATAAAAGGACTGAGTTTACGTGATACAAAGTCCGTCCAAATTTTTTATTGCTTATCTGGTCTTTTTTCTATCCAAGTAATGCTTGGGCTTTTATAACTATTTTGGTTAAATGAATAGGTGATCTACATAAAACATGACCAATCCATCTTAATCGTCTTTCTCTTATTGTGTTAGAGGTACATAGCCAATAAATGTTAAGTGACTTACAAATATCTGGATATGATCAAAATATTATATTAGTTATTAAACAAGTATGTTTAATAAAAGACCGAAAATAGTAATTTAATACAACGTCAAATTTTGTAATTAAAATTGCACCTTAAAACGTAAATTTAATAAATGTATATTAAAGTTGATTTACAGTAAACTAGATCAAATTGTTAAATGTTTTTTTATAAAAATTGTCAAAAATAAAAAAAAACGCAAAATATTGAAAAAAAGTAAAAACAATTTATTAAAGTCTTTTAAACTTGATTTTATGTAAGCTTTATATATTCGTTTCTATAAATATTTAACGTATATGTTAAAATTATATATATATATATATATTATGTTTATATGCTATTAATTTTTTTTCCAAAAATTTTGCAAAAATATTTTAATATTAACAATTTTCGTTGCATAACGTCCTTGAAATTTATGCAACAACGATCAAAGCATTTTCCAGGGTTTATTTTTATTTTTAAGTAATTAGTATTAGTTTAATTAAACGAAATTCACAATTTTGTTTTTTTTTATAATACAATATTGTAATTGACAATTTACTAGGGATTTTAGTTTTTTAATGAATTGTTGTTTGAAGCTGATTGTTTTTATTATCCAACTGCGTTTTGTTGTATTTTTATTTTAAGTTAAATTACAAGGCAATATTTTAGTATTTTGTTTGGTGGTTTTTTATACTTAAGTAAATTATTTTTTATACACATTTTGTTTTGGTTTATACACTGAAAAGCTTGTTATAAAAATGAGAGATTTTTTTAAAGATTAAAAATGTTGTATTTATTTGTTTTTCTCATTTTACATTTTTCAAAATTATAAACGTAAAACGATTTATTATTTGTTAAAATTTTTAGTTATGTTTTGCTGGATAGTTTATGAATGTTATGGTATTACAAAATCGAGAAATATAAGAGGTTTATAATTATTGTGTTTTTAATTATGTTAATAAAGGGGTTTTAGGATTAATAGAACTTTGACGTTTTTATTTGATATATTAATAAAACCATTTAAAATATTTTTCCGATTCGAGAACATCAGAAATGAACCAATCTAACCAGTAATAAAACCTGTATAAAGGAGTGCTTGAGCGCAAAGTTACCAATGTGACCTTTATGTATATATATATATATATATATATATATATATAGCTACAGAAACAATAGGAGGACACTATTCCGGTAAACAACGATTAATAAATAATAGCAGGACTCAGATGACGGTTGAGTGAAAGCTGAAAGAAAGCTTAATCTTTGATTTGTAGAATCTTCGATTAGAAGAAGGAAATTACGTCTTGAAAAATTGTTGTTGTTTTTGCTGTTACTGTTATCTTATTGTTATATGGTTGTGTAAATGTAAAAGGTTTTGTGAAATTATTAATGCTAATGGTCCTAAGGATTTGAGTAATGCTTATAAAGTCTCAATTTCCAATTATAGTGATACTCCTGACTGTTCATCCTCCATGTGGTGCATCCTGGACTAGGTGCCCCTAGGCATCTAGACTAATAACAACAAGGTCCGAGTTTACAGCGGTATAACTGGGCTTTCGCTACGGTGGGTATCTAAAGTTCTACATATACCATATGTAGCCCTGACAAAAAATCAGGTGTCTTCGTCAATCTTTGCGAACAGTGGCGACGTCACAAGGATGCCGTCTACCAGCCAAGAAACTTTGTTATTTTTCTACGTTTGTTACGCTTATCAAGCCATCGAACTCAATCGTTTATATGCCTTATAACTATGGGAAATAATGAAGAGGTGATTATGTCATCAACCAAAATAAATGGCTTAAGACGCCTTCCTCAACCTGTTTCGATTATTAATACTTGCAATTTGATTATGATGATTTTGTCGAATAAATTTTTAAAGTTGTTTTAAATAAAGGAAAATTAAATTTGATGGGCCTTAAATATTAATTTTGAGTTTTAAAACTAATTTAAATAACACAATGGTTACTTGTTACTGAAGTATTTATATGATAGATTGTACTATTATTATGATTATTATTATTATTATTGCTTGAATGCTTTTTGAAAAATATTTCTTAGCAAGTGGATATCTTAGTAAGGCGAAATGAGGGCCCGCATTTAATACCAGTGGTGCCACTCAAATCTGTGCCTGTCCAAATTCGAGGCTGCTGTACCACTAGACCATTCCTGCAAAATGTTATATAGTTAATTACAGCAACAATTCCTCGTGATAGTTTTGTAGGTTGTAATTTAGGACCCATAATTTAGACTCATACTTAAGATTTATTTTAATAGAATAATCATTTTAACCAATTTTGTTTATATTTGACCAATGGTATAAATTTATTAATATTTTTCATCTTGCTTATTGAAGCAGAAATGAAGTTTGAAGATGATGAGGCTATTGATCAACAGCTAGTGGAAATGGAATTATACGAATCCAATTTAGAGTTTCCTTTATCCGATATCAAATTAAATCCGAATCTAATGGCTTCATTGTCTCCAGCCGAATTTTGTTTACAGTACATGGGTTTGTATTTGCTGAAAGGAGATTTGGTCAACGCCAAATTTCTTCACAAAAGATTGCCCCAATCATATAAGGACGATGTATCAATGAAATCATTGTGGCACATTGCTCAATTATTATGGCAACAAGATATGAAAACGTTTTTTGCATCGACAAAAGAATTGCTTTCGAAAACGTCGAATACCAGTGACATGCTTTACTACATAATCCAGCGTCTTCGCGATAGACAATTGAAACGTTTGGTCAATTTAATATGCCAAGCATATTCTTCAATTTCTATTGATTTTATTTGTAATTTATTCGATATGCAAATGGATGAAGTGCTTGAAATGTTTAGTTCGAAAGGTTGGTCTTTATGTTCAATGCAAAAATTTCTTTGTTGTCCGAAAGAGACACAAAGCAATTTGGACAATGCGTCTGTTTTGAATTCGGAAGATAGTTTGAATACTAATTTATTAAGCAAGTTATCTGAAATAATGTGTTTTATGGAAAATCATTGATTATTTTTTTTTCAACAAATACAATTTTATTTTATACGCTTGTTTGTGTTTATTTTGATTTTGGATTCGGATTAGTCGAAGTGTTGAGTTATTATTATTATTTTAGAGATAATTAACAGTTATAGGCTTGATTTTAATGTTAAGTAGAATATTTTAAATATGAAACATGAGTACAACAATGACGGCTGGTTTTAAGGTCATTTTGTATCTTGACTATTTCCTTTCTACTGTTTACGATTTTTGGAGAGATCGAAAAATAGTGTTGTCTATGGACTTAACCATTGCTTCTATAACAATCCTCACGCCAAAATTCATTCATTGTGGTTGGTGACATAGTTATTCCTTCATTATTTCTACATTTATACGGTATATAAAACGATCGATTTTGATAACTTGATAAGCATAGCAAACGTTGAAGAATGAGAAAGTTTCTTGGCTGATAGACTGCGTCCTTGTGACGGTGCTACTATTTGCAAAGGGTTATTTTCCTTAGCCCAAGAACTACATATGGTACTACTAGATATGGTCTAGCGGTACAGCGCTCGAATTCGGACCTCCGTGGGCATCGGGGTTCGAATCCCATCACCGGCACTAAAATGCGGGCCCACGTTCGGCTTTGCTAAAATGTCCACTGCTGAAAGATGTTTCTTGTAAAACATTCGAAGTAGAAAACATAAAATAAAAATATATATATATCTTAAAATACCTTTTAAGCATCCTGGGTGTATACTAGCCCATTTAAATCGCTGCGCATTCGGTTCCAGGTATTCTAGATGCCTATAGGTACCTAGTCCAGGGTACACTACATGGAGGAGGAACAGTCATAGAATATCACAATCATTTGAAATTGAGACTTTATAGGCATTACTCCAAATCCTCAGGATTATTAATATTTCAAAACATTTTTGACTGGGGTGGGATTCGAACCCACGCCCCGAAGGACTGGTGCCTTAAACCAGCGCCTTAGACCGCTCGGCCACCCAGCCATACGCTAAAATAACATAAATATCGTTTCGAATACTAGTTGCCTAAGTACCTTTCTAATAATGTTTTCCTTTAATCGGCGTTTGGGTGGGCCAACGTAGCGATTCTTGGGAATTGTACAAAATTTCATCAAATGTCTTTTATAATATCACAATATCTATTTTTGGATCATTAATGACAGTAGATTATTAACATGGAAGTCATGTTGAATTTTGTGATAGCCTAGTTTTTTTTTCAACTTATTTAGTACGAATGATGTAACATAGCACGTTGTGTTCTATGTACCTAAGACAGTCCTTCGAATTTGTTGTGTTTTTTTATTTTTATGCAAGCAATTATTTTAGTGTTTGGATTGATATTTTTGTTTTCAAAATGAATTAGGAAACAGCTAAAGACAAGTATAAGTTGGAAGTAATTAGAAAAATAACTATCTAAAGTCTTATTGGAAAGTACATTACTTTACAATAAAGTTTAAACGGCTCCTCGAATTCCTATACAAAAAGGTTGTCGGATACGAATTAAACTTGGAGGGATAAATGAAGTTTCTTGGCTAGAAGACCGCTTCCTTGCGACGAGGCCAGTGTTCACAGGAATTGACGAGATGATCTTTTTTAGGGTTGACGGATCCACAAACCTAACCGATTGTATAGTACCTTTTAAGTATCTTAGGTGTATGCTAACACCCATTCACTGAGTAGGAATCCAGTGAAAGCCCAGTTATACCGCTGTACACTCGGACCCTGCTGTTATTAGTCTAGGTGCCTAGGGGCACCTAGTCCAGGATGTATCACGTGGAGGACGAATAGTCAGGAATATTACAATTACTGGGAATTGAGACTTTATAAGCATTATTCAAATCTTCATGATCATTAGCATCCCAAATGATAGGTATTTTTGGGATTAATCCTCAAACAATATTATGTAGGTCACAGGCCGGTGTCATTAATTAAAAATAATTTTTTTTAACATCAAATTACAACTTAACATTTTATTTATTACAATTATGAAATTTTTAGCTTGAAAAATATACCTTTACGGCTTATAAACAAACAGTATTTAAATGTTCAGTTAACGATAGTTATAAAGTTTTCTATACATGTGTAAATGTAATGTTTTTATAGTTAAAAATAGTTTAAACCCATATTTTCTTAAACAATGTAAGGAAGTCGTAGAAATGAAGTCTAACGTGTAATTATATGAGTAGTACTAAGTTTCTTTAAATTTTTAATACATTATTTTAATCTATACTAGAGCATAGCACTTTGGAGCATTTGACAATTAACAAAAACAATGTTTTAGTCTATGATACAATTTATGACCATTGACGTGCGAAAATGGATGCACTGTGTTACTTTGTGGCATTCTGCTCTAGTTACTTATCTTAGACATATTTAACTTTTACTAATACATACCTAAGATATACTTTAACAATACACATCAAGTAACATTATTTGCAAAAATAATTTCTAATTATAATATACAACACATCTATTCTTGCAATAAAGCATAATACCACCATTTAATAAAACTTAAATAAAAAGCACTTAAGTCGTTAAATAAATAACTTTATTAACTAAAATACATGAATATGTAAAGAAAAAGTTACAAACTGTATAATGTCAACAATTTCCATTGCCAAATAATGTCAGTTTGAATATTGCAATCAGGATCAGGACGGTACACGAGGTGCGTAGGACTTTATCCTTTTAATCCTCGGTTCTCAAAGTATCTGAAAATTTGAAATCGGGGAGAATAAAGAAAAAGGAAGAAGCTGGGACAAGAAAAATAAATAATTGTGAAAGAAAAGTAATAAAAGTATGGTGGAGAAAAGTGAAAGAGTAAATTAGAAATTAAATGAAATTGAAGAGCATGTGTTTGTCATAATTTATCTTAAATGACCCTAAGGAATTAGAATTGACTACAAGACTTGGAAGCTTATTCTATTCTGTAATGGATCTGTGTGTGAAATGATTTAGCCTAACACTAGTGAGAGCTCTGGGTTTGTGAATCTTCAGACAATGTCCCCTAAGGTTACCATTATTAACATTAAAAAATGAGTGATTCTATTGCTGGCGAATAACTGATATATTAAGATTAAGTCGCCTCAGAGTCTCCTATCTCCTAAAGGAAATAATTTTAATTTTCTTAGACGTTCAGAATACGATTTAAAACAAAGCTCATGAGGGAGTCTGGGGAGCATCCTTTGGACTCAGTCATTGTTTTTATTATAGTAAATTAAAAAAATAACTTTTATTTACCAAACAAGTTTTATAAAATGCAAAAATGTTTATTTATTTTTAAAATGCTAAATAATGTATTCTAAAGACAAAAATAATACTTTTTATATGAATATGCAAATGTATCGCTCCCTATTGTAATTTACGGGAGTTAAAATTTGACCATATTGAAGGGAAATGCTTGTACAAATTTTTCATCAATACTGTTGGGATGTGAATGATCCTGAGGATTTGAGTAATGCTTATCAAGTATCAATTCCCAATGATGGTGATATTCCTGACTGTTTGTCCTCCATGTGGTGCATTCTGGACAAGGTGCCAACAGGCATTTAGACTAATAACAGCAGAGACCTACTGCACAGCGGTATAACTGGGCTTCCGCTACAGCGGGTGGGTGCATGCAAACATCTCGAGTACTTAAAAGGCATCTTAAGGCATATGTGTACCATACGTTGATTTTGAGTTTTTTTTAGCTTATGTAATTTAATCTTACTTTACTTATTTATTTATTTTTGGACTGATGTTACATACTGCTAATTGTATTGTATTTTTATAATTGTACATATTTTTTGTGTGCTGAAAGCTACTTCTACTGAAGTACCTAAGCCAATAACTATAAAATAAAATAAATAAATAATATGGAGCCGTTAGGCTTAAAGATATAACCATGACAAACAACATGCACACTTGTCAACCTTTGCGAAGAGTGGAACCGTTATAAGGATGCCATCTATTAACGAGAAAACATCGTTATTTTTCTACATTTGTTACCCTTATCAACTCAACGAAATCGATCGTTTTAATATGTCGTACAAATATGGAAATAATAAAGTTGTAACCTTGTCACCAACTAAAATGAATACCTTTGAAGTGATGTTGTTGCAAAATTTTGATATGTTCAATGTTATAAAAACTGGAATTATCAAAAGGAACCCTGTGTTTTAAATTATTTATATGTGTTTAATGTTTAGTTTTCATTATTTGAATGATTTACGGAAGCAAATTTTGGTATGTCGACATTTAGCAAAACCAAACGAGGGTCACATCTGGTACCGATGGTAAAACTCAAGCATATACCCTCCATTCCGTTTAGAGTCTTGCTTCATAGTTAAGATTTCCGTTTTTCAGGTTATATTTTATATTGGTAATAGTTAAGATAACACAGTCAAATGGTCTTGAAAAAGTGTTAATAGGAATTATAATTAAGAAAAAACAAAAACATTTTAAGGGCAATAGTTCAAATAAATAGATTCCCAATCAATTTTTTCAGAAAAACCCAATCGATCCCATCGAATCCAATTTAGACGTGCAATTAGATCTAAAATTGAGTTAAAAATAATTACAATATTATAACAATATACTACTTACACCTTGCAGTTATAAGTAGTTTGTAATATGTTTATGTGCAATTTTCCAATTCAACTTAAAATGTTATAGTCAAAACAACTTGAATAATGCATTTAATTTTAATTATTGTTTTTTTTTCAAAAACTGCAAAACAAACGCACCACTGGTATACCAAGCAGCCTGACATTTTTCATCCGAGTTTAACAGATTCATCATAATTTGAATTACGTTCGAACCGTGCACTTTTTGATCGGGCCAATACCAGTCGTTGGAATTTAAATAGTTGAGCAAATCTTTGAGCAAAGCCAAATAAGCTATAGCCAATCGTAGGGTGTCGATTTTTGAAATTCGGCGTTCGTACGGAAATGTGGGCAAACAAGCACGCAACATCTACAACCAACGCGAATGTTCAATTATTGGGTTTTTAGTGCCCGAATGTTTTGTAGGAAGGACACTTGTAGGCGCAAGTGTGCATTGAGTGCAGCTGAACAACGGGGTGTGCATTTGGAAGCGATAATGGGATTCAAACCAATGCCTACTTAGATTGGAGTGTAGAAAGGAAATTGTTGGTAACTCTACAGTACGTTGAAAATAACACAGATTGCATCAAAGAACTGGAGTTAAGCACTGATGGATCAGTTTAATATTTGCATAAGTAAGTGGTCTTGATCTTAATTCTTCTACAATCAGTCTCAAGTTTATAATGAGAAAAGAGGATGATTGAAACGTCAATATATACTAAAGAAGCATTTATAAAAACATTTTATAAAAATTAAAAAAAAAATGTATACAAATTTGAAATGTTTATTTTATATTTGAAAAAGTCACATTTTACTTAACTACTGACGTTCCAATTCTTTATTGTCAATATCCTTGAATATTTGAGGATTTGAGTAATGCTTATAAAGTCTCAAACTGCAATGATGGTGATACTCCAGACTGTTATTCCTCCACGTGGTGCATCCTGGACTAGGTGCCTATAGGCCTGTAGGCATTCTACACCAATAACAGCAGGGACTGAGTCTACAGTGGTATAACTGGTTCTCACTGGACTCCCGCTCGGTGAATGGGTGCTAGCATACACCCTGGATGCTTGAAAGGTGTCTAAAGGTAGCCATTTATCATATGTAGCTGGCTAGGCTAAGGGAGTTCACCCTGACAGAAAATCAGGCCTCAGGTCCTTATCCTGTGCAACCTAAAATGAAACTTCGATCTACAAGAAAATATGTGATAGAATCAGCAGCCGAGACCCCCAGGGCATCTGATCTCCTAAACGCGTCTGGAGAAGAACCGAAGTTGACGGGTTTGCATGGGAGAATTAACAAAATGTCACCCTTGTTAACTAATAATGACGAGCCTGACTTAAAGTCACCAAAGTGTAAACGGTCAGCCACTGATGGCTTCCATGGATCTGTTAACCGGCGTCATTCCTTCCGTCCCCCAAAGAAGATTGCCTTGTCAACTCTTGTGAACACTGGCGCCGTCGCAAGGAAGCTATCTTCTAGTCAAGAAACTTTATTTATCCCTCCAAGTTCAATTAGCATCCGTCCAAAATGCACTTACAAACGGCTATCTGACTCTTCCTGGTTCCTTTATTCTCAACTTTTTTTGCTGGTCACAATGAGTAAAATAAGTAGTCAGTGTGTTAAAATCAAATTTTAATTTAACGAAATTAAATGTTAATTTCAGTTTAAACTTAATATTATTATTATTATTATTATTATTATTATTATTATTGTCTCCTAAATATTTTTCTAATGTTTGATATTGTTCGTAATTCTTTTTTTTCAAGTGATGCAAATGACCTTTATGGGAAGTTGGATGAAATAAAGTATTATCATAACACTATTTGATCCAATAGAGTTAAATATAAGATAACATCACATTGATTACCACCGTATTAACAACTTTATGTCATGCAAATTGAACCTACTATTGCATTGTTGGTCAATAGCAGAGATTGATAAGAGTACAAATGGTGTGCCTTCATCAATGTAAGTTTTATGTTATTTATCCTGAATAATAAGAAGCCTTTGAAAAAAATTGACTGACAATATTCCAATCGAACCAGATGTTGGAAACCAGACTATTGCGAGTACGCAGACGTTGTATGATGATGATTGAATCCAATAATTGTTAATTAAAGATACTTAGTCATTAGTTGTTTACCCATATAGATTTTAATAACAGTAAGCAACAAACTAATACCACAGTTTATTCGCGTTAAAATATCATCCAGTTCAATTTAATTATATAAATTGCTGTATTTAAATCAAAAACTGAATACAACTCTTGAATTACAAAAATGTGATGTTTGTTCATTTGAAGGAAACATTGATAATTGTTTTAATCAATAATGTTTAATTAAATGGTCATAATTAGACAATGTTAAAAGCTGGATTGTTAGATTATCTTTAATTAATTTTCACAAATCATACACCTACTACCAGACTCACAGCAGACAAACAAGTTCAAAGTGAAAAATGGCTTTGCAGTATTTGACCATAAGCCAATGTTTATGGTGATTGTGGAGAGCTAGCGTTAATGTCAAAACAAAAAATGTGACTTTAGTATATTGAATAACAACGTTGATACGTCTTGACTTGTGTTTTCACAAATGTGGGCTCATGATTAGTTCTATATTTGTATGACGTATTAAACGATCAACTTTGATGGCTTGATAAGCGTTTGTTGGCTAATAGATGGTGTCATTGTTCACAAAGACTAACAAAGCCGCCTAATTTTTGTCAAGGTTATCCTCATAGCCTACCTATATGGTATACCTTTAAAATACCATATATGTAATCCACGATCCAACACATGGAAGGAGAATAGTCAGGAATATCACCATCATTGGAAATCAAAACTTTACAAGCATTAGTCACATCGTCAGGATTATCAGCATTTTTTTAGTATATTACAGGACAAAAGAATTCATCCAATTGTTTATTTCACCACCAAACTAAATTTTTGTCCATTTTGTTTTTTAGCAATAACACGTTTTTACCAAAGTAAAAGTGTTTTGGTCGTGGATTAATTTAAACAAGTTTCTCAATAGACGCTACTTACTTCGAATGCCGAATTGATGCTGTACATGCGACGTCTTTCGCGAACTTTAGCGCCATACTGAACCTGATTGTCCAAATCTGGTTCATCGTCCAGTTTGTTTCCATGTTCCGCATCGGGCCACAATGCCATGTTTGTTTGACTCGAAGTTGGTTTGAACCATTGGTGATTGAAACTATTTGATTGTAAATTACTGGGGCCATACGTTTGATGCCAATAGGGCTGATGTGGAAGTGTCGTGCATGCGACTACTTGTTGGTATGTCAAGCTGGAAGTTGGCTGAATAAAAGACACGTCCGTCGTTGAATTCTCAATATCGTCATCGGAACACGACTGTTTTTGGCCTTCATTGTAGATAGGAACTGTGGAAAAATCTATATAACAATGGGAATAATGTGAGTTATTTACCTTTCATAATAATTTAATTATAAATTGAAAATAATGTGTTGTATATATATATATATATATATATATATACAGCATTTTATTTGTGAAAATATAGTGCATTGCTCTGTCATTGCCAGAATTATTTATTTGTATTCTGTTTTGGATCCTCTCAAGTACAATCTGTCATATTTAGTGCAATTGACCAAATTGAGTGGATAATTTAAAAAATTTACTTATTGTTTGCCGTTTGTGTGCAAATAAATTTCTTCCCATTTTTCTCACTCCACATATAATTTACTGGGTATGGGAATGACATGATTATTTTTTATATTTAATATAAATATATTCTTAATGTCTCTCTCTCTCTCTCTCTCTCTCTCTCTCTCTCTCTATATATATATATATATATATATATATATATATATATATATATATATATAGTTTTTCATTTACATAATGATCTATATGATCCCTAAGGCATTAATTTAAAATTTCGCCATCCTTTTAAACAGTTTTTTGTTTGTTTGTGTTTTATGAAAAAACTCACACATTTATTATAAGTGTTAATATGTAAACAATAAGTATTTTTTATATTAATTTTTAAAAATAATTTTTGTTTATACATGATATTTAAAAAAGGTTTTTCTAGATAATTTTCATAATTTCAATTACATTCAATTATTTAAAATAATAAATGGTTTTTGTTTGTTTTTACAATAATTCAACACGATATATTATTGTTTGATTCATCATCATCATCATCATCGGGGATAAACATCCCCCACCGGTTATTATCACTCAGGGTAGTCCAAAAAAACCAAAACGTCTGCAAAAACGTCAACTTTGGTAGTGTGTACTTAAAGAACGACACTTGAGGTGTGCTAACATTGAATGTTGATTACATCCCCCGAGTTAAACCCCCTCCAATGATCTCTGTTGGCTGTATAGGGGTAAACAAACAAACGCCCATTTATATAATTCATTTGGACAAGGGGGCTTAGCATAAATAAAAGGACTGAGTTCGCATGCTACAATGTCCGTCCAAATTTTTCGTTGGCCGCCTGACCTTCATTTCTATCCGGGTAATGGATTCGCTTCCATAGCTATTCTGGCTGGATGAGTGGGTGATCTACGTATATATATATATATATATATATATATATATATATATATATATATATATATATATATATATATATATATATATATATATTATAGTAATTATTGTTATTACAACACCCTTTTGCTTTAAAAAATAAGCATGGGGCAATAAGATAACAATTACTGCAAAAATTAACATCAAAGTTTCGTAATTCAAAGAGAACATGAGACAACAAAATGTTTCCATGTATTTGAACATTCTGCCAAACGTTTTGCTTGTGCCCATGAAACATTCATTTCAATTAGATTTTCCCGAATAGTTCTTAGCCAAGTTTTCTTAGGTCTGCCAACCTTTCTTTTACCATTTACAATTGTCTATTCCAAAACCGTTCTTGCTGGTCTTTCGGGCGGTAAACGTAGAATTTGATCAAGTAATTTTCTTCGTCTAATTGTAATGATGTCATGGAGTGAACGAGAATCAGTTCTTTTCATGATCTCATCATTTGAAATGTGATCGCGCCAGGTAATCTTTAAAATACTTCTAAGACACCGGCGATGAAAAACATCCACCATCTTATCAATCTTGTCCGTACGTTTCCACGTTTCACTCCCATATATTGCCGTAGGAATGATTATTGATGCGTACAAACGAAGTTTTGTCTTTAGGCGAATGGAAGAAGATGACCATATTGATTTGAGTTTATTGAAAACTGACATTGCCTTACCACGTCTGGCTTTAACATCAATTTCGGTTTGTCTGTCTTTACCAATAATACTTCCCAGTTATGTAAAGGAATCAACAGTATTAATATTTTGTCCACTAATTTTGATGGGCAAATCATTGTTTGACTTTATGCACAACACTTTTGTCTTTGAACAATTAATCCGTAAGCCAATACGAGAACTGATATCACTGAGTCGTGCTGTCATATTTTGCATCATTTCTGGGGTTTCACTGAGTAGACCAATATCATCTGCAAAATCCAAATCCGTTAATTTGCCTTGGTTCCATTTGATACCATAAGACAAATTATTCATGGATTGAGTCATAATAAAATCAATTACCAGAAGAAACAAAAACGGTGACAAAATACATCCTTGACGTACTCCGTGACAATTTCGAACATATCAGTATGACTACTTTTTGTTCGAACACAGCAACTTGAATTTTGGTATAGCGAACGTATAATATTCACATATTTTAACGGTATTCCGTAAAACTTAACGATTTTCCACAAAGATTCTCGATGAACACTGTCAAAAGCTTTCATAAAATCAAAAAAATTGATTGTTAGTGATTGCTGAAATTCTTGACTTTTCTCAATAATGTTACGAAGGGTGAGTATTTGTTCAATACAGCTTCTTCCTTTCCGAAAACCTGCTTGTTGTTCTCGAAAGTGTTTATCTACCGCATTACTTAAACGATTTAAAATTACTTTGCAAAACACCTTACCAGGAACAGATAATAAGGTTATTCCGCGCCAATTATTGCAATCATTCAGACTTCCTTTTTTGGGAAGGGTAACAATTACTCCTTGCCGCCAATCATTTGGAACTTGTTCATTATGCCATATAACATTAAATAATTGAGCAAGCTCACTTGCTACAACATCACCTCCATGTTTGAGCATCTCTGCAGTTATCTCGTCAAGTCCTCCTGCCTTATTGTTTTTCAACCTTTGAATTGCATAAATCACTTCAGTTACAGAAATGTCATCAATACATATTTCCGAATTTTGAGTTACATTCATATCATTATCATTATCAAAATCTATGAGAGTATTTGGCATGGACTGATTTAGTACTTCTTTAAAATGTTTACCCATCTAGATGATTGCTCATCATTTGTTAGAAGTAAACGACAATCTTTTCCTTTGATTGGAATATCGGTGTTCTTTCTAACTCCCGACAGTTGTTTTGCAATTTTATACAGAGTTTTGGAATCATTTTTTGCTGCTGCCTTATCTGCTTCTCTGCATCCGTTTTCTAGCCAATCATTCTTATCTTTACGGCAGCTTTTTTTAACCTATTTATTTAAAGTTCTATGTTTATCATCAAATATTTTCCAAATAACAGGATTGTTAGATTGATCTCTCTCTATTTTTTTTTCTTTCTGAGATCAATTAAATTCCAGGAAACTGATGAAATTCATTGTTCCTTTGTAGAGTGACATCTTCTACCTAGCACATTTGCTACACAGTCTGTAATTGTTTTATGAAACAATTTCCGTTGATCATCAGACTTTTCTACCCTTTTCAGATTTTGAAATATATTTTATATATATATATATATATATATATATATATATATATATATATATATATATATATATGTATATATATATACAGAATGTTTAATGCCGAAAATTGGATGTACGATTACATGGAACAGTCTTGCTGTCTCATGCTTTTCAAGGTAATTGAGTTTTGTAATAGTAATAATAATTTAATATATAAATGGTTATCATTGTACAACACTTAACAAAATTCTCTGATCACGATTAAGCAAGCCCTAAGTCTGATTGAATGCAAGATTAGTAACTTGGTCTCTGCAAACAAATATTGCTAAAAAAATATCAAGAGGAGACCATTTCATTAAAATACAGAAAAAAGTACATTCGGATGACGGGATTTAGAAAAATACGAATACAATTTCTATCTTCGATATACACAATCTTCAAATTCACTATACAATCATGTGGAACAATCTTCTTCAGAGCGAAAGAGTTTTTATATAAATAAATAAATAAAATAATAAAATATACAAACTCCTGTTGCACCATTTAATAATAATGAAAATAAAATTTGTTAATATTATTAATGCAAGCTTAAGTTGCTTAAATAATGATTTAGTAATGATTAAATAATTTTGATTTACACGTGATCTTTTTATTGAATTTATTTGCTCTCTCTCTCTCTTTTATGTATGTTTTGTATGAATATATATTACAAATAATTAAGCATTTTGACTTGACTAAAACAAAAAAGTAATGTGCAAAGCGGCTAAATAGAAAAACTAAATGACCAACTGTTGTTCGTTTGTAAATAATTTGCCAAGATATGCACTTGATCGTACTATTGTAATTAATGGCAATCACGAACATTTGGTTAGTGGCTACAAACTTGCCAAAGCAAGTCAAACATTTAAAAGCAAACTTATTGAATTGCGCAAATTCGAAGTACAAAAATTTCAAAAAGAAAACGATGGAGGAGATGATGATGATGATAATAATCATGTTGGCAAAGATGAAAACAACATAAAATTAGATGAGGACACAGATGGGGACCAAATTGATTCTTATTTAGTGCAGACATTTAGTTCGAAAAATGTGCAGAACGACCCTCTAATTATCGATTATCCCGATATGTACGGATTGGAATGTGTACTGTCATTTATTCATTGTGAGCCCAATATTCAAATTCTTACAAGTCGATTAAATCCAACTTCGGTAAAATCGATGCTTCAAGCTGGCCTTGATTTTGAAGTCAACGAATTTGTAGACAAATGCATTGGCCTAATTCGAAAGGATCTCAATAGTCGAAATTGTTGGCGTTACTGGAAAGTTGTTGAAAAATTTGAACTACAATTGCCAGAATTTAAAAGTCAAATTTTAGATTACATTTTGGAACATTTTGTCGAAGCCAGCCAACTGGATGAAAGTTTGCACGTGGATTATGAAGATTTGATGCTATTTTTAAAACAAAATGCTTTAAATTGTTCGGATGAGTTGATTTTATTTCGATTTATTGAAAGGTGGCTTTATCATAGTTGGGAAACGCGCCAATTGCATGCATCATCTTTGCTATATTGCTTACGTTTGGGTCGAATTTTACCCAACAAATGGAATGAAATAATCGAGTCATCTTTAGTTCAAACCAATTCCGACTTATTTCAATCTATATCTTGCGAATTTTTTGACAATTTATCAAAAATGTACATTGACAATTCCATGGAAACGGAACAATTTGAATTGCACCATTATTTAAATCAGCCCCGATTGCCTCATGCGGCAATATTTGTCGTAGGCGGTTGGGAAGGTAACCAAAATGATGCCAACTTCGGCCCTTCCAAAGCTATCCAAGTGTACAACTTTCAAGCCAATCAATGGACTCGTTTTGAAAATACTAATTGTGTCGCTTTGAACGAAGGTCATGCCTATTCGGGTTGTGTTATTCACGATTCGCGCATATTCGTAGTTGGGGGCTACATTTCGAATGGACCTACACAGGCATTCAAAGTGTTCGAACTGCAATCGTCTACGTGGAAATTTTTGTCGCCCATGCACGAAAGGCGCAATTATGTGTGTGTATGTTTGCTCAATCACAAAATTTACGCTATGGGCGGTCACAATGGCAAACACAGACTCAACTCGGTTGAATCTTACAATATTGCAGATAATTATTGGTCCTTTGTAGCTTCGATGCGACACGTACGCAGTGATGCTGGAGCCGATGTATTGTGCGGTTGTATTTACGTTGTTGGAGGCTTTGATGGACATCATTTTTACGATTCTGTCGAAGTCTACAATCCTCAAGCGGATCAATGGACTATTCTAGCTCCAATGAGCAATATTCGCAGCGGTGTAGGCGTTATTGCAACCGATCGATACTTATTTGCAATAGGCGGCAATGACGGATTGCAACGATTGCGAACTGTCGAACGATTTGATCCCCAAATCAATCAATGGCAATTGATGCCTTCGATGAATTGCCAACGAAGCAATTTTTGTGTAGCCAACTTGGAACAAGTCCTCTACGTGATGGGCGGATGGAGTGACGAAAGTAATTCGACAATTACACTGGTCGAACGATGGATTCCCAATGTATCGCAATCGTGGGAACCTGTACACGAATTGTTTATGCCCGCTAGTGCCAATTGCTGTTGTACTGTTGAGGGGCTCAGTTTGATCAAGAAATATTTGGATATTTAAAAATTGCAATTGTATTTTGTTTCGAATTTGAATAGCATTTATAGTTGAATTTATAGATTAGATAATGGTCTACATCATGAAAACATTATTTAGATTATTATTTTATTTATATTGTTTAATTGAAACAATGAAATATCTTTTTTTTTCGAGTTACAACTTGGATAGATTGTTCATTATTCGATAAAAAAAAGTTATTATTGTTTATTTATTTTCTAAAACAATTTTTTATTTAAAAAAATAACAAGTACACAATTTAAAATAGAAAGTACAAAATTTTAATGTTCTTTAATTATCCAATAAAATGAATGTGTAAATATATTTGTTTTCAGTATATTCATGTTATACTTTGAATCACTAGGCTATTAGTTTTAATAAAATAAATAGAAATACATTTTAGTTGAAATATAATTCAAATAAGTAAACGTTTTCCACGTTTAACAAATAACGACACAAGTTAGTAGCCAAGTTACATATTTATTCGTTTTCAGTTCGCATAGCACTTTGAATAATCGCTTTCCATTGTTTACGGTTTTCGGAGGCATGTAGGGATAAGTCAGTCTATTTCCAATATAAAGTCTCGACCAAAATAGTGTGAAGGTCGTCCCGAACAGCATCCGTCCGAGTACATTTACGATCATCTTTCCTCCTCTTCCAGTCGGTATTTGAACAGGTCAAGGTTACGATACGTGAGATTGCATCAGGATTTCTACGAAGAACGTATCCAAACTAACGCAATCTTTGTTTGACGATATTTATTACAAAAGTAGTCAATGCTAAGTGCGGTTAAAAAAAGTGGAAGATGAGGGTTAAAGCACAAGGTTAGAAACTTGACCTCTCAATAAAAAAACAATAGGACATTATATAATATAACTACGGAAAAGAGGTAAAAGCATAGTTTTTATGATAGGGTTAAGCGAAATCTAAAGTAAAGCTCCATCTTTGATATGCAGAATCTTCAATTAGCAAAAATTGAATAGACAATTACATGAAACAATCTGGTTGACCCATATTCTTCAAAGCTAAAGAATTTTTTTTGAAAACACGCAAGTAGATAAAATTATTACTAGTATATAATTACAATACAAAAACAGTTTTAATAGTTTTTACAACAAATAGAAGTTTATCCATTACCCGGATAGAAAAAAAACCGCGTGGTCAACGAATAATTTGGACAAACATCGCAGCACGCTAACTCAGTTCGCTTATTTATACTAAGCCCTCTCATCCAAATGAATTGCTTAATTAAGCGTCCGATTGCTTGTACCGTTTGCACTTAATAGAAATTACTAAAGGGGTTTGATTTGGAATGTAATTAACATTCATTGAGTGCAAGTTTTACAAGTTGATATTTTGCGGGTTTTTTTTTCGGTAATTTGGACTATCCTGGGCGATAATATGGGGTGAGGAATGTTCATCCTTGATGATGATAATAATAATAATAAAATTAATTGCTGACAATAAATAATTGTCTAATTAATTTTTTTACCATTTGAATAATTTAAGTAAAATATTTTTTAAAAAGTACGCATTTAGCAAAGTCTTAGACAAGGGCCTACATTTAATGCCGGTATACATTATATTATTATTATTATTATGCAAAACCCTTTTGCTCTAGAAATAAGCATGGAGCAATAAGACAACGATTACAGCAAAATAACAACAATAACAAGGTCTAACTGGCATTGAAGATTTTGCGCAATCGAAGATTGAGCTTCCTTTTGGCTTTGACTCAACCGTGTCATCTGTGTAACTCTGTCATCCAGATACATGCGATCACTTCTTTGCCGTTGGTTGTCGGAATGGCGTCCTCTTGATTGTTTCCATAGCAGTATAAATTTTTACAGAAGTCAAGTTGCCAACGTTGCGCGCCCAAACCCTCCTCCTTTATCCAGGCTTGGGACTGGATAGATTGAATCATTTCTGCCTAATGCCGGTAGTGATACGCAAACCCATGTGTTCTATTTATTTCTGTCATTTTTGCAGTTTAAAAAATAATTACTAAGTTAACTGCTTTTTAATTTAGTTGAGTAAAATGTTTTATACCTAGAGGGATATTCAACAACTTATAGAAGTTTCCACCGCACAATTTCCTCCTCCTTTTATTATTATTATTATTATTATTATTATTATTATTATTATTATATTAAGCTTTAATGTCATTAGCAATACATTCACTGCATAGATATTTTTTTACCACTAATAAAAATAAATAAATAAATAACAAAATTTTAAAAAGTAGTGGCACAAATAATAGGAACAAAGTGAAATATATAATGTCATATAATAATGAATATAATATATATATATATAGTTAATACAGTAAATATGTGGTCAAAGAATAATTCAAAATTGCTATACCTTGAATGAGTTATTATAAGGCACAGTTACATTATGCTGTGGGACATCTAAATTAGTTTAGATAAATGCGTGGGTAGAATGATTTCTACCTTGATAGATTTGTTAGAAGTACTATTTTGTTTGATTTTAGATTGGCTAATACTCTGATTAAGTATGGAACATATCAGTATTTGTAATGATTAGTCTTAGTTTTTATGTGCAGGTAAGTTCTCCTAGTTTTTCCAGAGGCTTTAGATTTACTTAAATTGCAAATGAACAATATAACATTAAAAAAACATGATGTAACAAATAATTTAGTAATGTAGTTATCAATATTAATTTTTTTAATTGCCTTATGTAGTAGTATAAGGATTTGGGTTTTATAAATATATGCTTTACATAATCATACCAAGTAAGTTTGCTATTTATATTTACTCCAAAATACTTAATTCGGTACATATCTTTCTCTGATTTAATTAGAATGTTTTGTTTAATTCCATTGTTTCAGTTGAACGCCTTGTTGTGAATTTAACCAGCTTTCATTTCAATGGATTCAAATTGAGATTAAAGTTAGTAAATTACTGTTCAATGTTATTAATAGAATTTATTTTAAATTATTACCTAAAAAAATTTTGTACACAAAACTATATCATTAGAAAATTTAAGCGAATGTGATGGTCGTGAAACTTGTATTGTACAGTGCAATGTTGTTGTTTTTAAAAACAAAAATAGGGTTAATAGTTTCCTATTTTAACTGTCTACACTTTTAACATGACAAAAATAATCTAGAAGAGAGTTTTGCTGTTTTATTAAACGTACGTGTATTTTTGTAAACAAATTAACTACATTCTGGCAATAAATGCTTGTAAATATTTATTTTTTACTGTTTGAATATTTTACGGAAAATATTATTGTTATGATTAAACCAAAAAAACTTATTAATTAATCTGTTGTTACAAAAATATGTTCTAATTAAAGTGACCGACAAAATATTAATAATTATTTTTGCAGCAGTGATAACATTTTTGTTTGTAATTTGTAAAATTAAAAAAAAACTTTACATTTTTATATTGTGGAGCAATAAATATATTCTAGTTAACGTATTTACTTATTTAGACGTTTAATTAGAACAAAGTTTTGGTTGCTTGTTGTAGGCTAAAGACAATTTATTTAAAAAAAACTAAATTAATAAAATAGTAATGGTGGAAAATGTTTCGCTTTATTTGTGAAATATGTAATTACTACTTCATATTTAAGAATATTAATACTAAACATGTTAACTGTATTTTTGTTTTAATTTATTATTATTATTATTAATGTTAACTTAGTTACTTCAATAAAAGTACATTCAACACTGTTGGATGTATAAAAACATTTTACATTATTAGCATAGTAAAAAAAGTTAAAGAACGGAATGATATAAAGTTACACAATCCAGGTTATGGGTTGTTTCACAAGTTGAGTAGAGGTTGAACTCCTTTTGATCTTTGTTTCAAGTGTTGTCGCAAATTTTCAGGGGGAAATATAAAATTGATGGTGAGGTGAAGGGGGAATAGTCACAAAAAAAACATTTTGAAATTAAGACAAAATCAAGGTAGATAGTGGAAGTTAACAATTATAGAAAACAAGCAAAAATTATAAATATACAATAATAATAATATAAAACAAGTTACGTATTACATGCAAAAACACTGCAATAATCTTCAAAACAGAAGAAAAGAGAAAAGGATGAATAACGCTCCAATGGGTGTTTAGCGGGACGCGCGCCTCATCTCGCGAGTGATAATTGCAAAATTTAAGTTAAAAAGTAAACATTAAAAAAATTAACAAATTTATTTAGCGCTTTTACAAAAAAAAAATTTTATAATATTAAAACATATAATAATAATAATAATGTAAACTGTAGGTTAACGTTTTGAGAAAAACAGCAAAAAAAGAATTGAATCATGTATAGTAAAGAATTTAAAGTTACATAGTTAATTATAATTAAATTTATTATACATTTTTTATATATTTACATTTACTTTATATTTATTTATAAAATAAATAAAAAAAGTAACAATATTTATGAAAAAATATATTGGTTATTATTTCAGTGTCTATTTCTTTCATCATTAATTAATTTTTTTTCGAAAAAACAATGCAAAGTTTTATAGTAATTAAGTAAAACAGAATAAACATATTTATTAAAATAAAGTACAAAATTAACTAAGAATAAAAATAGAAAAAACTATATATATACATATGTTCTAAGTATGTTAATTTGTGTACTAGTTATTCAAGGCGTGTTGTATCTGATAATATTTTGAGGTTGTTTAAGGTTTTCGTTAAAAAAATACAAGCAATAATATTGTATGCATATGGTTATTTCCGCCTGCAATAATAATAAGTATATTGTCACATTACTGGAACATTAGGTTTTCACGTTTTTTTACTAGTTATATAGGAAAAATCTCTTTTTGGTACTCGGTTCAGTGTTGTCAGATATCAAGGAGGGGTTTAATTAAAATTATAATAAATATGTATTATTCTTTTATCTAGTTGTTATTTTATTATTATACTTTAAATCTTTAATATTGTTTTTGTAAGTCTATTTCTGTTTAGTTTCCTCAATATAATTATTAAAAACCAAAGATTAAAAAGAATTTATTTATTTATTTTGTATACCTTTTTGTTTATGTTAATAAACAAATTAATTAGTCTTATTAAATTGAATAGCAAGTTATAAAAGTTCACATTAGTATTTATATAAAAATTACCAAAAATTATGAATATACGAAATGTTTTCAATTTTATAGCAAACAATATTAAAGAATAAAAAAGAAACAAAAATAAAAACTTACTAAATAAAAAAGTTATTTAAACTAATAACCTTGGAAAAGATACAGCATTCTAGAAATCAATATTTATTTTGAACGTTTTAAAAATGATAAAGTTAATGTAAAAGTTAATAAAATGTTTTAAAAGTCATTATAAATTATTGTAATACTTTGGATTAAATATGTTATTTGCGAATTTGGAGAATAGATGTTAGTGGTAGTTGATCTATTTTCTTGTATGGAAATTAGTAGAATTGCAAGTATAACTTCTAATGCCCAGTGATTCGTTATCTTAGTCGGTATCTGATTAATCTTAATAAAACGGATCATTAATTAATCAGTAAGTATACATACTCCCAGTGAGTCGAGAGATAAAAAAACACAGAGTAATTAAATCACGTATATGATAACTGTAAAACTATATATATATATATAAATATATATATATATATATATATATATATATATATATATATATATATATATGCACGCTAATCCCATAGCAATCCCAACAACCACAACCATAACAATTATTTATTTAAACAAAATTAAAACAGTTATTTTAGTATTTTTTGTGCTAATGCGAATTGCCTTCGGAGTCCTTCTAAAATCATAAAGAATGATAATTATATGTTAACTCACATTATTGAGTTATTACAATTATTATTACTTTGGTCAAATGTTAAAAATTTAACACAAATAAGTATTTGGCCATCAAAGCGTTGTAGTTTTAAGAACTAATACTATAAAATTACAACATACATTATAAGCATTATTTATTAATTATAAATAAGTACATTAAACAAAATTATGCAAAAGTTGCTTTAAAATTGGAATTTCGCGAGGTGAGGCGCGCGTCACGCTACACGTCCATTGAAGCGTTATTCATCCTTTTCTCTTTTCTTCTTTTTTTGATGATTATTGCATGTTTTTGCATTGTAATACGTAACTTGTTTTATTATTATTTTTGCATATTTATAATTTTTGCTCGTTTTCTATAATTGTTAACTTCCACTATCTACCTTGATTTTATCTTGATTTCAAATATTTTTTCTGTCACTAATCCTCTTTACCTCACCATCCATTTCATTTTTCCCCCTTGAAAATTTGAGACAATTTGAAAACCGAGTACTAAAAGGCGTTTTGGCCTACTCAACTCGTGAAAAATCCTGAAATCCTGAAATCCTGAAAATTATTTGATGCAAATGTGTGGTATTTTATAAACTCGCTAAATAGAATAATACCGTATTAAATAATTATTTACTTAAAAAAATAAATTAAATTAATATTTTAATTAGGGTGCAACTACAATTTAGATAATATCTTGTTGTAGTAACAAAAAGTGATATTTTACTAAACTTATATATCGATAGTTAATTTTTGAAATAGTTTACTTTTTAAAGTTGCTATTATATATATTTATATATATTTTAAATACATGCTCGTTTTATTATTATTTTTGCATATTTATAATTTTGCTCGTTTTCATGTTGTTGCATTTCCCACTATCTATATGATTTATCTTGGATTTTCAAATACTCTGTCACTAATCCTCTTTACCTCCCCATCTATTTCATTTTTCCCCTTGAAAATTTGAGACAATTTAAAAACCGAGTACTAAGGCGTTTTGGCCCTACTCAACTCGTGAAAAATCCTGAAATCTGAAATCTGAAAATTATTTGATCATATGAAATGTGATACAAAAACGCGACACTTAAAAATGCACAGATATACACCAAAAACCACGTACACAAAAAGGTAAAAAATTAACCCAAGAATGCAAAAGTAAAAACAAAAACAAACGCGAGCACGTAACAATTAGCAACAATAAAAGCGGCTACTTTTGATCTGAAACGTCACGCAAGCGTATCGTACAGATTCAAAAGTTAATTTTTGAAATAGTTTACTTTTTAAAGTTGCTATTATATATGTTATATATATTTTAAATAAAAATTTAAATAACAGTTAGCAACATTATATTTATTAAATAGATACAATTGTTTTAAATATTCAACTAATTGCTCTGTTTTATTTGACCTTTGTAGTGTGATATTTGTAGTACAGCGCGGGGGTTGTTTCTAAATGGTTGTTCTATATTGTTGATAATTGAAATTATTACGTTTAAAATATGCGTCGGAAATATAGGCTAGTTGTTTTAGGAAGTGGCGGAGTAGGAAAAAGTGCATTAACAGTTAAATTCGTTTCAGGGAAGTTTGTAGAAAAATATGATCCTACAATTGAAGATTTTTATCGTAAAGAAATATCGTAAGTGCTTATACATGAATAATAACTAAGTATTTGAAATTTTATAGTGTTTTTTAAATTTGTATTTGAGATACATTAATATGAATTATAGTTTTTTATTTTTGCAAATTATATGAAAAAAAAATTAGTTAACTGAACGTAGTTGTTCAAAAATACAATATTATTTGTTTATTATTTACTTCAAATTATTTAATTTTTTAATATTTTTTTGTTGATTAGTTCATTGATGATTGTATTTATAAAAATTATTTTGGGGTTAATTCTAATTTAGTTACGTTAAAAATTATATTTTGAATGAAAAGGTTCAAATTAAATTAATAATTATAATACAATTTTATTTAATTTTGTAAAATTGCATAAAATAATCATTAGTATTTCTTAAAAACAATTTTATTTTTTTAATTAAAAATCATGAATATTTATATGAAAATTTATAATAATTACTTTCCTAAAATTAAACGGGTATTGCAATTTTATGATTTGTTCTCATAATATAATAAATCTTAGTTTTGTTTTGCATGCTTTTTGATGTTATATTTAAAAAAACATAATTTAATACCAAGTATTGGTAATTAAAGAGTATTTTATTTTATTATTATACTACGTACACTAAATTATTACGAACAAAACACTGCTTTTATAATTCTTTCTAATATTTTGTAATTTTGTACCGATTGTACCAATAAGAAAGGACACTAATATATATTTTTTAATTTTATTTACTTTTTACAATTAAATTAAATTTTAAATAAATGTTATAATTATTTTTATTTACAATTAGTTGAGACTTTTGTTTCATTTTTAAAATATTTTTCCAAAAAACAGCGTGGATGGCGTTAATCATACTTTAGAAATATTGGATACCGCTGGAGCAGAACAATTTTCTTCTTTGAGAGATTTATATATACGCAATGGCCAATGTTTTTTAGTCGTTTACAATCTTACCAATCGCCAAACATTTAGTGATATTCGATCAATGCGTGACAATATACTTCGTATAAAAGGCTTGCAACCAGGATCTCTGAAGTCGGTACCTATTGTTTTGGTTGGAAATAAGGCTGATTTGGCGATGAGCGGTCAACGGGAAATTGATCCACAAGAGTCGGAATCTTTGGCTGCTCAGTGGTGTTGTCCACATGTCGAAACATCGGCTCGTGATGATGTTGGAGTCAATGAAGCATTTTTAGAAGCTGTTCGCCAGGTTGGAATTGTTATAAATTATTTAATTTTTGTTTTATTTACGGGTTTAAATATATTGTTAAATATATATTGACATTTACTTACCAATAATGAATTGGTTTATATTTTTACACGCATTTATGATGATTGTCAAACGTTTAGATATAACGTAGGTTTTAGATATGAATAATGCAGTTCTTTTTTAGATACATCTTTGTAAAAACATTAAAAATTTAATGAGTTAAACTAAGTTAGTTATTAAGTCAACTATTTTATGATTAATTCATTTCATTTTGTTTGATGATCACGTGGTCATCTCTTTATTATTTCCCATATTTATACGACATAGCAAACGATCGATTTTAATGGCTTGATAAACGTGGAAGAATAACAAAGTTTCTTGGCTGGTAGACGGAATCCTTGTGACGTCGTCACTGTTCGCAAAGATTGACGAGGCCGCCTGATTTTTTCTAAGGGTTATCTCCCTTAGCCCAAGGGCTACATATGGTATACGTATACCTTTAGATACCTTTTAAGTATCCTGGGTGTATGTTCGCACCCACCCGCCGTGGCGGAAGATGATTAACATGATTGCAATTAAAAGCAATTTGTTTTAAAACGCGTTTTTTATATTATATTGACTATATTTAATTTATATTTTCAGTTTTATTAATAACAGTTAGCTTTTAGTATTTATTTATTTTTGATTTTAAAAGGAATTAAGTATTTGTTTAGTGCATAATGGTGATAGTTGTTTTATGTGCAATTAATAGTAAAAACCTCACGTTTTTAATGTTTTATTTTACATTCTTGTTTTATATAATTTTCTGTTATGTGCAATGAGGGATGCTAATGATCCTGAGGATTTGAGTAATGCTTATCAAGTCTCAATTTCCAATGATGTTGATATTCCTGACTGTTCGTCCTCCACGTGGTGCATCCTGGACTAGATGCCCCTAGGGATCTAGACTAATAACAGCAGGGTCCGAGTGCACAGCGGTATAACTGGGCTTCCGCTACGGCGGGTGGGTGTGAACATACACCCAGAATACTTAAAAGGTATCTAAAGGTATACGTATATCATATGTAGCCCTCGGGGCTAAGGGAGATAACCCTTATAAAAATCAGGCGGCCTCGTCAATCTTTACGAACAGTGGCGACGTCACAAGGATGCCGTCTACCAGCCAAGAAGCTTTGTTATTCTTCTACGTTGTGTTACGCTTATCAAGCCATCGAAATCGATCGTTCTACATGTCGTATAAATATAGGAAATAATAAAGAGGTGACCACGTCACCAACCAAAATGAAAATGTGCAATGAGGGGTTATTCAATTTGTCAATTTAGTTTTGTAAAATGTTTTTTATCACATAATGCCTACTTTTTCTGTTACAGATTTTTTTTTCTGTTTTTTATATTTTTGTTTGTGATAAGAAAATAATGTTAAATGTACATTTTTATAAAACTAATGAAGTTTTAATGTTGTACAATATCTACTTTCTAAAAAAATATTTTAAAATAAAATAAAAATTGAATAGTAGCCGTTTTAGGGACATACAGCGTCGGTTTTATACTGGCATAATTTATTATAGTTAAAATATTTTTTGAAATGATAGATGCGGTTTTGAATATTATTTCTGAGTATTTTCCTAGTTCAATATAGGTGTATTTAAACGTTTAGTGGGGTCAACTAGCCACACAATTAGTTTTACATTATTTTAATTTAATTATAGCAGTAGAATTATGTTCTAAGTTATTGTAAGTTATTATACACTTTTCTTTTTATCAAATTTACAATGTAAATGTATTTTTTTCCTGATTAAATTGTTTGCAAGATGTTATGCAATTTTAGAAAATAAATGAAATATGTTTTTATGGGTAACCGAATTTTTAACTAAGTATATGGTTTTTGTAGAATGTATGACGGAAACCTTTTCTCAGCAGGTGAAAAGAAAAGCCAAACGATAGTCTATGTTTAGTGTCTGTGGTGGGATTTGAGCTCATGCTTACCTAGTTTCAAATCGAGCGCTTTTACCAATTTTACCATTCTGGCATTGTTAACTTAATCTTGGCATCTAATATTTGATTGTCAACCTACTGAAACATTTACAAATGCCTTTAATTAAAGATATATACCACAATGCTGTTTTGTACAAGATGTAATATTTACTTTGCTAGTTATTGAAATTCGTTTTTGAAATCAATCGTCTTTGTATTTACATAATTACTATTTAGTTCATTGGTGTTTGAAATTGAATAATATAAACATATTTTACACACTTTCAGTGTTTAATCGATTTACTTGTATTTTTAGGTGTGATATTTAATAGATGAAAAGTATTAATTAAATTATTATTATTATTATTTGAAAGACTATGCATTTTTGAAAGTTGAATTGAATGAAGACTTAGTTAGTCATGTATTATTTATGAAGGAAACTGTTTCATTCTCTCTTTCTAGTTTGAAAATAAAAATTGTTCCATTTTTGATGTTTGTATAATAATAGTTCATTGTTACGAACAAGATTGAGAATATATCTTCGTAATATTAAGTTAAATTACAGCGGGTATATTGAAGCCAGTTTATCAATAGATGCTGAGTAAAATGTATAAATTTATTTATTTCCATTTTTATGTCCTTGTGGTTGATGATCTGGTCATTTCTTTATTATTTTCATATCTGTACAGTATATTATGCGATCGGCTCTGATAATTTTAAAACAATAACGCAGTTTCTTAACTGATAGATGACATTGTTGTGATTCCCTAATTTGGACTACTCATTCATTCATTCATTTTGGTTGGTGACGTGGTCACCTCTTCATTATTTCCCATATTTATACGACATGTAGAACGATCGATTTCGATGGCTTGATAAGCGTAACACAAACGTAGAAGAATAACAAAGCTTCTTGGCTGGTAGACGGCATCCTTGTGACGTCGCCACTGTTCGTAAAGATTGACGAGGCCGCCTGATTTTTTATAAGGGTTATCTCCCTTAGCCCCGAGGGCTACATATGATATACGTATACCTTTAGATACCTTTTAAGTATTCTGGGTGTATATGTTCACACCCACCCGCCGTAGCGGAAGCCCAGTTATACCGCTGTGCACTCGGACCCTGCTGTTATTAGTCTACATGCCTATAGGCACCTAGTCCAGGATGCACCATGTGGAGGACGAACAGTCAGGAACATCACCATCATTGGAAATGAGACTTGATAAGCATTACTCAAATCCTCAGGATCATTAGCATCTGGTCGATAGCACCCGGTGGGGGCATGTTTATTTCCCTGATTATGGGGGTGTTCAAGTACAATTAGTCCAAGATGCATTACTTGGAGTTGACAGTTGAGAATATTATCGTTATTCGAAAGTGAAACTTTTTAAACATTACTCAAATTCCTCAGGATCATAGGCATACTTTTTGAATAAAATGTAATACAATACATTCTTATATAGCAGTCAATACAATTTGACCGTTAAATGAATTGAAACGAAAGCATTTTTGTGCAAAACCATTTTGTTTAGGTTTGGTTTGGTTTGGAAACAATTAGCACATAGTTTCATACATAATATACACAAGGTACTGGCTTAATCCAATGTTTGCACATTGAATGCACTTTCTATTTCTTAATTTTTTTTTTAAATAAATAAAATCATTGTATTTTTTAAAATAAAGTTTATTGAAGCAATATATATGTATATATATATATATATAGCATTTAAACGTGTTTGTTTAATTCTATTTTTTGTACGACTAACAATGATGATTCCAAATTAGGATGAATCTGACAAATCTCATAAAAACCCTTGAAAACCATTAATAAATATAACCGAACCGTGTCATATAAGGCTATTAATCCTGACAGTATGCAAGGACCTGTATGGTAAAGTCCTAGTGAAAGGGTCTGTCACTTGCTAAATCGGTAGTACCATTTGAGGAGGCTGGGCAATTAGAATTGATCCGATTCACTATAAATAATAAATTTACAGGTCCAAGGTCACTCGCCCGTAGCTCAGTGGTTAAGGCGCTGTCCTGACACCAGACAGGGCGTGGGTTGAAGTTTGTGTGTGTGTATGTTTAAAAACTTGAATAGTATGCACCTCTGACGATTCTCAATAAGGATGAAACATCTGTATAGTGCTCCTGGTTAACTGAAATCAAGTGGATTTATTATTCAAGTGAATCTGACAAATCTAATAAAACCCCTTGCAAACCCATTAATAGATTAAATAATTGTCCATGTATTGACATTTATTTTGTAAAAATGTCTTTATTTATTCGAGGTTACTGGGGTATTTGTACTTAGCACAATTATAGTGAGATGCATGTTATCCCTACTGCTTTTTCATCATTATCGGGGATAAACATTCGCTACCAGCTAATAAGTCTAAGATTTGCTTTCTCAATGCGGTCTGAACGATGGGAATAATGCTTATCAAGTTTCCAATTTGGATCTTGGCGATATTGCTAATTCCGCAATATTCTCCGTGTGGTGCATTTTGGACTTAGACCAATATTGATTGTGTGCTTATGCTTTGGTTAATTAGTGCAAACTTACTCTCATGGTGCTTTAAGGATAGTTGAACGTATATACGTACTACATGCAATTATTTGACCGTTATAAGAAATGATAACAGATGGACAGTACTTAATTCATAGTCAAAATGATGATGATAATTTAATCTTAGTAAATATACAGTGTTAACTGATGTTAAATTTATTTTGATCATTCCATCTATATGTAAGGTTATGTTATTATTATTATTATTATCACTATTATTTTTCGGTCTGATTGACATTAAAAAAGTTACAATGTTTAGACTGAACTATATATATATATATGTTCAGTTGAAACTGCCGATCAAAATGTATATTTGAAAATGTAGCTGTTGCTTTGTTCGACAGAAAGACGACTTTTGATTTAATACAAAATAACTAAACAGGCTACACACCGTTATTCAATACCAAGGCTTTATTGTCTAACGAAGAAGAAAATAGATGGATTATTTTTTTGTTTCTAGACTAATCTCAAAATATATTCATTTGGTTGATGACGCGTAGTCACCTCTTCATTATTTCTATATCTGTAGGGCATATTACACGATCAACTTTGATGGCTTGACAAGTGTAATGAAGTTGTAACGGCCTCGCTGTTCGCTGCCTGATTTTTTGTTAGAGTTATCTCCATTAGCCCAACGGCTACATATAGCATACATATACTTGAAGATACTTTTTAAGTAACCTAGATATATACTTGCACCCACCCACCGAAGCGGAAGCTCAATTATACCGCTGTGCACTCGATCCCTGCTGTTATTGGTCTAGATGTTTCTCAGCACCTAGTCTACGATACACCACGTGGGGGAGCAACAGTCAGCAATATCAACATTATAAGCATTACTCAAATCTTCCGTATCATTAGCACTCCCTATACTTTTCAAAGTGAAAAAGGTTTTGGAATAATAATAATAATATTGCAATGTCATACAGACAAAGTACTTCGTTTAGACTTGAAATTGAAATAAATTATTGTAATAGCTTTGTTCGATAAGTTTGTACATGCGATTGGTAAAGTGATTCATTGAAACATTTCGTTTGGCATGATTGACTGTTGGTTGCTGTTACAATTGTGTTGCAATTTTCATTCAACGACACTGTTAATTGTACAGAACGGCTTGTGTTTACTTTTAGTTGTATACATGCATGCATGTGTGTGTGTGTATTTGGAATTAAGATATTATTGCACTTACAAATCGTTGTTTTTATATACAGGCTTGGCAACCCAATTATGTTTAGATTAGAATGACCCACTAACCAAGCTTAAAGTATGGCCCCACTGACTTGCAATGACATTAATTTAAGATTAAATTTTGGTACATGTTATCGACTTGTTGTTATCACGGCAGTGCTTAATTGTACTTTAGACAGCTGATTGTTGAAAAGACATTTATATTAACTTCTTGCTTGTATACAACTTTGCCAAGATCTCTGTACAAATGGAAGGTGTGTTCGTTGGTACCAAGCCCATTACTGACTTAGAATACGCTGATGATGCTGTACTTCTAGCCGAGAACGAAACTCAGTTGCAGCATGCATTAGATTTCCTCGTGACTGTTTCCGGTGAATATGGTTTGAAGATCAACCCAAAAAAATCAGTCATTATGTCGTCCCAAGCTCCTGATGCAAGGATTGTATTAAATGATGTTGTTCTCCCCAATGTAAAAGAATTTACGTATCTGGGCTCCTCAATTACTTCTGACGGTGGTTCATCCAATGAAGTAAATCGTCGAATTTGTTTAGCTGCTGCTGCGTTTGGAAAGCTTGTCGATCCACTATGGAGACGTAAGTCCATCAACCCAAAAACAAAGATGAACATTTTCTCTTCACTGGTTCGCACAGTACTTCTGTACGCAGCTGAAACATGGACCCTTACAGGGTCAGAGATCAAGCAGCTTGATAAATTTGAAGCAAGATGTCTCAGATACATTTGGTACAACACCCATTTTGCATCCTCCGTATCAAGGGATTGGACGAAAAAGATCAGTAACCACCAAATTCGAAATGACCTTCAATTTCATGATCTTCCTTCATTGGTATCGCGACAACGAAGATTGCGCTGGTTTGGACATGTTCTTCCGACATATCCCTACACGCCTCCGAAAATCGTGAACAATGGAAGGGGATTGTTAGAGATGCTATGCGAATTTGGAACTAATGAAGATGTGGCATTGCCACTAACTTTTGTTGTTTGTTGTTGTATACAACTTGAAACAGGTTTAGCAATGATGGATTTATTTCAGGCTTATTTCCCTTAACCCAAGGGCTACATATGGCATATGTATACCTTTTAAATAGCCTGACTATATGCTTGCACTCAGTTGTCAAGGCAGGAGTCTAGTTGTATCTCTGTTTACTCGGTCTCTTCTGTGTTAGTCCCGGTGCTTAGGCGCACTCAGTCCAAGATGCTCCACGTGGATGCAACAGTCAAATAATTACTTAAATCTTTTAGGATCATTGACATTTAGTTGCGGTGGTAAGATTGGAATTTATGCTTAACAAGTCTAGTCGTCTACTACTTCTGTCATCCCAACTTTTGATGCTAATGATTCTGAGGATTTGAGTAATGCTTATAAAGTCTCCATTTCCAATGATGGTGATATTCCTGACTGTTAGTCCTCCACGGGGTGCATCCTGGACTAGGTGTCTCGAGGCATCTAGACTAATAACATCAGGGTCCGAGTGCACAGCGGTATAACTGGGCTTCCGTTACGGCGGGTGAGTGCGAACATACACCCAGGATACTTAAGAGGTATCTAAATGTATACGTATACCATATGTAGCCCTTGGGCTAAGGGAGATAACCCTGACAAAAAATCAGGCGGTCTCGTCAATCTTTGCGAACAGTGGCGACGTCACAAGGATTCCGTCTACGAGCCAAGAAACTTTGTTATTCTTCCACGTTTGTCTACGCTTGTCAAGCCCTCGAAATCGATCGTTCTACATGTCGTATAAATATGGGAAATAATGAAGAGGTGACCACGTCACTAACCAAAATGAATGAAATGAATGAATGACGTATATTATTACTACTATTATTACAATCTCTTTTGCTTTAAAATAAAGACAAGGCAACAAGATAACAATAACAGAAAAAGAACATGGGGCAACAAAATGATTCCATGTGTTTGAACGTTTTGCCAAAATGCTCGTTTTATCCCTCATTTCAATTAGATCTTCTCGAATTGATTTTATTTTATGTTTATTACTTCGAATGCTTTACGAAAAACATCTTTCAGTAGTGGACATTTTAGTACAAATTCGAGCGCTGTATCAGTAGACCACCCCGGCAAATTTTGTGTAATCTAACCCCCCCCCCCCAACCTTCCATTTACCGTCATCAATTATTCATTCCAAAACTGTTTTTGCTGGTCTTACAAGCAGTAAACGTAGAATTTGACTAAGTAATTTTTTTGTTTAGTCGAAGATTGGGCTTCCCTTCAGCTTTCATTTAATCCTGTCGTCTGGATTGTGCTAGTACATCTTTGCCGTTGTTCGCCCGAATGACATCTTTTTATTGTTTCTGTAGCAATATAATTTTTTTACAAAGGCCAGATTGCCCAAGTCTAGACTAATTAAAATTGGTTCATTTCTAATCTTCTTTAGGCGGGGTTTAATACATTACATTATTATTATTATCATAATTTTATTATTATTATTATTATTATTATTATTATTATTGTTATTTTTATTATTATTATAATTATCATTGTCATTATTATTATTATTATTATTATTGGGATGCTAATGATCCTGAGGATTTGAGTAATGCTTATCAAGTCTCAATTTCCAATGATAGTGATGTTCCTGACTGTTCGTCCTCCACATGGTGCATCCTGGACTAGGTGCCTATAGGCATGTAGACTAATAACAGCAGGGTCCGAGTGCACAGCGGTATAACTGGGCTTCCACTACGGCGAGTGGGTGCGAACATACACCCAGGATACTTAAAAGGTATCTAAAGGTATACGTATATCATATGTAGCCCTTGGGCTAAGGGAGATAACCCTGACAAAAAATCAGGCGGCCTCGTTAATCTTTGCGAACAGTGGCGACGTCACAAGGATGCCATCTATCAGCCAAGAAACTTTGTTATTCTTCCACATTTGTTACGCTTATCAAACCATCGAAATCGATCGTTTACTATGTCGTATAAATATGGGAAATAATGAAGAGGTGACCACGTCACCAACCAAAATGAAATATTATTATTATTATTATTGTCATTATTGTTATTATTATTATTATTATTATTATTATCAATGATGAATATAGGATAAATTGCAATTGTACTTACCTAGTGCATTATAGAACAGCTTTTTAACTTTAAATTGGAAACATTTAGATTGCAGGAATTAGTTCAAGGGTTGTACTAACCCCAATAACAATAATAAGGTGGCCTAGTGGCACAGCGCTCAATTCAAATTTGAGTCCACTTGCTAAAAATGTTTCTTGTGAAACATTCAAACAATAATGTTAATAGTTATTATTATTATTGCAAAAGTCTTTTGCTTTAAAATAAGCATGGGAGGCAACAAGATAACAGTAACAACAAAAACAACAACAATATTTCATAATTTAAAAAGAACACGAACCAACAAATTGATTCCGTTTGTTCGAACATAATAATCGTTATTATTATCGACTTAACTACTACTACTACTACCTTGTTGGCTTTGTATAATTAGGTATTATTATTAAACGAAAAATCATGTGTGACTAACTTGACTAACTTGTTTCACATGTCGTTACACACACACACACACATTTGTGATTAATCATTTGAACGACGCCTACGCAACGTGACATTTGCTTTGTTCGCCTTTGTTCTTAGGATGCGGGGGAGGCGAAGGTTAATGTTTGGCAGTGGACCAGCGACTTGTAGCAAATTATGATGTAATTAAATAAAGGACATTTGTTTAATCATGTGAAACATTTAGTATAAATGTTCTACTGGATTGGTGTACATCACAGTCAATGATTGTGAAGATTTGAGTAATGCTTACACTAACACAGGCACAACCCTGAAAAAATGGTAGATAATAAAACCAATCAAAGGAAAAAGAATTTAAAAAAATCCTATTGGTTAGTTCCATGAGTGAGTGAGTTACATTGGTGCATTCTTCTATCAAAAGGGGATTTTTTGACCTTGAAAATGTATAAGGTGGAAAAATCAATATTTACATAGCACTATACGATTTGTATTGTGTCATCGTGCAAATTTGGTCACACTTTTTGAAACTTTTCCATTCCCCCAACTTACGAATAATCACACACTCAGACAAAAGGTTATCTGACTCTTATTGGCTCCTTCTTTCGCAACTTTTTCTCTTGGTTGGTTTTATCATCTACGCCATCAAAAGAATGCCATCTATCATTCAAAAAAAAATTATTATTATTCTTATTCTACTTGTGTTGCATAGATGAGTTTTCTATTCGCATTGCTTTGAGATGCTATGCGAGTATGGAAATTACGAAGAGCTGACGGTTTCATTATATAGTAAAATTTTAACATCTTATTTAGTGAAATATTTTTTGTGCTTAAGACTTATATTCTGATAAGAATGACATTAATTTTATAACCATCGTTGTTACAATACCCTTTTGCTTTAAAATAAGCAATTGGGGGGTGGGGGTGAGGGTCACCAAAATAACAGCCTAAAAAATTTTTAATGAACATGGCGAAACAAAATGATTCCATGTGTTCGACCATTTCCTTTCGATTAGATATTCCCCAATGATTCTGTGGTCTTTCTTTTGTCATCGTCAATCATCCTTTCTCAAGCCGTTCCATTGGGTCTTACAGGCGGAGATAGAGCTTTTTTTGGGATTTAGCTCAACCCATTTGGATTGTGCTATCATTTCTCTGTCGTTGTTTGCCGGAAAGGCGTCCTTTTCGTTCTCTAGCACTATAGATTCTTTACAGAGATAAGGTGGCTAACTTTGCGTTCAAACCCTCCTCCTTTATCCAAGTTTAGGATTAGCTAGGTTGGTTTATTTCTGATCTCCTCTAGGAGGGGTGATTATCCCTTTTCCAATGCGGGTTCTTCTCCCACCCAAGTTCGAATCGAGTGTTGTACCACCAGACAACCCCGACACATTCTACAATTGGGACTACCCATCAATCAACGTGATTGTAATGAGCATTACTCAAATCCTCGGGATTATAAAATTTAAACATTTGTATTATGTAAAAATAAAAATAACTGGTTCAATATTACCTGGCGTCAGGTTCAGGGTGGAGACTCGCCATTGCACTTCGGCGGGTTGAAGCTCGCGACGATCCTTAATCGGGTTCGTTCGGGCGCGCAGTTATTGCCAGTGGGGAGACCTTACGGTACTCCCTTGCTTTTTTTGTGTGCCGGGGTGGTCTAGCGGTACAGCGCTTGAATTCGGACCTCGGTGGATATGGGTTCGAATCCCACCACCGGCACTAAGTGCGGGCCCACGTTTGGCTTCGTTAACTGTCCACTGCTGGAAGATGTTACTCGTAAAACATTCAAGGTAGTAAACATAAATAAAAATAATTATTATACGTTACATGGCGTTATAGTGCAATTGATAATTGAATTATTTTTAACATACATTTTAGCTACTCATGTTGGAACCGAAGCCACGTACACTTTGTCTAATCCTATAAACATATCAAAATGCCCAATTGTATCCACTTGACGTAACATTACTGAATGTCGTTTGCCATTGGATCGATGTGCAGCAGTTGTTATTATTTCTACTATTCGTTCATTGTGTTGATTCGTATTCGAAAGCCTTTTTTGCGCAATGCCAATTGTTTGTTTGAAGTTGTTAAAATGTATAATTTTTTTTCAATCAAGTTTAAATTTGCAAAATTATATACGTGCCTTTGTAAGCTCCATCTTTTTTCGATTCTGTTTTGAACTTGTTTGTTTATTGGGTTTTTTTGATAGTGTTCAATTTTTTTTTAACTAAAGCGGTTTTTTTTACAATAAATAACTTATTGTTTTCTGTGTATTGAATGGTGTCTTTCTCAACTGCATATATATATATATATATATATATATATATATATATATATATATATATATATATACTATTTGTCAGTAATTTGTATAGTATACTGTTTATTTCATAATAACCCAATAGACTATATATATAAATATTCATATTTATGTAATTGTTTTGTAAATGCATTTATTAATACATTATTTTAAATCATGTTATTCTATTTTGCTACAATCTTGTAGTTTAATTCATGCTAGTCGTTAAGGCGGTGTATCTAAGGCACTGGAAGTATATCTGGATGGACGTAGGTTTGAGTTGTGCCATTGGCGCTTTATCTGGAGTTTTACTTAATGTTCACTTGGGATGCTAATGATCCTGAGGATTTGAGTAATGCTTATAAAGTCTCAATTTCCAATAATGGTGATATTCCTGACTGTTTGTCCTCCACGTGGTGCATCCTGGACTAGGTGCTCCTAGGCATCTAGACTAATAACAGCAGAGTCCGAGTGCACAGCGGTATAACTGGGCTTCCGTTACGGCGGGTGGGTGCAAACATACACCCAGGATACTTAAAAGGTATCTAAAGGTATACGTATATCATATGTAGCCCTTGGGCTAAGGAAGATAACCCTGACAAAAAATCAGGCGGCCTCGTCAATCTTTGCGAACAGTGGCAACGTCACAAGGATGCCGTCTACCAGCCAAGAAACTTTGTTATTCTTCCACGTTTGTCTACGCTTGTCAAGCCATCGAAATCGATCGTTCTACATGTATAAATATGGGAAATAATGAAGAGGTGACCACGTCACCAACCAAAATGAATGAATGACTTGGTAAAATGTGTTTTTTTGTCACAAATTAACAATATCAGTATTTGTTCGGGTTATTTAATAATTTATATTTGGAAGGAATTATTTTGGTTGGTGACGTGATTACCTTTTCATTATTTTCCATATTTATACGATATATAAAACGATCGACTTCGATGGCTTGATAAGCGTAACAAACGTAGAAGAATAACGAAGTTTCTTGGTTGGTAGACGGCATCCTTGTGACGTCGCTACTGTTCGCAAAGTTTGACGAGGCTGCCTGATTTTTTGTTAGGGTTATCTCCATTAGCCCTATGGCTATATATGGTATACGTATATCTTAAGATACCTTTTAAGCATACACCCAAGTATGCTTGCACCCATCCGTCTAAGCGAAGCCCAATTATACCGCTGTGCACTTGGGGTCCCTGCTGTTATTAGTTTAAATGTTTATGGGTATCTAGTTCAGGATGCACCACATGGAAGAGGAACAAGAATATTACCATTATTGGAAATTGCGACTTTATAAGCTCAAATCATCACGATCAATATTTAAATTGTAGGAAAGTAACATTTGAATTTGGTCATAAAAAGACCACCTACATTTTTTCCAAAAAAGTAGGGAAATGCTTGGTGGTCTAATTCAAAAAAAAGGGAAGAAAAATATCGATTTTTTTGCCTTAAAAGGTAATCAACGGTTGACGTTTCAAATGTTATCATAACCAAATTGGTGACAGGCAGTCGCATTAATGGAATAAAGCAACAAATGTCAGCTGTTATTACTGTTTTTTGTTGGTCAACATTTTAGCAAGTTGACATTTGGAAAAGTCAAACGAGGACTTGCATTTGATGTCAGTGGTGGTTGTGGCTGCGGCGGAAGTCAAATCCATGTCCGCTCTCGCTGCTTGTGTATCATGAAAGGACTGTTCTTATAATAAGTGGGATATGGAGGATTTGAGCAATGTCGAGGTGGTTTGACAGTATGCGCTTGAATTGATCCTGGGTTCGATCTCTACCACCGACACTTAATGCGGTCCCACGTTCGACTTCGGTCGAATGTCCATTGTTGAAAGATGCGTTTCTCGCGAAACAAAATGAAATAAATTCTAGTGATGGTAAAAATTCCAATTGTTCCTCTTCCATGTGGTGCATCCTGAATTAGGTGTCCACAGGTATCTAGACTAATAACAGTAGGGACCCCGAGTGCACAGCGGTATAAATGGGCATCCACTGGACTTCCACTCAGTAAATGGGTACTAGCATACATCCTTAACAGGTATCTCGAGGTATCCATTTCCATATGTAGCCGGTTAACTTTGTGGATCCGTCAATTTTCAATTGTTTTGAAAAAAATTGCTATATCGTTCGAGTCAAGTGCATATACCATTTTTAACCCTCTTTTCTTGCCAAGTAACACAGCTGATGTTTTTCCGTTGTGATTGATGGTGTAAGTTGTATCTTACTCATTTTAAACAACATTATTTGATAATGCAAAACAACGCATTTTCCGTTTCTACAATGAGACAAACTTTTGAATCAACTAGAATTCTACTTTAGTGATTGTGTTTTTTTCTTTTTTAAAATGCCAAAATATTTGCGCGTAATATAATTACGGTTATTTTGTTTTAGTTTTATTTATTAGTTCGAAACCCTTTTGCTCTAAAGAGTATGGAGTAATGCACAATTGTACATCAAATTTTTGACTTTGAAGATTGTGCATATCGAAGATGCCATTCCGATTTTAACAAACCCCGTCATCGTAATCGTGCTATTTTTACTTCTTTAGCGTAGTTTAATGAGATGGTGATCTCTTATTGTTTCTATAGCAATTTGTTTTTACATGGGCTAGGTTACTAATCTTGTCCTCAAACACTCCTCCTTTCTCAACTGGAGTTAGTAAAATATTTCGACCATTCCCAGATATTTGTAAGTCTCTTAACATTTATTGGCCATGTATCTCTAGCACAGTTAAAGAAAGACGATTAAAATGGATTGGCCATGTTTTGCGTAGATCGCCCACTCATCCAGCCAGAATAGCCTTGGAAGTCCACCCATTACCCGGATGGAAAAGAAGGCCAGGCGGTCAACGGAAAATGTGGACAATGTAGCATGCGAACTCAGTCCTTTTATTTTTGTTAAGCCCCCTCGTCCGAATGAATTATTTAAATAGGTGTCCGTTTGTTTACCCTATGCAGCCAACAGAGATCATTAGACGGGTTTAACTCGGGATGTAATTAACATTTAATGTCAGCACACCTCAAGTGTCGTTCTTTGAGTACACACTACAAAAGTTGACGTTTTTACAGACGCTTTGGTTTTTTTGGACTACCCTGAGTGATAATAACCGGTGGGGGGTGTTTATCCCCGATGATGATGATAATGATGAACTGGAGTTAGTACCAGCTACGGTGGAATATATATATGTATATATATATATATAGGCAAAAATTATAATAGAATTTTGTATTTTTGAAATATTATTTTTGTTCACGATTGATACAGTTTGGAAAAAAATTATTTAATGTTTAATAAGTATATATTTTCACTGAAAAAACGTGTCTAACCTGATATACTAACTGCTTTATTATTGTAGAAAAACACCATACATGAAAACTAGATAACCGTCTATCTGCCAACCAAACGAACAGACAAAATAGTTAGTAATGTTTATTACCAAATTATTTCAAGGATTACATTTGGCACATTTACACTGCAAACAATCAGGATATAAAATTTCATCCTTTAAAGACGCGTTTCTTGTGGAACAAAATACAAGCAATCAAATGAAACTTGATTAGTAACAATTTGAGAAAATCGAAAATGAAATAAGTGTTACATAGGATATACTTTAGCAAAAAATACACCAACATAAAACACACACTTGTCGGTTTATCCTTGACAATTTTTATTTTATTTTATGTTTGCTACTTTGAATGTTCTACAGAAACGCATATTTCGGCAGTGGACATTTTAGCGAAGCCAAACGTGGGCCCGCATTTTAGTGGGTCGGTGGTGGGATTCGAACCCCGATGCCAACCGAGGTCCAAATTTGAGCGCTGTACCGCTGACCACCCCAATAAACGATTGTTATAAATTAGAAAAGTCGTTAAAAGATGTTGTTGATAAAGATGCACAATCCCAAATAAATGTTTAGAAAATTTCAATTCATAAGCAATGCTTGTGAAAAAAGAATAAATAAATAAAAGATAATTATTTTGTTTGAAGTTATTGATTAATTAATTATTTTTTAAACAATACCACTTTCCTCCACCCGCTTAAATTTAATTCTTTTTTACCGTTATGATGAATCATATCAACTTTTGCTAAATTAAAACAAAATTCCATTGATTTTACATTGTATGTCACGGAAACATTAATTTTTGCAATATAAAACGTTTGTTGTTTACTTTCTTATTAATGACAAAGTAATAAAATCAATAAATTTTTAAAAACAACTTTTTCAATTTAGAAAATATAAACAACAAAATTGTGTTATGTAATTACACTGTTTGTTAAATTATTGATTTTAATTAGGACTATCTGAGTGATTATTGACTACGTTTTCTGAGGTCTACAAACGTTTTTTTTTACCATTTTTGTTATTTGTCTAATAACCGTTAGTGGTGGCTTTTCGGATTGTAAAACTAAACAATAAAAGTTTGTTCTTCTCAACAAACAACAACGACACCTCTTTATTAATTCCAACTTCGCATAGCATCTCAAATAACCTTGCTTTCCACTGTTTACAATTTTTGGGGGGCGTTTACAGATATTTTAGTCTAACCGACTTTGCCACTGTTTCCAAGACAAAGTCCCGGCCAAAATGTAGTGTCACGTTCGTCTCGGACAGCATCCATTCAAGTACCACCTTTCATCGTTGTATCAGGATTTCTACGAAAAACGTGTCCAAATCAGCGCAATCTTTGTTGTCGTGATACCAATGAAGAAAGAACGTGAAATTGGAAATCATCTCGAATTTGGCAGTTGTGATCTTTTTCGTCCAATCCCCCTGTTACGGAGAATGCTAAATGAATGTTGTGCCAAATGTACCTGAGACATCTTCAAATGTGTTCAGATTATTCTCCAAGTATTATTATTAAAAATGTAATTATCCCAAGTAATTTCTAAAATGTTTTTAAGACATTGAAGATAGAATACACTGACTATATTATTCATCATGTATAATCACTTTTATTTTTGTTACTCTTATACCGAGTTGTAGAAATGATAACCGATGAATACAAACAACGTTCTGTTTTTAGACGGATGCCAGAAACTGGCCATACATACTTCAATTCACAATTCCACCATAGCCGATCTCAAGTTCAGCTACAAAAGAAGGAAGTTTTGAGCTCTGTAAAAATCAATATTGCTAAAGAAATGACAAGGGGACATCATTTTATTGAACCGTGGCGAAGAAGTGAAAGCAGCATAATTCTGATGAGTGGATTTGGCGAAATGCAAAACACTCTCGCGTTGCTCCTTGCTCCTCACAACGAATGGATTATAAATAAATATAATAATTAATTAGCAATGTTTTTTGTACGCATCAATAATCATTCCTACGGCAATATATGGGAGTGAAACGTGGAACGTACGGACAATATTGATAAGATGGTAAATGTTTTTCATCGCCGGTGTCTTAGAAGTATTTTAAAGATTACCTGGCGCGATCACATTTCAAATGATGAAATCATGAAAAGAACTGACTCTCGTTCGCTCCATGACATCATTACAATTAGACGAAGAAAATTACTTGGTCAAATTCTACGTTTACCGTCCGAAAGACCAGCAAGAACAGTTTTGGAATGGACAATTGTAAATGGTAAAAGAAAGGTTGGCAGACCAAAGAAAACTTGGCTAAGAACTATTCGGGAAGATTTAATTAAAATGAATGTTTCATGGGCACAAGCAAAACGTTTGGCAGAATGTTCAAATACATGGAAACATTTTGTTGTCTCATGTTCTCTTTGAATTACGAGACTTTGATGTTAATTTTTGCTGTAATTGTTATCTTATTGCCCCATGCTTATTTTTTAAAGCAAAAGGGTTTTGTAAATAAATAAAATAAAATAATGTTTTTGAAGAAAAGTACTAATATATAGAAGATAATTATTTTGTTTTAAGTTATTAATTCATTAATCAATAATTTTATTGGTTTCAATTTATAAAAATTTGGTTATTGTTTTTTTAAGTCTGGTTCTAATAGTCATTTTGCTTCTAAAATGTGCAAAAAGTTGGTAAAAATGTGGTATCATGTCTCTTAATTTTAATAGGCATATCATGATTTGGTTTCGTCGACATCACCTTTGTTGCTAAACAATTATTAATCTGCAGTCCAAATTGAGAGCTTATTTGTTACAGAAACGTGTTCTCACAATTTGATGTCTCATTTGTTAGGACGTATATTTATGAATCGATTTTTAAGTAAAAACTCGTTTTTATTTTCTCTTGTCAATGACAATAATTTTCGTCTGCCAACATTTTTCTTATCGAGTTTGAGTAAAAAAATGCAAATTAATGTTTCCTTCATTCAAAACTATTTTGCTCTAAAATTTATTTTGCATGATTTTTGTCGGATTTTTCCAAACACCATCATTACATTCTACTCTTGCTTTTTTGCCCTAGTTTAATAATATGGTGTTCCCTTGTCGTTTTGTTTAGCAATATTGTTTGTTTTTTTACAGAAGCCAGGCTGTTAACCTTGCGCTCAAACCCTCAAGCAGACTTGGGACAGGTGGAATTAAAGTAATATTATTCTCAAAATTTGAAATATTAATCACAAGTGCATCTTTCAACAATGTAGCTTAATAAGTACCGAATAAGTAAATGATTATTATTCATTGTGCTTTTACGTACTTTTTAAAAACCTTCTAAAAAAGTAATTATCATTTGCAAACACAAATTTTACACAATATTGTTTGTATGTCTTGTGTCGCTTTATCAATACTTGATAAATTTTTCCATCTTCTGGCTTTGTTACACTTTTTTTTAATGTATGAATAGACACTGTATGGTCGAGTGAAAATTGTCACTTAAGTCGAAATTTGCACAATAAATGGTAAAGCAAACATTTACACACAACAAACAACATGATATGTTGTATAATTGTAAAGTTGAATTATAACGACACATGCATTTTGATGATATTTGCATAACAGTGTTCATTGTATTGATTTTATTTTATTGCAAGCACAATATGTTGGGTGCATATTTTAGTGCAGTTATTTGTAAAAATTTAAAACGTATTTATTTATTTTAACTATTTTTAATTGAATGTTTTGTAGTAGTGAACGTTTGTTTTAAAAAAGATTTTATTTTAGTACTTTTTGTGTTAATTGGTTAAATGTAAATAATGCAAATAAATATGTTCAGTAAATATAACTCCAAAGAAGGCTGTATAGCCGGGTTTCATTAATTAATGCGATGGGGGCAGTTTGGAAGAACAAGCAACGTTGTTTGCTGACGAAGGTTTAAGTGCCAAACGACTTTTTCCTCCAATATCTAATAATAAAATAATAATAAAAGTTGGTGGCAAAGCCACTTTTCTATTAGTTCCAAGTTCTCAAAGCATCTCGAATAATTCCTTTCTACTGTTCACGGTTTTCGGAGGCGTGCACAGATATGTCAGTTCAACGATTTTGCCATTGTTTCCAAAGTAAAGTTCCGACCCAAATAGGGTGGAAATCGTCCCGAACAGCATCAAACGTGTCTAAGGCATCTAACAACTTTATTGATTACGTGAAGTAATGAATAAAAACGCAAAAATCGAAGGAGAAATGTTTATTGTCAAAGTTACCGGATCGAAACCACAGGATAAACCAAAAATCAAAATGGAAACGTTCAACGGCGTGGAAACTATTGTTTATGTAGCCGTTCCCACCGATATAAAACGTTGACATATTCAACCAAAAATGTTAATATTCAAAGAATGTTAATTCCAGAAATTAAATGTTAATTTTTGTAATGAAATAAAATAATAATGTTTATTATTTCTGAGTTCCAATATTCTTTGTCAATTGTCACCGCTGCATATGTGTTTGTAGTGAGTACAATTTTGATTTCAAAAATTGGAAGAATATACAATACATGGTACTGATATTTATTAGAATATTTATGCCTAAAAACATTGATGTGCCGTTAATCTTTAGGTTTAAATTTGGAATGTTTGGTTAGCGACAGTACTTTAAATATAATATTAAACAACAATTTTGTAACTTTCATTTATCACTTTTGTTTGATTTTTTGTATCATGTTTTATTATTTTTATTTTGTCTATTACTTTAAATGTTTTTCGAGAAACATCTTTCAGCAGTAAACATTTTAGCGAAACCGAACATGAGCCAGGATTTTAGTGGGCTGATGGTGGGATTCGAACCCCCATACCCACCGAGGTCCAAATAGAGCGCTGTTTCGCTAGATAACCCATGTACAAAATATACCACGTCCAAAGGACGCAGTTTAAAAAAATGAGACTAGTCTCATTGTTTTGTGCCTCCCCACGAAAATCTTCCCTAAAAGGAGACAGATTTATCTGCATTTGAGGAAACACCAGACTGTTACAAAAGCCTTTTTTTTAAATAGACATGGAGCAACAAGATAACAGTAACAGCAGAAATAAAAAGGATTATAAAGCAACAAAATAATTAATTTTGCCAAAATTTTGTTTCATTCCATGGGACATTCATTTCAATTCGATTTTCCCTAAAAATTCTGAGCAAAGTTTCCTGTGAACTTTCCACCTTTTTTTATCGTCATAAATTATCCATTTGCAAAACCGTTTTTACCAGTCTTTTGGGTAGTAAATCTAGAATTTTTTCAAGTAATTTTTTTTGTTTAATTGTCACTTTTTGGCCGCTGTTTGCTCAAATGGCGTCTTCTTGTTTTGTTTCTGTAGCAATATAGATTTTTTACAGAGGCCAGGTTGGTAACCTTGAACTCAAACCCACATTTTTGATTCATACTTGGGACTGGCTAGATTGATTTATTTCTGATCTTCTCTAGATGGAGGCATCTTTTCCCGACATGTTTAAATTATAAAAATTGATTAACAACTGTTTGTTTTTTAACGTTTTCCAGCTATAATCATCATAGTTATAATTATTAATTTTTTCTCTTAATAAACAAATATTACATTTTTATAATTTATGAAATGTATTTATTTGTTAACTTAGATACTCTATTTTGTTTAACTATATTGAATTGTTCATTATGTTTCAACGTCACCGAAGAAACGCTGGTTTTGTTTGTTTGCATTCTGTTATTACCATTTATATGAGCAAATAACTAACGACCAAGTATTGTCAATTACCTAGTATTTGATTTCATTATCTAAGTATTTTGTTTGCTATTATCAAATGTAAGCACTAGATCAATGTGTAATGGTGTATGCAAAAATCTGGTCGGGAATGATTAAATGTGAACAAGCAAATTACAAAATAGGATTGAAAAAATCTTTATTCAACTTCTACGTATTGTTATATAAAATGTGTGTATTTATTGTAATTTTAACATATTAAATAATACTTAGTTAACGTATGTACATAAAGTTTTATTTGCATAAATTAATTTGTTTTTGTTTTATAATTGTTGACATGTTATCTTATTTTACATTATATTGTGCCACAATACTTGTTATTATTACTATTATTATTATTATTATTATTATTTGCTAATTTGTAAAATCTGACTCCATTTTATTCCGTTTTTAATTTTAAATGTTGTGGTTAAAGTAAATATAGACATACGAATAATAGCTGCTCTCATAATTAAAAAAACCTATTGTTACTGTTGAATGAAATATTTAAATTATTATTAATTTTTATTTCAATTACTATTTTTATATTATTGTACATTTAAGCACTTTGACTTTGTTTGAATCTTGTTCTGAGGCGCCCTTTTGTATTTGAATGTATCACGTTGTTGTTAACGTGACTGTGGTTCTGTGAGTATATTGTGTCCTGTTTCTTCCTGTTGGTAAACAGTATTGGTATGTAAATTTGAATTATTTTGTAATAATAAATTGTAGAACGATAATTTAGATCACACAAGAGCTTTTTTGATTGAAATTAGCTGGGGGTGTTGATAATTATCCGTATCAAGTTAAATCAAAGGAAATCAGGGCCGAGATCTCAGTGAGATCTTACACCTATATAGTAGAATTTGTAGCGGACTGAATTAATAAGAAAAATAATCGAAACCATTTTTACTAATTTTGTTATTATAACAATTAATTTTATTATTATTATTGTTATTATTGTTTATACTTTTTGTTTCAATGTAACGAGTTCTCTAAAAGATTTCTTTTGCTACACTTTTGTTTTGTGTAAGTGACTGATTGTGACAGTCAATAAACACTTCCAGTTTGTTCGTTTTCTTTCTATCTAGTTAAGGTGGTGGTGGAATCAAATTATTATTAGTATTGTCAATCGCCTAAAAATTCATGTTTAAAATTCAGAACATACATCTACATCTAACATAAAATTGGTCAGTTTTTACTACAAATATAAAAGATATTTTTGTTATGCACATGTCAATATTGTTTTTTTTTTAAATATTTTGGAATAAAAGATAATTACCAAAACTAATGTATATAATTGATACAATAGTTTTTATAGTTTTACAGTTATAAAATAAACGTTTTATATATTTATTGAAAATCTTTTACCTTTAAAGAGCATAAGGCAACAAGATTGTTCCATAGCAATGTACATTAAACTTTTGGCTTTGAAGATTGTGTATATCAAAAATTAAAAATTTATTCTGATTTTACCAAACAGTCATTGGAATCATGTTGTTTTCACTTTTTTTGGTTTTTACACTGGTCATGTTGTTAACATTGCGTTCAAACCATGTTCCTTTCTCAACCGGACTTGGGACGGGCTACAATGGAGTTATAGAACTACTTACTATTGTTAAATTAACTACGGTAAAAACTTAAACAATAATGCCATGTTTTATTTAATCATATATTTTACTATATTTAATATATATATATATATATATATATATATATATATATTGTAAGGCACAAAATTTACAGTTTTTATATATAATATTTTAAAATTAAAAATCAATTAATCTATTAGCTGTATTAAATTTTTGTAAAGAAAATTGTTAATTTTTTAAAAATAGTAATGCATTTTTTACAAAAATGGAATTTGTAACCTACATTTTAAATTATTTTCTTTTCACAAGTAACAAATAAACTAAGACCAGCATTTATTTAGTCTTATTAAAACATTACTAATTTAATTTAATTATACAATCTACAATATTTATATAAACAAGTGAAAACTACTCTCATATAGCAAAAATGTGATGCTCATTCACTTGAAGGAAAAATTCAATAATTATAAAAATCAACCATGCTTGATTTAGTAGTAATAACTAGAAGATATTAAAAACCGGATAATTAAGTTGTTCTCAATAAATGTTCATTAATCGAATCTGCTACAAGTTAAAAATTTTGTGATTTATATTACGACAAAAATTATACTTAGCTAATAAAAAAAGAGCATTCAGTGTTTAATAAATATTTAGAAAAATGTGTATGAAATATTGAAAATAATAAACATATAATAAATCTAATTAATTATTAAAATAATTGCAAAAACCTTTTGCTATATGAATTTATAATTTTCTTTATAACATAAAAACATATTTGTTTAATTTTTGTGATTATTTAAATTATTAAATTTAAATTATTTATTTTTACTAAGAAAAAATTTTCAATAAAATAATAATTTAATAATTTAAATTAATTTAATAAAATTTACAATATTAAAAAGTAATGTTTGCATAAATTTAATTTTTTAAAAGTTTTTTTATTTAAATCAAATGACTAAAAATAAGTTATAAAATTATACAATAATATAATGTGTTTTAATCACTCTTTGACCTTAGTGTATTTATCAAAGTTGGTGGTATGTCTCTTCGAGCGTTACCTAATTCAATACTCCATCTTCCTGTTTCTGCTGTTGCAGGACGTCATGTTCCTCAACTAAAGCGTTTAACATTAAAGTTTTGCAAGTTTAGAAAGGAAAGTTTAGGTGTCAGGTTTGTATTTTGACGATTTTATAATGTGCACAAATAGAGATTTTATTGAAAATTATATGGTCGATTTTGCTAGATCATATCCCTCTACAGTGTTTTATGTTAAACCAAGAAGAAATAGATTACCGTTATTGGTGGCCGAATATTGTAAGTTAATTTATTTTTATAACAATGTAGTAAGTGGCAATTGGCAATATGTAAAAATAGGCAAAATGACTTCGGAGGAAATTTGTGCTTGGATTTCATTTCTTAACAATCGATCAGGAGTGGATATTTTGCCAATACAAAAATATTGGAGTACAAAAAATCCGTCGATTCAGGGTATGTGGCATCCGTTTTACGAATCCCAAATTAATGATGTGGCTTTGGCTACTCCGGAAGAAATTGTTAATAATTTAGAAGAATTTTCTCGTGCAGATAGCGCGTTTAGGATATCGGCTGAGGACGATTTATTAAGGAAAAACGAAATTCAAAAGAATCGCATTCAAGAGTAGTTCATTATATATACACTGCATTTCATATTTTGTATAGTTATTTAATACACTTTTTTAATTTTAAGAGAAATCTTTTATATTGCGTGTTTATATTTTAGTTTTATGAATCAATTGTCTATATTTAGAAATCGTGTATTGAATAATGCATTTGTTTTGTGGACATGATGCGTACATATAGGTATTTTACAGTTGTAATTTATGTTTAAAAAATTATTATGGTTACTGGACTGTTTATATAAGAGCAGTATTTGGATTTCATTTTTAATCTTTACACTTGTATATAACTGGTTTGGAAATTTAACCTAGTGAGCGTTTAATGTATTTCTCACAATCTGCAAATAAACTGCTCATTTGGAGTTTTTACATACCGCAAAATTAGTTAGAAAAATATGTTAATTACTTTACCAATCATGTACTTAGATACTGAGGGTGTTATTAATTCTGTTTATGTATCTGTGATATATTTTGGAATCATTCATTTTGGTTGGTGACGTGATCACCTTTTTATTTTCCATCTTTATACGGCATATAAAACAATCGACTTCAATGGCTTGATAAGCGTAGAATTGCGAAGTTTCTTGGCTGGTAGACGGCATTCTCGTGACGTCACCACTGTTCGTAAAGATTGACAAGGCCGCTTGATTTTTTGTCGGGATTATCTCCCTTATTGCAAGGGCCACATATGATATACATATACCTTAAGAAACCTTTTAAGTACCCTGGGTGTATGCTTGCATCCAGCCACCAAAGCGGCAGCCCAGTTATGTCGCTGTACATTCGGTATCCACTGTTATTAGTCTAGATGCCTTTCAGCACCTAGTCCAAGATGCACCACGTGGAGGACGAGCAGTCAAAATATCACCATCATTGAAAATTGGGACTTTATAAGCATTATTCAAATCCTCAGGATCATTAGCATCCCTATTTTGGACTCGTTCTAATATGAATTAAGTAGTAGGTACACAACGGTATAACTGGCTTTTAGTCTTGGTAGATGAGTGTAAGCATGTACACAGGGTATCTTTAGGTATTCGTATACCTCAACGTAACCATTGAGCCAAGGGAGATGTTTGAACAATTTGAAAGGGCACTATTAATTTTTGTGAACAGTCGTCATCTGTAGGTAACTTTGAAGGAAACGATATCAAAACTAGATAAAAAATTCACTTGAATATAAACGTTTTTTACAAGATATTAACGCTTTATTGTAGCAGTACATCAAGGACTTGAAAGTAATGCTGTTAGTTGTTTTAATAATTTATTAACTAATAATAATGTTTCACTTTTACCAATATTAATTATACATCAAAAGGTCTTTCGGGTGCATATATGGGTGATTCACGAATCACTGATCTGCTTAATTTTCAAAAACATTATAGTACTTTTAAAGAATTTATAAAAATAAAAACAGTTGACAATTTTTAGTTTTCAATTATAAAATAATAATTTGTAATAGTCCACGTTTATTGAAACGTTTTCAAGTGCTTTATGAAACAGCTTCAAAATCTTCGACCACTAACAAGTGCAACTTTTGTCAATCCAAGACTCATCTCTTGTGTTGGACTAATTTGATAGAGAGGAGTATTAGACGAATCCTTTTGATTATTTAACACTTCGATGACATCATTCAGCATGGTCTTGTTAACTAAAAGACTGAATTGACCAGTAGATCTCAGCGCTCTAAAATAAAATGGCACAAAATAATTGGTTACATTTTGGTATTAAACTCAATTTTAATATACCAATACTAATATACACAGATTTGCAAAATATTTTTCGTCGATTTTACAAATAGACCATAAGTGCCGGGGTGGTCTAGCGGTACAGCGCTCGAATTTGGACCTCGATGGACATGGGTTCGAATCCCATCACCAGCGCTAAAATGCGGGCCCACGTCCGGCTTCGCTAAAATGTCCACTGCTGAAAGATGTTTCTCGTGCAAACATAAAATAAAGTAAATAAGTCGATACAATGAACAGAAATGAAATCTATTTTGTATTACAACCAATTACAATTATAGGAAAAAAGGTTTGTCTTCCGATACCTTTGTTACCTATCAACCGCTTATACACTAATGATTTTTAGCTGGAGGTCATCTAGCAAGGTTAGGCAAATCGAAAGATATAGTTGACGAATTTTTATTTATTTATTCTATTTCCAATTATTGTTTGAATGGTTTGAGGAAAACACCTTCCATCAAGTAGTCATTTAGCGAAGCTCTAGATGATGGACTGCTAGCGGCGGGACTTCAAATTGAGTCTAACGCCTTAACCGTTCATAAGAAAAGTTCAGTATCGATGGGACCTAATCTCAGAGCATCTTAAAAGCGCAGCAAACATGGAAACGATGGGAAATTAATATCGTCACCGACATAATTTTAGGGATGCTAATGATCCTGAGGATTTGAGTAATGCTTATAAAGTCTCAATTTCCAATGATGGTGATATTCCTGACTGTTAGTCCTCCACGTGGTTCATCCTGGACTAGGTGTCTATAGGCATGTAGACTAATAACAGCAGGGTCCGAGTGCACAGCGGTATAACTGGGCTTCCGTTACGGCGGCTGGGTGCGAACATACACCCAGGATACTTAAAAGGTATCTAAAGGTATACGTATACCATATGTAGCCCTTGGGCTAAGGGAGATAACCCTGACAAAAAATCAGGCGGCCTCGTCAATCTTTGCGAACAGTGGCAACGTCACAAGGATGCCGTCTACCAGCCAAGAAACTTTATTATTCTTCCACGTTTGTCTACGCTTGTCAGGCCATCAAAATCGATCGTTCTACTTGTCGTATAAATATGGGAAATAATGAAGAAGTGACCACGTCACCAACCAAATGAATGAATGAATAATTTATTTTGCTTTTATGATTGAAAGTTCTACGGGAAACATCTTTCAACGGTGGATATTTTAGCAAAGCCGAACGTGGACCGTCATTTAGTGCCTGTGATGGGATTCGAATCCATGCCCAGCCAGGTCCAAATCGAGCGCTGTACCGCTAGACCACCCTTATCATATATTTTTACATATTCAAATCTGTTTGAAAAAATAATCAATCTACTTGGACATGCATTGGCACATTTTTCCAAACCATTCTTTGAAAGTATTGGCTTCGTCGTCAACTTTAGATACATAATTTAGTTTGTATTTCTTGCCAAAAGGCAAATCACAAGCGACTTGGTCAATCACGTTGTCGCGAAATATCGACGCTAAAAACATTGAGAAAAAAACAAGTTGCTAATTTTTATATTTCATTCCATAGCAGTGTATAACTGGGTTATCACTTTAGTGAATGAGTATAAGCGTACATCCAGGATACTTGAAAGTTAAATGTGCAACATATGTAGGTATTAGGATAAGTCGAAGGTGACAGAAAATCAGATAATCTTATTACTTTTTGTGAATAATACATAACACAAGTTGGTGACAGAACCACCTCTTCGTTAATTCTAAGTTTTTATAGTATGTCAAATTTCTATACAAAGAGGTTGTTGGATGCCGGGGTGGTCTAGCGGTACAGCGCTCGAATTCGGACCTCAGTGGACATACAACAACAAAACAAAAGTTGGTGGCAAAGCCACCTCTTTATTAGTTCCAAGAGGAGGTTCGAATCCCACCGCCAGCACTAAAATGCGGGCCCACGTTTGGCTTCGCTAACTGTCCACTGCTGAAAGATGTTTCTCGTAAAACATTCAAAGTAGCAAACATAAACAAAAACAACTTAGGGGGGTAAATGAAGAGTTTACATTTATTGACAAGGCGATCTTCTTCGCGGTTGACGCCAGTTGATAAATTGAAAAGCTTAACCGCCGAAGAATGGTAAACAGATATCTTCAGATACCTGTTAAGCATCTTGAGTATATGCTAGTACCCATTCACAAATCCCCAGAATCATTAATATAGTGAAGAGTAGCCACAAAGGTACCGTTTGTCAACCGAAAAGTTCTTTATTTTTTACTTTTATTACGTATATGAACTTTTCTTGGCGTTTGTGATGTTATGCGAATACAAAATAACGAAGACGTCACCGCATAGCATTTCGAATAATCCCCTTCCACTTTTCACAATTTTCGGAGACGTGTACAGATATTTCGGTTCAACAACTTTGTCATTGTTTTCAGGATAAAGTCCCGGCCAAAATCGTGCCGCATTATAGCATTAAAAACAATATCGTATAAAATTTACTTTCTGCGCGACATAAAACAAGATCCCAGATCAGTTGAGGTGCACTTTGATTATTGGACAAATTGTCAAGATTATCTTTTGTCATCGCCAATTGTGTAACATCACAGTCCGCGCCAATAAGATAATAGTAAGGTTTAGTCGAAATAAATTGATCGTGATCACATGACATTAGTCTTCGTTTGATAACCAATCGTGATGCGGCTTCAAACAATAACAGACCTTTGCCACACATCGGATCAAAAAGAAAGCCATCCTACAATACGATTTCGTTTAAAACAAACATTAACAAGAAAATGTAAAACAAATGAATGATAAACCATTTTGAACAAAATTATGGTAATAAAAAACAATTAAACCATCCTTTAAAAATTATGAAATTTATTGTTTTTCAAATAACATAAAAGTAAATATTATTTTGACGAAAAAATGTCTTAGTCAATTTAGCATCCACTTGTCGATACTTACACCAAGTTTAGCAACAACAGCAGACGATGTTGTGCGTCTCAAACCAGGATGAATTACACATTTAATTTGGGATAAAGGTGATCTGTGTAAAACTCACAATTAAGACATGCAAAACTAACTTTTTCAATGAAAGGCCAATAAACAGCGAGTCATTACTAAGCATAGCATTGATCTACAAATAAGCAATGTAAAATTTCATACTTCATGCGTAGCATCGGCTTTAACACAAATATTTAGATTTGTTTCCAATGATCGGGAAATAATTGAGTGAATAAGCTATACGGAAAGATAAAATATAAACTACTATTCACTTTGGTATATCTGATTAAAATTTTGGGCCTCAATTTAACAAACAAACGAATGTTTATCTTGTTGTTAGCTGAAGTAACGTTTGATTCGGATTCTAACTTGTGGTTAGCCCAAATGTCTACTAAATTAGAGTGCGCAGACCAATCCGTTTTATAGCATAAATTATAAACGGATTCGGATAACAGTTCTATTAAATAAAACAAAAAATACCTACAAACCTTTACTACTTGATTCAATAACATCATAAATCAAGCAAATAAATAAACGTTCTATAATTGAGAATTCTTTTAAAATTTGAATTTTGTCCCAATCTAAATGAAAAAATATACGCCCCCTTAATTTCTAAAATATATTAATTAATGCAAATGCAAAAAACCGTACTTTTAAATTCTGAGCTCCAATTAAATTCAATTCTTCGCATGATGCTTGCTCTAGACCATCTCCAACTGTACACATAAAAGGAATATTGAGGTTTTGATCTAAAATGCACTGTCTACATTAATTAAACTTTAAAATAATTAAACAATCTAATATTTCAATTTAAAAAAATTTAATATAAAAATCGGACTTCATGTAATGTAGTACAGATACAGTAAGGTGTACTTTTTACGAAAAAATTATATGTATACACAAATACCTATCTATATAATTAAAAATAAACCAATTTAATTTGTTAATTCTCATAATAAATGTTCTTACATACTAGTTAACATGTATTTTTTAAACGTAGTTACACAGGTACCAACTAACAGAATCGAGGTAATCGCAAACTTGCCTTGAAAGTGGTTACAATAAACACTATATATATATATATATATATAATTTTTTTAATTAAAAATGTATACTAATTTATTAAATAAAAAATTATTAAATGCTTTATTATAGAATTGATTTTCCTTATAATTAATTATAAGCATTTAACAAACGTGAACTACTAAACTACTAATTAATTTGTTAATAAATAATTACAATGCGTTAAAAGTTTTACATTATTATTATTTTAATTAGTAACAATAAACTAAAAATAAAAAAATATTTCATAAGTTTTAATTTTACAAACATATACATGTGTACATAATTTATTAAATATATTGCATATTTTTCGGCTTGTATGGCATCTCATCTCGATTTGTTAGGTAAGGTGTGCATTACGCTATACGTTAAATAAAACGTTTTTTATTTTTTTATTTTTCCTTTTTTTGAAGATCATCCTAGTGTTCTTACATTGTAATACGAAATTTGTTTTGTTATTACTTTTGCATATGTAATATTTTGGCTCGCTTTTTATGATAGCTAACTGTTTTAATATTTACCCTAATTTTGCTTAATTAAAATTCTTTTGTTACAAATCCCTCTTTGCTTTACCATCCATTTCATATTTCTTCATAAAAATTCAAGGTTATTTGAGAACCAAATACTAAAAGGCGTTTTCACCTACTCAACGCGTAAACAATTCTGAATTCTGTATTCTGAAATAATTATGCAGATACTTTACTAATATATTTCACAACACGTTAAATATTTTTTTTTATATTAAAAAAATAATCAACTTAAAATTGAAGTAGATAATATGGAATATGCTGTTTTTAATACCAGTATATCTTAGTTAATTTTAAAAAATAAAACAAAAAGATAATGACTTGTAGAGACCTCAAAAACTTATTTTTAAGAAAAACAAATAACGGTTTGTTTAACTTGTTTTAGAAAAAGTAGTAGGTTATTCAGTAAATATTTAAAAATTAATATTTCTGACTTGAGTAATTGTATAAAACTAAAGGATTCTTCAATACAAATTGTTCTTTAAAAATAATTTTAATTTGCTAAATGTTACTTTTAAGCTTGTTTAGTTTTTAGATTAATATGACTATTTTAATATTAATAAAGATCTAAAGGTAGACAGATAGTTGGAGTAGTTAAAAAACTAACTTAAATTAAAAAAATTAAATTTACGTTATAGGGAATTTTAAAGTAATAACTTTTTTAATTTTTTTACAATTTTAATAACAACATAAATAAAAATTAACATGTTAATAAAAATGTAACTGATGCTTTATATCTATTTAATTTTTGCTACTTTTATTATTAGTTATGCATATCTTTTAAAAGTGTTATAAACGTTTTTAAACAATCGTAAAAATATAAATAAACACGTTAGCATTTAGCTAAAAAAAGAAAAATTTAATAAACGATTAACTAATATAGTTTTTGTTATTTGTAATAATTGAAAACACTAATTAATTTTTATATAAAAATGCTTGTTAATTTTTTATAATTAACCAATAGATTGTCATAATGTATTCATAAATATTTAATTAAAATTCAAGATTAACTAAAATATTTTATTTGCACAAAACTTAATTTAAAATACTTAATAAAGTTACTATATTATTAATCCTGTTATTACTATTATTAATTTTTTCAAATATTTTTTTGTAACAATAATTTTAAAAATATAAAAAATATTTTGTTTTTTTTGTTATTTAAAAATATAAACAATATAAATTAGTATATATTATAAAATATTTAATATTTAATGCCGTTTGTTTTTTTGTAATACGTTTCAAGGCGTAATAAATAAGCGGATAAACGTTTGCTCAGCTATGGGTAATGCTATATTTTCGTGCCCATATGTTTGTAAGGAAAGATAATATTTCTTTTATAAATAAAAAATTACCCGAATTATTATTTAATGATTATTGTATAAATTTAAATACAGGTAATTATTTAAAATTATTATTTATTTCCAGATTTTTCAAAGCTCAAATTAAAAGATATACCTGATGATAAAAATATTAGTATTTATATTAATAAATTAGATCTTTCTGATAATGAAATTATAAATTTGAGTACAAAAATAAAAGATTTTCGTTTACTAACTTATTTAAATTTAAGGTAATTGTAATACAACTTATTTTTTAGTTATAACAAAATATTCTTTTTACCTTCATGTATTTCAGAATTAACGTATTTAAAATTTTTAAAATTATCTCATAATTTATTATCTTTCATTCCTCCTGAATTGCACCAATTAACGTGTTTGGAAGAAATTGTAATTTCATATTTTTAATGGGTTTCAGGATATAAGTTATAATCATTTAAATGCTCTGATTCCTGAAATTTGTAAAATTTTGTCATTAAAAGTATTAATTGTAAATAACAATAACATTCTTTCACTTCCTGTTGGTAAGTTTTTATATATTAATTGTAGAAAATTAATGTTCTTTGTACAAATAAATTAACTTTGTACATTTTTAAATCGTTGTATTTTTTATTGATACGTTTGTTACTCTATTGCTTTTATCCCAGATCCGAGTTGTAAATGTTTATTAAGCACAATTTATTTATTTAATTTTTATTATTTTATAGTATTGTTAACAAATATTAATAAAGAATTTATAATCTATCTTTTTAAATAAACAATAATTTATGAGTTATATTCAATTTTTCTGTTTAAATATTTTAGTTTGCATGTTTATGTTGACTTGATTATGTTTTATTGTGACTGAATAAATGGCGATCTTAGTTATTTGATTTTTGTTATTATGATATATGTGGAATAATAATTAGATTACGTATTATTTATTAATGATTAATAATGTTTATAAGTATTACTTATGAAAGAAAACTGAATTTTTAATAAATTGTATAATAGAAATGTTTAATAAAATATTACGTATAAATTAAGTTTATTTTTATTTAATTTGGAATATTTAATGTTTATTATTTGTCATTAGATTCTATATTTTTTATTAGTACTAAACAAGCATGTTTTGTATTAATACTGTTTGAATAAGTATAATTTAAAAAAATGAAGATTAATAAAATTTCGTTTTTATTTAATGTAACTATTTGTTCTTAGTACGTGTAATGTATAAAAAGTATTGGAATTTTGTGTAGTACACAATTTTAGAATATAAAGTTACAAATATTTGCATTAAATAACATATTTTGTTTGATAATTCAATTTTGTATATTAAATAATACAGTTTAACTGACATGTCATTAACTACTACAGACTAAATATTTTTTGTTTAATTTACTTATAAGTTAAATTTTATAAGCTTGTTTTTAATTTAGGATAAAATACTGTTTGTATAATGTTTTATTAAAGATGTGTTATTTATTATTAAAAATAAATATAATTTATGTTACCAGAAATCAATAAACTTAATGAATTACGTATTTTGCATATATACGCTAATAAAATTGGAGCATTGCCTTTAGAATTGCGCTTTTTAAAAAATTTAGAGCAGTTAAGATGTGAAGACAATCCGTTAAGTTTGCCTCCTTTAACTGTAAGTAAAATATTTTTATTTGTTTTGAATATTTATTAGAAATAAATTATGCAGATAATGAGGTTTTTGTTACAATAAATACATATTTTGTTTTTACTTGTATATTTATAAGAATTCTAAATTTACCATTTTTATAATTATACAAAAAACATTTATTTTATTGGTTGTTAAATTCAAAATTATTGGAAATTATTTTTATTAAGGATTTAATTTTTATAAATTAAATAATTAACAATTACTTTGTTATGTTTTATAACAGCATTTTACATTATACTATCTTAAACAATTACTAAGAAGCAATGTACTATTATCTAAAATATTTTAAATGTATAGCTATTATTATCTATTTTTAATATATATATATATATATATATATGTATATATATATCTTATAATCTAATTTAGTTTTATGAAGCAACTAATTTGCATATTTTTTAATTTAAAAAAAATGTGGACATTGTTGTTTTTGACCTAAATTATAATTTTATAGTGATCTTGGTATAAAATATTAGTTTTTATGAAATATGTTACTACCAGTTCTAATATAATGTTTAAGGGATGTTTTACTAGAACTTAAATGTGTTTCATATGAGTAAATAGTGTCACAAAAGTGAATCAATTATACCGTATATATAAAAGAAACTATTTTGTATATTTTATTTTATTTTGATGTTGAAGTATTTAAACTTATATTAAGATTAATCAATGTACGTTTACATCATTATAATTAATTTGGTTTTAAAAAATATATGATTTGTATTATATAAATTAAATTTTTAAAAGAAACATATTTTAATTCTATTTTAAGTTAATATTATATTGTATTACAAAGAGTTTTTTATTTTGAAAAGCAAATGTTAGTTGTATTGAAAATATTAATTTTAGGGTTAGATGAAATTTCTATTAGAAAAGATTAACAAAGTATAATAATTGTTTAATTGCTAATATGAACATCACAAATTTGGCAGCGTTTTGCAATTAATTTGTTAAAAGGTTTATTAAATAAAATAAATAAATAACTGTAAATGAAAGCCGAATTACATGTAATTCGATAATATGTAATGAGGTCAGATAGATTTGTTAAATTACATTAATTATTTGAACTGTGCTTTAAATTCTGATTGTAAATGTTGTATATTTTTTTACAAAATAGAAATTGCTTTATATAGAAATATTAAACTTTGCATTTTAAGCATTTTTTTAACTGTACATGGGAACGTTTTTGTTCCGTCAATTTTAGCTACTTATAAGTAATATTTGATCCTACCTTACATTTTTTGCCACATTCTTTCAAACTAATACGTTTACTGTGATTTAGAAAGTTTGAATTTTACAGTGACACATGCATATTATATGTAGGAGTAGATAAGATATCTTTAAACGTACAATCAAATACTGCACATGATTTTTAATGATTCTTATTTTGAGTAGCATAACCATGAATGTTTTTAGGTTGTTTTTGAATAGTATAATTGGTGAATCTTTAATCAAATGATTACCTACTTTTATGCTAATTTATTAAAGTCAATTCAAGGTCCGGTTAAAAAAGGAGAGGGATTAGAGTCCAAGGTTATCAGTCTGCCTTTTTTAAACATAAGAAATACCAAAGAAACAATAAGAGGACACTTTTCTACCAAACTATTGCATAATTATCATGACAGAGTCGAGTATACAATTCAAAAGGAACATTAATTTTTTTATGCCAAAGGTACAAAGTACAATAATTTGGAAAATGGTATTTTTTTTATTCATTTTAAAGCAAAGAAATTGTAATTAGTTGGGATGCTAATGATCCTGATGATTTTAGTAATACTTATAAAGTCTTAATTTCCAATGATGGTATATTCCTAATTATTCCTCCTCCAAGTGGTGCATCCTGGACTAGGTGCCTATATGCATCTAGACTAATAACAGCAAAGACCAAATACACAGCGGTATAGCCGGGCTTTTGTTTATTATTATTATTATTATTATTATTATTATTATTATTATTATCATTGTCATTATTATTATTATTATTATTATTATTATTATTATTATTATTATTATTATTATTATTATTATTATTATTATTATTATTATTATTATTATTATTATTATTGGGATATTAATGACCCTGAGGATTTGAGTAATGCTTATAAAGTCTCAATTTCCAATAATGGTGATATTCCTGACTGTTAGGACTAAGTGCCCCTAGGCATCTAGACTAATAATAGCAGGGTCCGAGTGCACAGCGGTATAACTGGGCTTCCGCTACGGCGGGTGGGTGCGAACATACATCCAGAATACTTAATAGGTATTTTAAGGTGTACTTATACCATATGTAGCCTTTGAGCTAAGGAAGATAACCCTGACATAATATCAGGCGGCCTCGTCAGTCTTTGCGAACAGTGGCATCGTTATAACAATGCCGTCTATTAGTAAAAATCTTTGTTATTTTCCTTTTTTTGCTACGCTTATGAAGTCATCGAAGTCGATCGCTTGATATGCCGTATAAATATGAAAAATAATAAAGAGGTGATTACGTCACCAACCAAAAATGAATGAAAATAAATGTAGTGGGTTATTTCTAACATTATTAAAAAGTAGTTTTTTTAATTGACAGGTTGTTTGCCGTGGACTGCCACATATTATGGCTTATTTGCATCGAGAAGCAAGTCATTGTTTACGTGTAAGTCGGAGACATCCAAAGTCACCTGTATTGAATGAAAATGTGGCTTTCGAATACAATAGAACGGACGAAGTTGCAAAGGACATTTGTAAAGTCAATTATGAATTATCCAATTGTATAGAACCACAATTTTCAACCGATTATCTATGTAGAAATAAAATTTCAGACAGGTAAGCGGAATGTTTTGTTTTCATGTATTCATTCATTTATGTTTTATGGGACATTTTGGCGTAGTTGAACATAAGCCTGCATTTAGTGGGCCGGTGGTGGGATTCGAACCCATGGCCACCTGGGTCCAAATCGAGTATTGTACCGCTAGACCACCCCGGTACAATAGCAATTGAACGTTACCGTACTGGATTCTATTATTACTATTATTATTGCTTTTTGATTGCTTTACGAGAAATACGTTTTAAGTTAGGGAAATTTTAACAAAGTCAAACGAAGGCCTATATTTAGTGTTGTTGATGGTACTTAAACTCAAGTAGGAGTCCAATCCTGTCCCATCCTGCAACATAGTAAAAACAACATAGAATTGAAAGTAATCGCATAAAATTGTAAAATAATACACATGATTTCGTTTTGATTGGTTCAGATAGTTGTGATGTAATTTTTTTGACTTTTAAGGTTTATTAGAGGTCGATACAAGGCTTTATTAATTATCGTTTTTCTTTTTTAATAAAACGTTTTCAGCAACTATATAACTTTAAAAAATAAGCTTAGTTTAATTATACAATATAAAATAATAAATAAATCAGAATTGCAATTCTAGCAATATTTATTGTTGTCAATGAAAAAATTACATAATTTTTATTTTACTTTTGAAATTAATGTATTTTTAGTCATATAAAGTGCAAAATTTTTGACTAAAATAAATGCTACATTTTTACAATTGCCTCCAGACAACACAAACCATAGTAAGACTTTAATCTTTTAAAATCATTTTAAAATATAATATAATTGGTTTGAAAAATAAACATTTCTGATTGGGAAAATTAATTTTGTCATGCAAAATCAAATTTCACAACATGGGGTTAAAAAACGCACGAACTCCTAATTACATGCTTTTAGAAATTTCTAGAAAACAAAGAATATGACCTAAAACATAAAAAATCTATGGCTTGTATTATCTATCCTTATATATCTATACATATTCTATAATATAATTTATTTTTAAGCAACTAATTTGCTTGTTTTTTAATTTAAAAAAGATGTGTTCTTGATTTTGACCTAAATTATAATTTTAGAATGATATTGGTATAAAATGTTAGTTTTTATAAAACATTTTATTAATATTTCTAAGATAATGTTTAAGGAATGTTTTAGTACAATTTTGATATACCTCATATTAATTAAATGGAATCACAAAAGCGCATTTAATTATTAACAAAAGTTTGTTTATCTACTGTGCTTCATTTGATTAATGCAAGTTTCCATATAGTTGTTATTTTATATTGTTTATAAATCAATATAATATTTATTAGAAAAATTGTTTTCAACCGTTCAATTCGTTATACATATTGCTCTATGTTAGTATGCAAAATATTATTCCTTTTGAAAGCAGTGTTTTATTAACTACAATTAAAATTGAATAACAATAAAAGTGGTTTAATTTAATTATTACAAAATGTACCTTCAGCGTTTTCTTTGTTAATAATACAAAAATGACAAAACATTCTGTGATTAAACAATTAAGACATAGCATGTTTTTTTACTTCCTACTATCAAATAAGTGAATTTTTGTTAATTATATTTTACAACTACAAAAATGTATTTAATTGTTTTCAGTTACACAAAAAATAAATTGCATCATTTTTGACAAATAACTTATAAAATTTAAATTGGAAGCAATTATATTTTGGTATTGTTTTAACAAGATATATTTAATTTATTATTTTTTAAATTTAATATTGACATATTAAAACAGTTTACTTATAAAATAAATTATTTATAAAAAAAATAGTTTATTATTATTTTTTTACATAAATTATATTATTCATTTTTTTCGATTTTAATCATTTTTTAATATTCGCTACTTTGAATTATCAGTGGACATTCTAGCAAAGCCCGAACGATACCAGTGGTTCGAGTCGAGCACTGTACCTCTAGACCACTCCGGCAATTTAATGTTAAATTTTGTGTTTGGAAAAGATAAATTTAGAGTATTTAAAAATACATCAAAAACAATTTTAAGTACATCAATTAATGACAAATAATATCTAAATTACATTTAATAATTCCGTTCATATAAGTGGTATGATTTCCTTACAATTTCTGAAATTTTTCTAACGTGTATTTCCTATTACATACAAAACAAAATGTTGAGTATTCAATATTATTTTGTTAATGATTTTAGTTTTTAATATTACAAATCTTTGTTAAATCAAACTAAGTGAAAAAATTAATTTTTTGCAGTATTTTCTGACGGAGTTGTACGTATATCATTGGGTCTACATGTGATCAAGTATATTACAAATAATAGGGTACTCATTGATTATTTACTAGACGTATATCCATATCTAAATATTGTTAATGGTTGTTGTGTGTGTGTGTATATATACTTTTGTATACAGATATAATGTGCAAAATCAACTGATATTGTTTTTAACACTGATATTCACATTTTTATCAAAGGCACACAACAAATCAATAATGTTTATTTAAAGTGATGCTACGCATCGCTTGTAATAGTTTGCAATGAACATAATTAATTTTTTACTTGAAGTAGATAACACGTTTTTTCATAATTGTAGTATATTTGTTTAGTTAGTAAAAAACAGAATATAATTGTGGTTATTTTAAATGGTCAAGTCAACGTACATTTGGTTTGTGTTAGTGTGGCTTGCGAAACTTCGACTCTTACTCAAGCGGACATATAAAAGTTTGTTCATTTTGAGCAAAGTTGTTTAAAATCTATATGATTTCACTCGCTGTCCTTGATTGAACGCAACCGTTTAATAACGAATAAAATATTTTAACCAGATATTTGTAAGACACTTAACATTTATTGGATAAGAGAAAGACGATTAAAATGGATTGGTCATGTTTTACGTAGATCGTCCACTCATCCAGACAGAATAGCTATGGAAGCCCATCCACTACCAGGACGGAAAAGAAAACCAGATGACCAACAGAAAATTTGGACGGACATTGTAGCACGCGAACTTAGTCCTTTTATATATGCTATGCCTCCTCGTCCAAATGAATTACTTAATTGGGTTTGCGTTTACTTACCGTTTGCAGCTAATAGAGATTACTGGAGGGGTTTAATTGGGGGATCTAATTAAAATTTAAAGTCAGCATACTTCAAGTGTCGTTCATTAAGTGCACATTGCAAAATTTGGTGTCTTTTGTGGGATTTTTGATAATTTGGACTATCCTGGGCGATAATAAACGATAAGGGATGTTTATCCCCGATGATGATGATGATGATAGAACAAGTGGCTAGGCATGTACTTTGAGTAGGAAGTGGCTTGATTTTAATGGTTGATGATATTGTTGTAGTGGCTGAAGTAACCAGAACGCTAGTCTCGAAATTGGGTGGGCTCGAGTTCTACTGGCGGCCAACATTAAAGAAGTTAAAACCAAATAAAAATATTAAAAATGCGAATCATTATTTGGTTTTAATTACTTCGAAAAAAAACGAGATTATTTATATAAAATATTCCTAACAACCATATAACTTTAAAAAAATTATTTTAATTTTTGAACATGCAATACTGTATAAGAAATAGAATGTAATTATAATTTTATCGACAACTTCTTTGTAACCGTACTAGTGGACAAAGTGAATAATCCTTGTCTAAATGGCTACATTTAACTTTTTTTTAATGTTTTTTTCCCCTTTTCTACTTTGAATGTTTCACGAGAAACATCTTTCAGCAGTGGACAATTGGCGAAGCCAAACGTGGGCCCGCATTTTAGTGCCGGCGATGGGATTCGAACCCATGTCCACCGAAGTCCGAATTCGAGCGCTGTACCGCTAGACCACCCCGGCATTGCTGTATCTTAGGATACCTCATCCGTTAAAGTGGAAGTACGGATATTGGTACATGGTACATGTATACCATGGGAGATAACCCTTATAAAAAATCAGGCGGCCTCGTCAGTTTTTGCGAACAATGGCGATGTCATAAGGATACCGTCTACCAGACAAGAAACTTTGTTATTTTTCCATGTTTGTTACGCTTATCAAGCAATCCGAATCGATCGTGTATATGTCGTATAAATATGGAAAATAATGAACAGATAACTATGTCACTAACCAAAACGAATGTACGTACTAGAAAATAAAATAATCAAACTGAAAAAATATATTTTTAAAGCAGTTTTGTTTGCATCGTATAGAAACATAGAAAAAAAATTTTCTCAATGCTAAATAAAACGTTTTTGGATGTAAACGTATAATTAGAAAATGTTTTTCGAAAATGTATTTGTTGCAAAAATGAAACCAATCCAATGTGCACTTTTACAAATTTTACATTCTATTTCGATGAGGACATGGAAGTGTATTTCTGATATCGTTTTATTTGAACACGATAATTTATCGAATATAGAACATTTTTATATAGTATAAATAAGCGAAAGAGGGAGTATATTATTTATAAATTACATGAATTTAAAAATATGTTTATACTCTAATATGAACTGTACTCACTTGAAATTTATTATAAGTATTATTGATTTATTAGTTAATTAACGGTTACAAGCACACTGTGTATAATATTGATTAAGCAGACGAAATTAATGTAATCAGCTCTTTATTTTTTGATAAATGATTAAAATAATGAAACTGAAAAATCGATAAAATTTATTGTCTACTACATGTAAAAAATGAAATTTAAATTGATACTGGTTGTGTTATTATTCGTTTAAAATTTATCGGTTCTACAGTAGGTGTTTTTGAATTGTTAGATTGAATGTACAATTATATATTAGTCATGCATTGATTAATTAATAAAATGTAAAAAAACCCCAATTTAATCACTTTTCTTTCCGGTACTTAGGTGTACTTTTCTTCCAAAATTATTTACATTTTTTTAATTTGTAAAAAACTGTTTATGAAGGTATTTTAATTGACGTCCTTATTTGATAAGAAACTGTTTACAACATGAATGATATTTGTTTTTATGTAAGCGATTGGGAGGCTTAACTTTTTTCCGTGTATACATAGTCACATTGATTAGGAGCCAAAAGTATGTTTTTATATAATCAACTGGTAATTTGGTTTGTTTTGATATTTGATGTATAAGTATTTGTGGATTTTATTGCTTTTACCGGTTTAATTTCGTTTTAGGGTGTGAATAAAATTAAGTTACTATAATCAAAAATGTTTATAAATTTTGTAGATTGAAGTTTAAGTGTTAAAACGTGACATGGTACCAATAAGTGTTGGAACATTTGGTTTGTGTTTGACAAAGTAGTGTTACAGTAGAAACAAGTTGAGGTTAAAATTAATGGAGTATGATTCATTCGCTTTTGTGCTGGAGTATCCTAGCGGTACACTGCTCGAATTAGATCTGAGTGGGCATGGGGGTTCGAATTCCACCATCGGCCCACTAAATGCGGGCTTACGTCCGGTTTGACTAAAGTGTCTACTGCTGAAAGATGAACGTTTGCCGTTAAAGCATTCAAAGTAGTAAAAAACCTTTTTTACATAATTATATGAAGCACATCTACGTTGTACTAAAACACTCTTCAAACATTAGTAGAATATCTTATAAAAACTAACATTTTGTACCAATATCATTATAAAATTATAATTTAGGTCAAAAACAATCAAATTGGTTGGCTAAAAATAAATTATATTGTGCCGGGGTAGTCTAGCGGTACAGCGCTCGGGTTCGAATCCCATAGCCGGCACTAAAATGCGGGCTCACGTTTGGCTTCGCGCTAATTGTCCACCTGCTGAAAAATGTTTTTCGTAAAACATTCAAATTAGCAAGCATAAAATATAAAAAAATAATAAAATATCTATGCATATATAAAAGTAGATAATAAAAGCCATCGATTTTTAATAATTTAGGTATCATTCATTACTTTCTAGACTTTTCTCAAAGTGTTTACTCTACTGTTTTCTACGGCTTTTAACTCAATGTTGTAGAATTTAATTTTATATTGCATAATTAATTTTCCCAATAAAAAGGCTTATTTCTAATAACCATTATCATTATCTTTTAAAATAATAATAGTAATATTAACAATAATAATAATAATAATAGTAATAATAATAATAATAATAATAGTAATAATAATAATAATAATAATAATAATAATAATAATAATAATAATAATAATAATAATAATATAATAATAATAATAATAATAATAATAATAATAATAGTAATAACAATAATAATAATAATAATAATAATAGTAATAACAATAATAATAATAATAATAATAGTAATATTAATAATAATAACAATCAATTCCACCATAACTAGTCTAATGTCCAGTTGAGAAAGGTAAAATTTGAGCGTAAAATTAGTAACCGTGTCTCTTTTAAAAGTACTACTAAGGAAACAATATGGGAATATCATTCTCTAAAACCGGATGACAGGATTTAGCAACATCTGAATAACAATTGAATCTTTGATGTGTAAATTCTTCAATGCCAAACTTTGAAATATCCAATTACATGAAGCAATTTTGTTGTTTTGTGCTTTACAGACCGAAAAGGTTTTAAAATAATAATAATAATAATAATAATATAATAATAATAATAATAATAATAATAATACTAGTAATAATAATAACAATAATAATAATAATAATAATAGTAATAGTAATAACAATAAAAAAAAAGATAATAATAATAATATTAGTAATAATAATGATAATAATAATAATAGTAATAACAATAATATTATTATTAATAATAATAATAATAATACTAGTAATAATAATAACAATAATAATAATACTAGTAATAATAATAACAATAATAATAATAATAATAATAGTAATAGTAATAACAATAATAATAATAATAATAATAGTAATAATAATATAATAATAATAAAAATAATAATGATAATAATAATAATAATAATAATAATAATAATAATAATAATAATAATAATAATAATAATAATAATAATAATAATAATAATAATAATAATAATAACAATAATAATGATAATAGTAATAATAATAATAATAATAGTAATAATAATAATAATAATAATAATAATAATAATAATAATAATAATAATAATTATTATTATTATTATTAGTGTATTTTCCGATGAAGACGTTTCACCTTGGAACGAACAGCACATTGGTAAACAAAAGCTTTGTCAGAACGAAATTAAACACAAATGTATGATTGACAATCGGGGAGGTCTGGTTCGAACCAAATCTCTATCAACTTCCATCAATGCTGGCGGCAATTTGGATTGTGGAAATCCCGATTTTGATCCAACCAAATTTGACAAGGTCGCTGAGGACGAAGTAGTGGTAAATATTTGCAATATTATTTTTATGTTTGCTACTTTAAATGTTTTGGCGGTAAACGCGCATCTTTCAACCAGTGGACATTCTAACCAAGCTAAACGTGGGCCCGCATATGATGCCCGTGGTTCGGGATCGAACCCATGCCCACCCAGGTTTGAGTCGAGCGCTTTACTTCTAGACTACTATTTATGTAAGAATTTTCAATTAATATATTATTGATTTATTGCAATTGATATTTG
>JAKXYG010000550.1:100000-105000 GCA_025895645.1 Cardicola forsteri
GTGTGATTACTCGTAAGTTGGGGGACAGGAAAGTTTATCAATGTGTGACCAAATTTACACGATGACTCAATACAAATCGTTTAGTACTAGCTAAATATTGATTTTTCCACGTTATATACATTTTCAAGGTCAAGAAATCCCCTTTTGATAGAAGATGCACCAACTTAACTCACAATTACTCACGAAGGCCGACCAATAGAAATAAAAATATTTTTTTAAAGTTGGTTTTATCATCTACCGTTAAAATTACTACTTTCGGCAAATATTTTGTAAAAACTTCGAACAAATTTATAATCATGGGAAGACAAATAACAACGCTGAGTTGCTTTAACCATAAGTATTAAGTGCACGAAAATAAGAAGTCTTTTTAGGTAGATGATAAAAAAGAATTTAAAAAAATCCTATTGGTCAACCTCCGTGAGTGAATGTGAGTTACGTTGATGCATTTTTCTATCAAAAGGAGATTTTTGACCTTGAAAATGTATATAAGGTGGAAAAATCAATATTTACATAGCACTATACGAATTGTATTGTGTCATCGTGCAAAGTTGGTCACACTTTTTGAAACTTTTCCATCTCCCCAACTTACGGGTAATCACACACTCACATAAAAGGTTATCTGACTCTTATTGGCTCCCTTTTTCGCAACTTTTTCCTTTGGTTGGTTTTATCATTTTATGAATTTTGAAACGGAAAATACAAATCGACCTTGTACTTAAATTATTAAAAGTAATTTAATAATTTTTTGGAAAAATATTTATTTTAAAAATGCTTATATTAAAATACTTTACAATAAATTAATTATTGATTATTTAAAAATACAGTGCAAATTTGTATGTATATGTGTGAGCAGTTATTTGATTTATTTTTAAAAATAAAAATAATATAAAATTAATGTACTTTTAAAAATAATTTTTGTAAATAAATTACATATTTTAGTATCTAATAAATTTTAACTAGAAAAAGTTAAAGTTTAGGCATCGCATTACCAGCGTATATATTAAGGTCATACATTAAAAAATCGTTATAATGCGTTAAAAAATTTGTTATTTTTAAAATATACAATAATCGATTTTAAAGACAAAAATAAAAAAAGTTTAGTGGAATGACATACGGTGCCTACTGTAGATAATGGAAAACGTTTACTGTAAAAAGAATTTATTGCGTACATAATCTTTAGCAACAAATATAGTAAATTTTAGTATTTATTTAAAAATTTATTTTATCAACTTTAGGTATTTTAGCAGTTAACATTTAAAAAAATGTTTTTTTCTATGGTTGGCTTTATCATCTACCAATTTGGTTAGTGGGAATGTCAGTTCTTTATTTTGAAGTTATTGAAATAGTTTGAAATATATATATATATATATATAAGGGAGGGTTACATCTAACATTGAAGCTTCATTCAAGTTTCTAATATGTTAAAAATCCTTCAATCTGTTTACATTCACGCATTTAAACCTAGTTTATGTACATAAAAACAGTTTGTCACTACATTGAACTTAACTTGGTTACAATGTATGTGATTGTGTATGCTGGTGAATTGCATTAATTTAGATGTCATCTGTAACCCCCGTTATATATATATACTGAAATTTTATGTTTGTGACTAAAGAGAATACACGCAATAAATTCATTTCACGATTTACGTTTTCAAATATTTTTATTTGGAATTATAAAGAAAACTCCCAATGCTTTAAATATCCATTTCTAGTCGTTTTTATAATCAAAAAAACACGTTGTAAAGCATTTGACAAAGATCAAAATTGATGTGATTAATAATAGGATATTAACTCCTTGTTCACTTAGCTGCGACTCTAGTTTTCTAACCATCTTTTTCATCTCCATAATACCTTGATATATGTTTTTAGTACCTTTGATGTATGCTTGCAAAGCTCAGCCATAGTTCTATACAGTCAGATGGAGGTACGGAGTTGAGATTATTTCTATTATTAAAACTAAAGAATGCATTATAGGTGTTTACGGTTGTTCGTTTAAGATATAAAAATCCTGATAATGACATTCAACTAACTCACATTGCAAACATTTACAAAAATTAAATGGAACATCAACAGACGTAACAAAGCGTAATTTGAAAAAACACACATTATATTTAAAACTTTCACACACGCACAACTAATATTTAATAAAGCAAAAAAATTCTAAAATTTAAAACTGATTGAACTTCACACATGAATTACAATCAATAGCAATATGAGTTAATATTCTGTCATTATAAATAGCTTATGTTTGACACATAATAAATAAATTTTTGATTGTTTAAAAATAAAAGTGTATTTTTTTAAAATAATAATTTTTTTACGTCTACGTGTGTAGCGTTAAAAATTGAAATTTGAAAAATTACTATTTTTAGATGGTAATTATTATTTAATAAATAATAAAACAACAAGCTATTGTTAATAAAAAGGGATTCGTTTGTGTCTAAACATTGAGGCAAAAAATGTCATTAGCTTTTCGTGTTGTACCATTTTTCTACAACACAACAATCTTTTCCAAGTAAAATAAATAAATAAAAGAATAAATAGAATCAATTGAAAAATGTTTGCATTGTTTAATTGTATTTGATTGAACAATTGCATTTTTATATAAGTACGATTCTAAAATATAAATAAAAATAAAAACAATTGTGAGTTGGTGCTGATTATAGGTAGTTGTAGGTTGGTATACGAGTTTCCTTTTGATCCTTGGTTTAAATATATCAGGTGCATTGGAGGAAATGGGGATCAAATAAAACATAATAATGGAATGCTTGGTAGAAAAATGGAGAATGTTGGGTCTTAAGATAGGTATATCTTGAAAAAGCGTGTTTATCATATGCAGATTTAAAAGTCTGACAACTTAATACATTGATTATAACGGGGCTAGGCTGTTCCAGGCTAAGACAACCGGATGGGAGAAATAGGGTTGCCTCAGTCGAGTGAGGGCTCTAGGTTTTCGCAGCTTATAGAATTGTCCCCCAAGAGCGTTTTCCAATTTAATAAAGTAAGGGTTGGGCCAGTTGGATTTAACTAGTTCGGAAATTCTTAAAAATGTTAATTTATCACTGTAAGTGTTCATGGGAGTTTAGTAAAGCGTTTCTAGACTTTATCGATTACGTGTGAGTTATCGTTTAGCATAAGTGATATGATATAGATTCACTAGTCAAGGTTGTATCGAATGTAAAACACATACAAAAGACTTGCATTAGTGGCGAGATGTGACTTAATTTTTGTCTGATAAAATGCATAACACCAAAGCAAGTTCGGAAAGATTTCTGGGCGAAAAATTAAAAAGAAAAGTTGAATACCACTCCCAAGTTTTTGACAGAGTAGACTAGGGAAATTTGAGGACACTCAGACAGTAGAATGTGGTAAATCTGGCGATTCCATTTTCCGAAAGGTAAATTGAAATATTTAGACCAATTAAGGGTAAGCCTCTAGTCTATTAATCAATTATAAATATTATGGATATTTTGCTGTGGTAGTTTGGAATTATATATATATATATATATATATATATATATATATATATATATATATATATATATATATATATATATATATATATATATATATATATATATATATATATATATATATATATATATGATATATATATATATATATATATATATATATATATATATATATATATAGTATATTTATATTTATATATATATATATATATATATGGTCTTGTGGTATACAGCGCTAGATTTGAGTTTAAGTGTTACCACCGACACTAAATGCAGACTCTCTTCGATTCCGCTAAAGTCCATTGCTGAAAGATGTTTCCTGTCAAGCATTCAATGAGTAACAAACAAATAAATAATATAAAATTTGGTTTGAACCTAAATATTTAACAAACTAATTTGTTTTATAATTTGTAAAGATAATGCTTGTAGAATAGAACTTATTTTTTGAACATAAGCCTATTCAATAAAGTTAATACTGAATGCTTAGTTATCATTTAAGAATAATGGGGCTAATAAATACATAGTTTAGTTCCGGTGTGGTCTAGCGGTACAGCGCTCGATTTGGACCTGGGTGGGCATGAGTTCGAATCCCATCACCGGCCCACTAAACTGCGGGCCCACGTTCGGCTTCGCTAAAATGTCCACTACTGAAAGAGGTTTTTTGTAAAACATTTGAAATAATAAACATAAAATAATAAATAAATAATTATTTTGCTTGGTTGTTAGTGCTAGAATGCTTCAGGTAAGTGGACATTTTAGTACGGGCAATAGAATTCGAATCCACGTCAGTTCGTTCCTACCCTCAAGTTCGACTTTGGCGCTTTGCCATCTCAAATCTACTCATCGCATTCAAAAACAACAAAAGTATCATCCCATATCCCAGCTAATAATAATAAGAATGAATGTGTCACTTGATTCAGTCATGTGATTTATATGATCTTTGTGTGCTAAATTTAGTATAATCGTAAAGAATGGACTCTTTTTAGGCAATCCTCTATAATTCTTACCTTTTTAAAATGACTTTCAATGATACTTAAACTGAAGTCACAGTTAATGATTTATTATGTATTATTCTTTTTCATCTATACACTTCAATTAACTTTTTTACTCAAACATTCTATCTACTTAATGCACATCAACTAAATCATTACTTATTTATTTACTAATAGTAGGTATAGTTTGAATGGCATAAATCAGCACGAAGGTCAATTAGATCACTTGAAAAAAGAGAAATATAAACAACATTAAACACTTAAAAAAGTAGGAAATAACAGTAATAATTGGCTTAGACATTAAAAGAAAATTTTATTTTAACAATCTAACTACTTATTTACATTAAGTAAACAATATTAACAATTTTTTTTATTGGCTTTTTAAATTTCTCTTTGACTCCCACGCATTTTTTTTTGGAATAAACTGGCAAATCATTTCCATTGGTTTAAATTATAATACCACTATTATCAAAAACGTGGGATGCCTTACACGATTCAATTTTCCAACATGACAAAATAATTTTCGGACAATA
>JAKXYG010000550.1:110000-215000 GCA_025895645.1 Cardicola forsteri
TATAATAAAGATTTTTTTTAATTTTTAGAATACGTTAATTTATATTCTTATTATTAAACAAATTATTTACTGACTTGTAGATAAAATGTTATATCGATTGATTTATTCTCATACAAATAATTAAATTTTTTAAATTATAATAATTTTTAAATTTTTTTTGAAAATAAATAAATGCTTGTTATTGTAATAACAAAAATTACAGTTTTATTTTATTTACTTATAAGGAAATATTAGATGTACGTTGACATAGCTAATACGTTTGAATAATAATGCCGGGGTGGTCTAGCGGTACAGCGCTTGAATTCGGATCTCAGTGGGCATGGGTTCGAATCCCATCAATGGCACTAAAATTCGGGCCTACGTTTGGCTTCGCTAAAATGTCCACTGCTAAAAGATGCTTCTCGTGCAAACATTCAAAGTAGCAAACTTAAAATAAATAAATAAATAAATAAAATACATTTGTGTTATTTTTAAAACTAATAATTGCACAAATAATTACGTTGTTAGATGTATTTATTATTATTATTATTATTATTACTATTATTACAATTATTATTATTATTATTACTATTATTATTACTATAATAATAATAATTATTATTATTATTATCATTATTAAGCTTTAATATCTCACTAGAGATACATTCAGCGTAAAATACATTTTTACCATTAATATAAAAAATAATAAAATCAAAAAAATTAAAAAAAAGTAGTAGTACTAATAATGGGATCAAAATTGAGTTTCAAATTTACCCATAGAAATTGGTCAATTCTACAGGAATTTGCTACAGACATCCAATTATTATTATTATTATTATTAATGCTGTTGATTTACATGTTACAGTAAAAATTTATTTAACATAACTTGATATAACAAAGTATTTTACACTAAAAAATGCGAAAAAAAATTAAAATTATGCAATAATTACACAATAGAAATAAAAAGGGAAATACATTTTAAAGGTTTTTGTACAATAATTATAAAAAGTACATTTTTAAATCCAACTACACCGTCACACGTTCCAACTTTGTTTGTGATAAGAATAAAGATTTGAATTCAAAGCCGACAACCTGACCTTTTTAAAGACTATTGCTAAGGTAACAACAAGAGGACATCACTTTATTAAATTACAGCAAAAACGTCAAAGTAGCTTAATTCTAATGACAAGGTTGGGCAAAATTCGAATATAATCTAAATATTTTGGTAATCCAACAATGCAATGTAAAATCATATTGAACAATTTTGTTGCCTCGTACTTTTCACAGCAAACGGGTTTTAAAATTAAAATGAGAAATTTTTCTATAAAAAATTTAAAATAATACTCATCCCAAATATAAACTGTTGCTCAAGTTTAAAGCAAAATACTAATAAATATAGTCATTTTGCAATGCCAAGCATTAACAGTATTTTAAGCCATGAAATACTGCTAATTACACTGAATCCAATTTAAACACATGGCAGTAGCACTTACCCTAATTGTTAAATTTTGTCTGTCTTTATTCAATTGTTACTATTGCTTTGCAAAAACCATTTTTCAGTAAGTGCATAATATATTTAGCAAAATTAAACAAACATCCGCATTTAGTACTTTCGATGGAGTTCAAACGTTTGTCGGGATGGTTTCTCGGTACACTTGGGCTTGAATTACACCACCGGCCCAATAAATGCGGGCCAATGCTCAACTTTACTAAAATGTCCACAGCTGAAAACCGAGTTTACTGTCAAAAGATTAAAAGTACAGGGTCGTCTATCGGTACAGAGTTCAACTTGGACCTGTGTGGGCAAGGGTTCGAATCCAACTACCAGCCCACGTTCGATTTTTCTAAAGTGTCCACTGTGCTGACAGATGCGTTTTCCGTAAGACATTCAAAGTAGCAAATATAAATAAACCAATAAATGGATTGGTATTGGCATTTTAAAAATTGGAAACATCATTTACATTAGCCGAACATTTGACTTGGGTTCCATTTTGACTTGCATCTAATCCGCCGCTAATACGCAACCGTATGCGATTATTTTGCGTTGGTTCTACATTGAATCGAATACGTGAATCAACTATTTCAAATGTCGGTTGCACATTCGACGGTTGTCCGTTCGAGGCGACGGTGTAGCATTCGAATTCGATTGGCTCGTTGGGACGCACGCGTACAAATGGTGGCGAAATAAGCACTTTGTACGAAATGACGGGTCCTGGTTTGTATAAAAAAATGATTTGAACTCGTGTGTATGTGTGTGTTTAATTGTAGTAATTGGGAGATAAATTATTATAGCAAATAACGTTTTCACTTATTTTACATTCTAAACTAAATCTGTGTAATAGAGCAAAGACGTAATGCTAAACGATAAATCAAATTATTAATTTTTTTTATTTGGCATATCAACAATCGGTTTTGATTGCGTGATAAGTGTAACACAAACGCAGAAGAATAACGAAATTTTTTGACTTGTGACGTTACCACTGTTTGCAAAAATTGACAAAGCCGCCTGATTTTTTATCAGAATTATCTGCCTTAGCCCAATGGCAACATGTAGTATACAGATACATTAAAATCCCTTTTAATCATCCTGGGTGTATGCTTGCACCCACTCGGTGTAGCGGAAGCCAAGTTATACCACTGTTCAATCGGACCTTACTGTTATTAGTTTAGATGTCCTGGGGACACTTAGTCTAGGATGCACCACGTGGAGGAGGAACAGCCAGAAATATAATCATTATTGGAAATGGAGACCGGGGTAGTCTAGCGGTACAGCGCTCAAATTCGGACCTCGGTGGACATCGGGGTTCGAATCCCACCACCGGCACTAAATGCGGGCCCACGTTTGGCTTCGTTAATTGTCCACTGCTGAAAGATGCGTTTTTCGTAAAACATTCAAAGTAGTAAACATACATAAAAATAAATAAATAATAAAATAACCATTACTTAGATCCCTAGGATCATTAACATCCAAAATCAAATCATCCGCTTGTACAGATGGGTACTAAAACATATACCCAAAAAAATCGTAAATATATATATATATATAGCAAGTATGATTTATAAAAATGTTTTTATAAGTTTGATAACGGTTATTACATATGACTATTATCAACTTAAAAATTTTTAATCACAAATTGTACTATCTCCATCTAATCATCATAATTAATTATTAATAGGATTAGTAATACAATTAAAAAAAAGTGAATATAGACATTGTTAAAGTACATGATTTACAAGCCTTGATCGATTAGTCATTTGTGAAAAATAATTAGTGTAGTCCAATACATTATAACATACAACAGTATTATCCCATATCCCACCTAATAATAATAAAAATGAATGTGTCACCTGATTCAATCATGTGATTCACATAATCCTTGTGTGTCAAATTTAGCCCAATCATAATATTGGATTAATAGTAATGCACGTATTTTTACAAACAAACATTCTATTAACTTGTTACATTATAAACTGCCACTTATTTATTTATTTATTTATATTAATATTAGGCAAAGGTTGGATGTCATAAACTAATATGGAAGTCAATTATATAACTTAAAAAAATAGAAATATAAACCAAATCAAACACTAAATTTATTATGGAAATAGAAGTAATAATTATTTTAATTAGAAATTAGCATTTATTTTCATTAAAAGGAAATTTCATTTTAACAAATAAACTACTTATTAACACTCAATCAACAAAATTGACAATTTTTTTAAATTGGTCAATCAGATTTCTCATGGACTCATACGCTTTTTAAGATTCGTGAGTTGTTTTTACTTGTTCGTTTAAACATTGTAATTAAAATAATTAAATTGAATTGATAATGTTTTAACGCGATTGAATGAACGCTGATAGTGGTTTGTTTGCTTACTATTGTTATAATCTATATGGGAGAACAACTAATGACTAAATATCTTTAATTAACAAGTATTGGATTCAATTATCATACAACGTCCGCGTACTCACTATATATATTAGGTCGTTACAAAAATAATGGCCATTTGAAGTACTGGGTTTTGAAACGTCATTTTAATACATAATTTGTAGTTCATTTTGGGTAAATTTTGGCTTATATACTAAGTAATGTGTGCTCAGTAATAATTTGTAATTTATTTTCAGCCAAAAATATTTTTGAAACATATAAGGCCCTCAAAAGGTGACCTTTGCCTTCTTATGTTGCATGAGTTCAAACTTGGGCACAATGCCTCCGAAACTTCTGCCAATATCAACAGAGCATGGAGTGGGGGGTCCACTAGTGATCGGATAGTACGAAGGTGGTTCCGAAAATTCCGTAGTGGAAATGAGAGCCTTGAAGATGAAGAAGGTAGAGGACAAACATGCAGTCTTGACAACAAACAACTGCAAGCAGTTGTTGAGCAAAATCCTCGTCAAAGTGTCAGAGAAATGTTTTAAACACTTGGTGTCAGTATTGCAACAGTTTCATGCCATTTACAAAGCATTGGAAAGGTGAAAAAACTCGATAAATGGGTCCCTCATGAGCTCAATGAGAATCAAAAACTTAGGAAATTTGAAGTCCAAAGAAGAAGTAGAATTAACTTCCAGTAATTTTGTTGCATCACAGCCAATAACTTTTTATCAACGAGGAATAAGTAATCTTGTAGATCGATGGCAGAAATGCATAGCTGCGGAAGGCTGGTATTTTGATTAATTTTACCATTTCTATTGTTCATTTTTCAAGAATAAAAGTACGTGTCTAAATCGGCCATTATTTTTGTAACGACCTAATATATATAATATATATATATATATATATATATATATATATCGGATGTAACTGTTTGGTAAAAATAAAAGAGTCCGGTTTATTGTTGTAAAAGAAAACTTTGTCTTGAGAACAAGTTGTCTTTAGCATAAAAAAGGTAAAAAATTAATTGAGTTTATGTGTGTGTGTGAAAAAATTGAAAGGTATGCGCTGCTGATGATTCCAAATAAGAATGAAACAGCTGTACGGTGCTCCTGGTTGACTTAAAAACCTAATAAATTTATTATTCAAGTAAATCTGACAATATCAATATTACATTTCTAAATACAAATAATCCCTTTAAAACCCACTGATAAAAAATTAATTATTATTTAATAAGCTGTATATATATATTGTATGTAAAAATTCCAGACTAAACATTTAAAAGTTTTATTTTAAAAATTATTAAAATTTTATTAGGTCAGTTGTTCTATTTTTATATAAAAAATGTATTTAAAAAAAATAATTTTTTATTTAAAAAAATAGAGCATTAAAAATTGTGCATTATTAAAATTGTGTTTATAATAATAATATTATTATACTAATAATTCTAAGGATTTGGACAATACTTATAAAGTCTGAATTTCAAATAAAAATAATATTCCTAACTGCTACCTTTATGTGGTATATCTAAATATTTAAAATAATACAACAGAATTTGTTTGGGTGCATAACAGTATAAGTGGGTTCAGTTATGGTAGATAGATAGGGTATATAAAACGTTCCTCATGTTTACTACGTACACTATATGTAGCCTTTGGTTTAAGCAAAGTAACTTTGACAAAAATGTAACGTTAGCCTTGTCAAACAATGACAAAACGTTATTATTTTCTACGTTTGTTACGTTTTCAAAAAAAAACAAACATTAAAGCAGCTTGTTTCACATAGCGTACAAATATAGAATTAATGACAAGACAATTATGTTAATAAATAAACATTAAAAATACAAATGTTTTGTTAGAAAAAGAAGTATAAAAATAATTTACCAACTAAATAACTATCTTAAATACATATTTTAGTAAATACACCCATTTTAACAATTACCGCAAAAAATTACAAAGGTATTAAATCATGTCATACGTCCAAAAAGGTAACGTCATATTCATCTAACTTTACTATATTTGCTTTATATTTACATTTAGACAGTAGAGGGGCTAAAATCAAAAAAGCTATCTTTGCCACCTAACAGCCCGGATATCAATGTTATTGAAAATTTTTTCAGTATGCTAAAGCGCAATATCAATAGCATACCGAAATTGAGGATTTATGTGAACGCATTCGGTTTGTTGTTCAATATGAGATGAAACAAGAATATATCAACACTCTCATTGACAGCATTCCAAAACGCCTGGATCAGGTTGTTCAAAAGAAAGGCGATCACATAGATTATTGAATTTTTTGAACGTTATAATGTCCTTAATCATTTGATAACTGAAAAAATTGCGTGCAATCTGTATTTTTATTGATAGTTGACGTTATAAATCATGTTAATCATTTTACTCCATTTCCGATTTTGCACCCGTTGATATTTTATATAATTTTTTTACTTACAATATATATGTATATATAATTATAGTTTTTTTTCAATTATTATATAGTATTGTATATTTTATAATTGAAGTGACGTTTCTCTTGTATGCTATGTAGATGCTAGAGAGGGTTTAGTTAAATAATCACTTTTTTGCAGTAATTGTTGTGAGGGTTGTAATGCGCAATTGGCACAATTGCTGGAATGGTCTAGAGATACAGTGTTCGATTTAGACGTGTATGGGCATGGGTTTGACCCACTTAAATGCGGGCCCACGTTCGGTTTTGCTAAAATGTCCACTGCTAAAATATTCCTTTACCGCAAAACATTCGAAATGCAATTTAATGCAAGTTAGACAATCTTTGGTAAGTATTAATAAAAATCTGTCACAATGGTTTTTATTACAACAAACTTACTTATCATCAATTTGCCAATAACTTCCATATTTTGATTAGGCATTACACAAATATATTCTCCTTCGTCTGAAAGTTGCGCATTTCGCTTGCTAATAAAGCTAGTGTGCCGTGCAAAATCGCTGTCATCTCGTCTAAACCCTCGGCTGTTGTGATCAAAAACCAGCGGAATTCGGTTATAATCGCCAAAAGGCTTAAAATACCAACTCAGTTGTTTGTTGTTCCAACCTTCTTGTTTTACTCGACAATGGAATTCTACGGAATTTCCTTCATTTACCGTTTCCGAAACCGGATTAATTTCGAGACCATGATCATCTAAATGTAAACAGCAAAATATTATTTTTAATTTTGTACTACTTATAAGTAATTTGTTTGTAAAATTGTAAAATCCTTACTTCGAACAATCAAATGTGTTTGCTTGCTGGTTGAGCCTATACGACATTCGTAAGTTCCGGCATGATGCGTTTCTACACTCTTCAAAATAATAATGCTTACACGCAGTCGATCTAAACGGTACACATTTCCCGAAGAGTTCAACAATGGATGACGTTCGATTAACTGATTTTCGAAATACCACGATACTTCTTGCGGATTGCGCTGGTCAAATTCACAATGCAATTCACGTGTTTCACCTGGCAACGAAACCATGACTGATCCGGGGGGCGGACTCATTTCTGCAAAAAAAACGATATAAAATTATTAGCTTTTAATTAGTTTTACTTATTTGTGATTTTACATATTTTATGAAATATTCGAAAAAATTTAAGCAGATTATTATTTACTACTTATTTAAACAAACTTTAAAGAAATTCGTGTAAAAAAATCTCAATCAATTTGTCATTTTCATTTGATTTTTAATAAAAATAGTAAAAGAATTTAATAATTGCTTTATATTTATAAATATTTTAAAATGTAGAGTTTGTACAAAAATCATATTAAAAAAAACACCTACATAAACGTTGATAATAAGTAGAAGTTACATGATTTTTGTTGTAATTGGTCTTTTGTTGATTTATGTGCTTAATTTTATTAAAAATGAACATTGTTTAATACTCTAAATTTATACTTATATGTACATTCAATGTTGATCTAATTGTACCATCATAATATTAATCTAAACTAAAATTTGATTACTTCAAAATGTGTTTACTAAATAATTTATTGAAGTGTTTCAATTAATTTCGTTTTATTACGCTAATTTTTAAAAAAATTACTACTTTTATTTAATCATAAGCATCTGATTATTTTTGTTTTTTTGGTTTTGTTCTATGAAATGAATAAATCAATATTAGAAAATTAATTATAATAAACGTTATGTTATAAATTTTTTTTTATTATTATGGAGTTTTGCTTAAAAAATTATACAGAATAACTTTTCGCACAATTTAAATAGACAAAAACCCACAAAACTATAATAATATTAAAAGAAAAAGAGTTACTGGCGAAACTGTCAATAGAAAAGTTGTTGTGCAATTAAAGATTTTAGTTATTTGACGGCAAAAAGTCGCGCCAAACAATTACTTTTACTGAAATTAGCTAAAACTAAATTGTTTCTTAATAAAAAATAAAATAATGATAAATTTGATTTTTGTAAACAATGAAGTAAACGATATGTGTGTGCTATCGGCGAGACGAATTATGGAAATACCAAAAAAAACCCCATTTACTCCGATTGTTCGAAAAAAGCCTACTCTCAAAAAGTAGTATGTTGGTTTGGTACTAAGTATAATCAGTCTGTCAAATGGTACCTTAAATAGTAAAACATTTGTTTCAATATTATAAAAACCTTTTTTATAATGAAATTGAACACACTTACACTGTTTTACATTTGCATATATTTACTAGAAGAACTCAAATTATTTTTATTATTTAATTGCTACATAACAGTCCGGATGTTAGCATTGTTAAAAATTTCTTTAATACTCTAAAGCACACTGAAATTGTTGTTCAATATGAGATTAAACATGACTATATAAACAACCTCATTAACAGCATATCGAACTGTTTAGATCAATTTGTTGTAAAAAAGAGCAACTGTACCAATTATTACATTTTTTGTACTTAATGATACAAAGAATTAATTGGTAATTGAAAAAATTCATATGCTTTGTTTGTTAAAAAACGTTTGACATATTTTATATTGATGATTTTACTCATTTTTTAATTTTAAACTAGTTGACACTTTATTTATTAAATAGTATTGTATATAGAATAATTAAATTAAGATTTTTGAGATGTTTTAACTTAATAACTACATTTTGAGCAGTAAGTGTTGTAAATGAATTTACTTATAAGTAGGAGTTTACAAACTAACCAATCATTGGTTCGGCAGTTAAAGCCAAACTTAATTCAAGCGTAGCATTGGCAGACATGCTTCCACTTCGTGAGTATTTCGGAGTCCATTCGGCACGGCAACTGTAGACGCCAATATTTTCGTAAGCCAACGAGGGAACAGACAGGCGTGGGTTTGATTCAATCATTTGATTTTTGTAAAACCAATTGAATCTAACTTGTTCGTTAGGCATGGGAGTAACTTTGCAAACCATTTCGTAGGGTCTGCCAATGAGTAATTCTTCCGTAACTGGAATTATGTTTACCATGTGTTGGGTAACTAGAAACGATGTAGATAGATGAAAACTGTTTATTGACAAAACTACTTAAATATAAATACAAGTAATATATATGTATAATATTTAAAATTATTTAGATAAAGTTGTACGCATTTAGACAATGTTTCTAAATAGTTTAATTTAACGTAAAATATAATTTTTTATTAAAAATATAACTGAAATAATATTTAAACATGAGTTATTATTAAATAAATTGGCTTAAATAATACATGGTAAAACGTGTTAGTTTATTAGTAGTATTGTGAGTAGTAAAATAAATTTGATAAATAAAATAGACCATGCAGGTGGGATTAATGTGCGTGTTGGGGTTAGTCAAAATAAATGAAAATAAAAATATTTACAATAGAAAAAGGTACTGCATTCTTATATTGAAAACAATATTAAATAAATATAAAAATGTATTACTTATTTATATTAAAATAAATGTGTAAATATTACTTCGTATTTTATACAGGCATGCAATGTAATGGTTGTTGACAAATTACTTTAATATTGCAAATCAGTAAAACATAAATTTATAAATAAACAAAAATGTACTAAAAATTAATATTAAATAAATAAATATTATTGTAAATTTTGTTGCAACGTGTACCTATTAAAAAACGTTTTTATTTAAATAATTGAGTAACTTACAAATATTATTTCAGTTATTGTTCTGTTAAAAAGTAGATATTTTATATAGTCATACAATGGTTAACCTTTCCATAAATTAGTAGAAAGATTCTCATTACTGTCTGTTAGAGTAATAATGTACAACTAAACAATTATAGCAATTAATACCCCTTCTCCGTAGATTTATTGTATAAATATTTTACAAGGATAATCTTTTAGTAATTGAATATTTTGTGTTTTATAATGCTGAATGTACTCTTACTAAAGTATTTAAGGTGACAATTATAATAGTAATAATAATAATAATATTAATATAATAAAATAATAATAGTAATAATAATAATAGCAATTAGTAAAGATCCTCATTCACAGCATGAAGTGTGTAATCAAATCAATGCCCACATAGCACCGTCTATCTGCTTGTAACAATCCCACATTTTTGTTGCAAACAAACTTATTTGCTAAGTATGTATGTATTTGGAAATGTACCCATTTATCAATTTTTACTAACAATTCAATAATCTGACACAATTGTAATTTTGTTATTTTTATTTGTTAGAACAAAAAAACAACATATTAAAACTTACATTGTCTAAACATAATTTTAAAAAATAAACACAGTTTTTTAGAAAAAATAAAAGAAATAACATGTTACTTAAATACACCTTTTCATTGCATACATAACTCCTATAAAATGTTTTGCAAATTACAATTAAAACAATACTGTATCTAAATTAATCTTAATTTTTATATAAATGTTTTAAAGATAAATATTAAAAATTGGAAATAGTAGTAAATAATATAAAGTAAATAATGTATTTGCCCGGGTAGTTTAGCGGTACAGCCCTCGAGGTGGACTTGGTGGACATGGGTTCGAATCCCACCATCGGCCCAGCTTGGCTTAGCTAAAATATCTCCTGCTAAAAGATGTATCTTGTAAACATTCAAAGTAGTAAAAATAAATAAATAAAAATAAAACATTTTAAATATAATTATATATTTATCTAGAAATATTTATTTCAAAGTAAAAAGTGATTTTCTAAAATTATCACCCATATTAACGTAATTATTAAATTTAAATTATATAATTTTTATAATTATTTGTTCAGTTGTATTTTAGAGATATTATTTAATAATTAAGTTGTGTATTTATTAAACACAATATTAACGATGTAATTATTTTGTTATATTAGGCACAACCAAAACTGAAAATATAAATATAGGCAAAAAATAAATGAAGGATTTTATTTAATTAACCTTAAAAATTATTTGTTTTTTAATGTAACGTTATTATAATTATAATATTTTTTACTAATTTCAATTTTTTGTGAAATAATACAACTGAAAAATAGTACATAAATTTAGAGACATAATTTTATTTAGAAACAGAATGTTATTTCCCTTAATTCACAAAACATTGTTAAATCAAATTGGAACTAATGATAAATTTCGTTAAAAATGCAAAAACATATTTTATTTGCTATGCACAAGTTTTGTACAATTTAAAAGATTCGGTATATACAAAAAACATTTTTCAAGTTTTACAAAAAATTTCTTATTATTTGGTTAGTTAAGGTTAAATTTAAAAACATGTTTCATTTTGTTAATTATTAAACGTTTGGGCATTTTGTTGTTATATTAACAAAAAGAAAGCAGACTTATGCTTTTTACAAAATACAATTGAACGATTTTTAGTGAATGAAATAGGTGTTGAAAAAAAAACCTTTTTCGTAGCCGATCCCAAGTTTGATTTAGTTGGGGGAGGGGAAAGGTTTAAATGCAAAAATACTAACCTGGTTTTTTTTAAAAAATTATTGCTAAATGATGGCAAACAACTAAAACAAGCATGATTTTACTAACGGAGTTTAGGCGAACTCCAAATAAACCATGAATCTTCGATACAAGCGATCTTTAAAGTCAAAAAATTAATGTACAGCCATATGGAACAATCCTGTTGCCCCATGTTTTATATAGCAAAAGGATTTTCAAATAACTGAATAATTATAAATTGGACAAAATTAACAGTTTGTACATTGAAACAGTAACGGTATAAAACGCAATACTTGGCTAAGCATAAAGTATTAAATTATCACAATGAATTGCACAAAATACCTTTAACAATTGTATTATTATTTTAATCTTTATGGATGTATTTTAAACTAAATTGCAATATTTTTTGCAGAAATCGTATTGTTTTTGACTATTGCTACAACTTTGAATGTCTTGCAGGAAAACATTTTTTAGCAGGTGTCAAACAACCACCATCATTTAGTACCGACACCGGGGATTTAACCCATGCAAGATAAGCGTTATACCGCTAGATTACCTTGGCACAGTGTTTAATATTATATTTAAAAACATTAACTTTAACCTTTAATAAATTAATTTTTTACCTAGAAACTATTATCAAATATCTGATTTTTTAGTTCTTATCTAACACTAGTGTTGTTTAAGTTCTTTTATTATGATAAATCAAAACATTTAAAACCATTAAAATCTAATCATGACTTTTGCTTTGTTAAGATCACAAACATACATTAATAATATAATTCAAGATATACTAAACTATCTACTCCAAGTCATTATAAAAGAAGGCGCTGACATTTATTATCAACTATTTCGTAATACAAGTAACCATTTGGTAACTAAAATAATTTTATATACATTTTATCTTTACTAATAATTAATGCTCTATTTTATGTCAATAATATTATATCACCTTGATGATAAGTCAGTTGATTAATAATAATGAGCGATGTACATAAATAAATGTGCTGGGGTGATCTAGCGGTACAGCGCTCGACTTGGATTTGGTGGACATGGGTTCGAATCCCACTACCGGCACTAAAATGCGGGTCCACGTTTGGCTTCGCTAAAATGTCTACTTCTAAAAAATGCGTTTTCCGTGAATCATTCAAAGTAGTAAGAATAAAAAAAATAATTGTAGTTTATTAATGCTATATTATTGTAAATGGTGTGAAATCAAACTAAGTTATTCCTGAACTTATCTAATTGATAGATAACTACGTTACAGTAGGCACTGTATGTAATTCCAATTAATTTTTTTAATAATTTTTGTTTATAAAATAAATTATTGTATATTTTTAAAACAACAATTTTTTTACACATTATAAAGATTTGATTGATGCGCTACATTTTTTATAAATATATGACCTTGATACGTACGCTGGTAATGCGATGCCTAAACTTTAACTTTTTCTAGTTAAAACTTATTAAATAATAAAATATGTAATTTATTTACAAAAATAATTATAAAAAAATATTTTTTACTTTTATGTTCCTTTTATTTTAAAAAATAATAACTTTTAAAATAAAATAACTGCTCACACATATACATAGAAATTTAAACTGTATTTTTAAATAATCAATAATTAATTTATTTTAAAAGTATTTTAATATAAACAATTGTAAAATAATTTTTTTTCTAAAAAGTAACATTATTTTTAATAATTTAAGCATAAGGTTGATTTTTATTTTCCATTTCAAAATTTGTAATTTTTTATATAAAGGCTTCTTATTTCCGAGCACTTAATACTTATGGTTAAAACAGCTCAGCGTCGTTATTTATCTTCCCATGATCATGAATTAGATCAAAGTTTTTATAAAAGGGGCACAAAAGTTAAAACAATTATCAAACGCATAAAAATAGCTGTTTCAACTGTGTACAACATTTTGAACAATAGAACAAGCCCCAGATCACTCACAGTTGGTAGAAAACGTTCAACAAGCAAACAAGAGGATCAGTTTATAGTTATGCAGCTTAAGAAACAGAGTAATAAATGTAAAACAAATAAAAAATCAATACTTAGAATATTTTTCTTATTCAATTGTAAGAAGAAGGATGAAATCTGAAGACTTCATTCTTATAGCGGCTTAGTCGTGCCCATAGATTACAACGAGTGGAGTTTGTCAAAAAGTACGAACATAATCCATCGTCATTTTAAAGATCAATATTCTTAATACATGAGTGTGCGATATCCTATGAGCCATGGACTGAACATTCGAAGATTATTTATTGTCCAGATTTCTAATTCAACCACACTTGTACTGCAATAAAAGTGCACATCCTTCATGTGTAGAGGAATATTTTGTAATTAAGTACAATCAGTCTCTAGAATGGATTCGTGCGAGTGGCAATTTTTACAAATTTTCAAACAACTATATCATAGCGACCTGTCTAGAAATGCTACAGGACACTTAACAACCATCCAAGACAATGCTTCTGTGCATATTTCAAAAGTGGTAATGTGTATTTTAATTTTAATATGACTTACAATTTACTATACGTTTACCTTATTTAGACCACAAAAGCTTTGAAAAGCAAAAGCTTACTTTTATTCAACTTCCTCCATACAGTCCAGACCTCAATGTAATTGAAAACTTTTTTAGTATTTTAAAACGTGAGGTAAACTGCATGGAACCTGACGTATCATTAGAAGCGAAAATCAATAATGTAAAAAAATGTATTTTGAAGGATTACATTGGTACGTTGATACATGTTTTCACAAAGCGGCTGGCAGAGGTTGAACAAAAGCGTGGATATCTTTTGAGTTACTGACATTTTAAGTGTGTTACGTTTATTTTGCATATTCATGTATTTTAGTAGATAAAACTGTTTTTTTAAACCAATTATCTGTGTTTGTTTTTAAGTTTTCATAATAGTAGTATTGTACTTTATTGCTAAAACAAGTGTTATTGTGTATTATATTGAAAATGTTTTTGCGAATAATATTTAATGTACATATATTAGTAAAGTATTATCTAAAGTATTTATTAATAAGTGTTATATATAGCAAAGATAATTAGCAAGTGCTACATATACTTCAATATCATAGTAGGTCAACATTGGATTCACTTATGTCACTATCTGTAGACACAGAAATCACATTTATATAACATAGCAATAACATATTATTTTGTTTACAAAAAACATACCTCTAGACGGTCTATAATGCCGACTTTTATATTGTGCTCGATGTATACGGCCGCTCGTTTTGTGAGTTGCTTCACATCGGTAATTTTTTAAATCATCGATATTATTGAGCTGCAAAATTTTGTTTTACCCCAAAAATCAATGTTCCACGTACATTGACCAATAGCAAGGATTTAAAAATGGAGAAAATAAAGAAAAAATAAAAAAAGTTAGCGTACGTTTGCTTTTACATGTATTAATTAATTATAACTAATTTATAATAATAATAATAATAATAATAATGAATAAATTAAATTATGAATAATATACTACTACTAAATAAAACGAAATTATATACATATGTTTGTGCCGGTGTGGTATAGCGGTACAGTAATGGACTCGAAACTGAGTGGGCATAGGGGGGGGGTTTAAATCCCACTACCGATCCATTAGATGCGGTTCTACGTTTGGCTTAGCTAAAATATCCCCTGCTCAAAACTAGATTTTCCGTAGAACATTAAAAGTAGGAAAAAATAATTGAATAAATAAACTGAACAATTTGTATGAAAAATAACAACGCACCATCAAATAAAGTACATTTCCATTTTGGTAAATTCTACCATATTGATCGATCCACTTAAAGTCGTACTGATAATTGACATCCGGAAAGCCTTCAAACGAACACTTGCGTACAACATATCCACGTTGAAGATTTTCCCTTGGCATGGACTTTATAACTAGCTCTTTCCTGTACAGGACTTATCAACATTACATATTTATAAATACGCCCACACATACACATGGATATAATACAATACATTATTTACATTTCTATTAAAAATTGTATTTTTCAAATGTTATAAATGGTAATTTAATTATGGAAATCTGCATTTAAATAATTAAAATGAAATGTGTTCATGCACAAAACAAAAAGAACAGAAAATATATCATTTTTTATCACGAATTGTTAAGGTTTAAATATAATTTATATTCGTTTATTGTAAAATTTAATTCAACTACTTCATGCAAAATAAAATTAATTTGGAAGACATGCTGTTAAATTAGTTTCATTATTGTCCAAACTCAATTCCGAGTGTTTAAAAACATAAAATTGAACAGTAAAAATTTAGGACGTTAGATATTAATATAACATTTAAAAAAGATATAAAAGGTTTACAAAATAAAAAAATTGGTATATATATATATATATATATAACTGATAATCAGGGGATATATTTTAAAACTTATACTTTTATGTTTAAAATAGATCATGTTATATTTATAAAATATTAAAATAATTTGACATTCTATAAAACAAGTTAAAATAATTGTTTCAATGTACTGTGGTAGAAAACATTGGCTGCTTGCAATATTCACACTTAAATTATTAGAATCGAAAAAATTTAAATTGTTTTCATTTTTGCATATTTATAAAATTAATTAATAAAAAAATATTACTATTTAACTTAATTATTTTTGAAAACATATTTTCAAAAGAACATGTAAACAAATAAAGACAATGTAGAAAAATGTTAATATTGGATTACAAAATTTATTTTTAAAACCTGCGATGATTCATGTTACGCCTAGCTTTACACAAAGATTCAGATTACTGGAATTTACGAAAAGGTATAAAAATGATCATTTACGTTCTTACAAATAAACAGATTTAAATATGCGCTTGTATTTACAAATTTTGGATTTATCACTCCAGAGTCGTATGAAGTGAGGACTTTGCTGAAGATCACATTTTTTTGGAAAAATAAGGTGCTTATGCATCTTGTCTACATACGTATTGTACTAAGATGTGTCTGAAGATACAAAAATAAATTGTTATTAACAAAATTGTAAACAGTAAAAAATAATTAAATTTTAAAACATATTGAAGTCATAATTTTAGAAAGATGCTTTAAAACATTGAATGCATGTTCAAAATAATGCTGCGGTATACAACTCCAAGAATCAATAATAGTTGTATATTATTATTAGAAATTAATGTTGCAAATATTGTTACTTAATGTGTGTTATTATTAAAATAATATCTAAGATTTTAATTAATAAAAGTTGAATATGTTTAATGTATGCAGTAACGATAAAATTTTATGAAGTATCTCGATACGTTCATTTTCCCATTTCAACCATTAAACATAGTATATTTGTACATATTTTAAAAATGTTTAAAATATGGTTACTTGTAATACTAGATTAATATTTAGAAAATGTTTTAATAAAATGTTTAACTTTAACAGCGGTCAATAGGCCTACTGTATTTTTAAAAACATTCTAAAAATTAATTTAATTCAATATACTACTTAAATATATAATAGTCATTAATGCTATTAAAAAAACTAATGCATACTTGTTTGAAGTGGAAGTGTTTTTTCAAAAACCTCATTATCATCCAGTCGTGTAACTTTGCATATTAATGGATAATTTAAATCCAATTCTGTTGCACTAGAAATAAACAAGTTTTGGCTATTTGACACTATCCTGACATCATCGCCGGGAACTCGTTGAATCCACTTGATAGAAAACGGATCGGTGCTATCTTCTACCGAGCAACGCGAATAGATTTGGTCTCCGAGATTTATGTTTTTAGAAACTGGCGTAAGTTTAATTTCAGGTTCATCTTCTATAGCTTCGCCACTAAATGAAAATACGTCTTCTGTGAGTAGAAACAATGAAAACATTATTCAATTAGTATTAATAAAAGCTAAACGTTGAAAATCAATTACAAAGGTGGCTAAAGTCAGTTTAATTCAATGTAAAGTGTTTCACTTTTAACAAAACAACAAATGAATAATTTTTGAAAAAAAAGTTATGGCCGTAAATGTTCTAGTTATAAAGTACTGATTACAATTGATCTTTATTTTTTAAGCATTGAATCGATTTTGTAAAAGTTTCCTTATTACTATACTTTTTAATTTTTATTGTCTAAAATGTTTTACAAAAAACATATTTTAGTAGCAGATACTTTAGTTGGCTATTGGTGCCGGTAGTAAGGATTGAATCCAAAATAACAATAACGAGAATAATGACAATACTACTACAACTAATACTACTACTACTATTAATAATAATAATAATAATAATAATAATAATAATAATAATAATAATAATAATAATAATGGTAATAATAATAATAATAATAATAAAATATTAAAAACAACAACAATAAATGTTTTATTGTTGTTGTTATTATTAACTAAATTATTTCGTTAATTTTTATTTGGCACTATAAATTGGACAAAGACACTTTGCAGCACCAATTACAAATTGGTAAACAGTTATACAACAATTATAAAATTGATAAAAAAGAAAACAATGAAGATAAATGTTTTTACAACATAATTATTTAGTGTTTTCTATAACAATTGCATTTAACTGTACAAATGTAAAGGTAAGGACTTTAATATTAAGTTAACTACTTCCTTATAGTTTTATTGTGTATGTAACAGATTTCCAATAGAACACTATTAATTTGTTTATTTAATATATATATTATATATATATATATATATATATATATATATATAAACTCTGCCTAGTTTGGATCAGAAATGATTCAATCTAGCCAGTCCCAAGCCTGGATAAAGGAGAAGGGTTCGAGCGCAAGGTTAGTAACCTGGCCTTTGTAAAAAATTCATACTGCTACGGAAACAATAAGAGGACGCCATTCCGGAAAACAACAGCAAAGAAGTAATCGCACGTATCTCGATGACAGAGTTACACAAATGACAGGGCTGAGTGAAAGCCAAAAAGAAGCTCAATCTTCGATTTCTCATGTTCTCTTTGAATTACAAGACTTTGATGTTAATTTTTGCTGTAATTGCTATCTTATTGCCCCATGCTTTTTTTTTTAAAGCAAAAGGGTTTTGTAATAATAATAATAATAATAATAATATATATATATACAATTATTACTATTTTTCCATTCTACATATTACATATAAACCAAAAAAGCATAAGTTATCAAACGCTCGATCTAACAAAGAACAACTTTAAGTTCTGCTGCCAACTTTTACGTTTGGTTTTTGTGTAACCGTCTGCTTTGTTATTCATACTTTTAGCAGAAATATAAAAACAACAACAGCAACAAAACAAATTGTTTTATTTTTCCAATTGTGTATGCGTGTAAATTATCCCAGTTCAATTTCGTAAGATACAATTCATACAACAAATACTGCAAGAAGGTCATTATTGGATTAAAAAATATTTTTACAATCACATAAAAATACAAAATACCGACATTTTAATTATACAACATACAATATTATATAGTAATTAAAATACAAGTATAATTTTACAGATATATATTCTAACTAATAAAAACTTGACATAACATATTTACTGGTTCATAATCTAAGATTGAGTAAAATTGTCAACATAAAATACAACGTATCTAATTTTTAGAATAACTAAATTGTTTTTTATATAATTTACTACAAAATATTAAATAATGAATGTAATGGCTTGTGTTTGTAACCACGTGGTTTAGGTATTTTGGATTGTTCTTGGTTAAAATGTTGGTATACTTTATGTGATCTAACTTTTAACAAAAAAATTGATTTAGATAAATAATTGTTTTTTGATTTAAATCTGTTTAATCCTGTTTTGCTTTATTATACAAAAAAGAAATGAAATAAATACCAATAATTTAAAAACCATTAAATGGCGATTTTCAAAAATATAATTATTTTTATTCTAGCCCGTGTTATGTTCAAATGAATGTTTTTTATTTAAACAAAATAAATTAAAATTAATTTTGTAAGATCATGATACAGATTGTTGTTTTTATAAACAATTTTGACCCTGCCATAAATAAATTATATTTTAATTTAAAAATATTATATTTTACTATAAAAATATCGGTGCTTAAATTGATTAATATAATTTTCTAGATAAGTTATTTAATACATTTTACAAAATGCATATAATATTTGTTGCAAAAATATTTGTATCTAATTGTAAAATTAAAAATTTTTACAAAATATTTTATACATGGTAACTTGTTTTAATTTGCTATAGATTAATCTTTTTAAATCAGTGTTTTATCATCTACGATTAAAATTAATTAATTATTTCAATTTGCTATTGCAGAATACAATTTTGGTTCTTTTATTTCGCAATAAAAATTTAACTAAACATTCTGTGACTAAAAAGTTAAAACAGGTTATTTTTTTGCTTCTAGTTACCAAAATATCTAAATTCCTGTTAATTATTTTTTATAATCTAAAAACCTAGTGTATTTTATTTTTTAAAAGTTAAACAATATTTTTTTTTAACAAATAAAAATGAGTAATCAATATTAAAAAAAAAATCCAATGTATAATTAAAAACACTATTCTAATTTTTAAATTGTTTTAATAAGATATACTGTATTTTTAATTTAAAATTTTATGCAAATATTAACTTTTAACTTACATTTTACAACAAATTAATATTTTTAAGTAAAAACCAAAGCATCATTTTAAAAGTAATCGGTTTTCAAATTATTTCAATTATTTATTTCTATGGTAACATGATTTTATAGACATATTTTAAAAATTATTTATGTAAAAACTAAATATTCAAAAATAATTAATTAATTATTTTTTTTACGTAAATTATTTTTTTAATTTTTAATTTTTATTATGAGCTAGGAACAACATTAAATTTTGTATTGTAGAAACACAAATTTAGAGTAATACAAAGGATTTGTATTAAGCACATAAAATTAATAATCGATTATTTATTGTAAAATATGCGTAAATTGCATTTAGTAATACCATTCATGTAGAAGTAGCTTTTGAAAAACATTTTTAAATAAATATTTTTAAGTGAATATAAAGCAACTCTTAAGTACTTTATATTATTTTTTAGTTCCCAATATTTATTTTTACAAAAAGAAAACAATCGTACCTAACAAATTAATGTAGATTAATACTTTTATAGATTGTTGCAGTATTTGTTTCAGTGACTGTCGTTTATATGCAACAACCACATCTATTATGTAATTGAAACGTTAAGTTGTTCCTTAATAAATAATAAAAAACACTTAAACATAATGACCTTTCTATTTTTTTAATTATAGTTGCAATTGCTAAATTATTTTTTCTTAATATTTAGAAGCAAATAAACATTTTCATAAATTAAAAAAATAAATATAATTAGTGAAATAATATTTTTTACAGTTTTGAAAATGGAATATCATAACATTTTCCCACCAAAACAACTGTCAACAAGTTTAGGAAAATAAGCAATGCTTGACCCCTCCAATGTATCTGCATTGGATGTTGATTTTAAATAGAAAAAAAAACATTTTTCTTAAATGCTATATTTTGTAGTTTTGCACATGCAATAAACACAAATAATTTGCAGTTAATTTAAAGGTTAAATACACCATGTAGATAAACCGCTGTCAAAATTGGCACATTAACATTTTATTAAAATAATGCTTCAACATTACTTCACCAATATAGATAATAAAATTATATAAATAATGTTTTTATACATAAAGAATTACCAATTTCCCGCTTAGATACAAAACCCAAAAGTTACATATTTTGAGAAAATAAAAATTCGATTACATTATTTGCTTAAAAATAAATTATATATATATATATATATATATATATATATATATATATATATATATATATATAATTTATTTAAAATAAAGGTTATATATTATTATAATTACATTAAGCTTTAATGCCTCACTAGATATACACTTAGCACAAAAATACATTTCTACTATCAATAAAAAAATAAAAAATAATAATATTACAAAAAGTATAGTACAAATAATAAGAACAAAATAGAGTAAATAAAGTCACGTGATAATTTCTATTTATTTATTTCTATTTGCTATTTTGCATGTTTTACAAGATATTTTAGCAAAGTCGAACGTGGGCCCGCATTTAGTACCGATGGTGCGACTCAAATTTATGCGCTATACCGCTAGATTACCTCGGCACTATTGATGTAATCAGTACGATAAAAATGCGGTTAAATAATTCAAAATTACTATACTTGGAATCAGTTATTATAGTTAAATTATGGTGCATGATCTACAAATTAGTTTAAACAAATGCCTAGATGAAAAGATAAAATTAATCCTAGTGTAATAAGTTTGTTAAAAGTTCTATTTTGTTTAATTTTGCAAATGGTTAATACTCTGCATACGTATGACAGACATGAGTATTTGTATTGATTAGTTTTGGCTTTCATGTGCAGGTATTTATTAAGTAAATAAGGATTATCACTTGAATGATAAAAAAAACAATTTTTAATAAATTTAAAATATTGATAGGCCTCTAGCTAGTAGAAAATTAATTTCCCAGATGGAATAGCTGGTTGAACGCTAGATTGGTTAATGATGACTTCGATTTTCACTTTTGATACTAAATGCAGGTTTTTATTGGTCTTTTCTAAATGTCTGCTTGTTGAAAAATGGGGTTTTTCACACACACACACACACGTCTACGTACACGTACACACACTAAACATTCCGTTGAAACCGAATAAAACAAAGATAATAATGTTCTTCAAACAGCAAACATAAATACCTTACTGTACAAATTAATTAGATCAAACATTTATAAACGTTTTTTCAGTTTAACACACTCTTAAAAAATTTCTAATTGAAATGGCATTTTGAAAACATGTTTAATTGCAACTTGTTATGTGCGTATTTTGCCAACTAACGCCCCCTTTTTTTTTATGTCAAATGTCATATAAACGTGATTGTCAAACATATATTGGGAATATTATATGTGTTAAAATGTTAAAATTACAGAAAACGTAAAATTGATTTAGTTATAGAGCCTTCCAAAACAAATAGTATAGAGAAATTTTTTCCCCATTGCTTTGGAATGTTACAATGAAGGCAGAAAAAGGAATGCAAAATAAAAACTGATTTTTAAGAAATAACAGAAAAAAAAGCGGTTTCCAGATTTAATTGTCCTAAATTATAACCAAAAGCCTGCTTGAAGTCTTCAATTTAAAATTGCGAATAAAAGATGTACTTTTAATTTATTAATACAAAATATTTTTTTTGATTGTTAAATTATAATATATAGTGCTTTTATCATAATCATATAGTGTATAATCATGTGGCGTTTTCTATCCGAAAAATTAAACATAATTTAGAAACTTTTATTGTTTTTTTAAACAAACCATTTTTGACATCACATGTAAACTGTCAGAATTAATATATATATATATATATATATATATATATATATCTAGTAAATAAAGAGCTGTTTTTAAACAATCCAGTAAATTTAATAAAATGTTGTAATACATTGGTTATTTTATAAATTAAATGACGATATTATTATTATCATTATCATTATTATTAATATAAACTTTAATATCTCATGAAAAGTACTTTCTGCATACATATATGCGTGTGAGTGTATGTGCCGAAGTGGTATAGCAGTATAGCGATTGTCTTGGATCCAGTAGACATAAGTTTAAATCTCATCAGCAGCACTAAATGCGGGTTTACGTTCGGCTTGGCTAAAATGTCTACTACTAAAAGATGTTTCCCGCAAAATATATATATATATATATATATATATATATATATATATATATATATATATATATATATATATATATGTGTGTGTGCCGGGTTGGTCTAGCGGTACAGCGCTCGATTTGGACTTTGGTGGGCACGGGTTCGAATCCCACCACCGACCCATTACAATGCGGGCCAACGATCGACTTTGCTAAAAGGCCCACTGCTGAAAGATGTTTTTCGTAAAACATTCAAAGTAATAGAGATAAAATAATATATATATATATATATATATATATATATTCCAATATTGAATAATAGAAGGAGATAGTTTTTACATATTGTTGGGGTTTTTAAATTTTCTGAAGGTACTAGGCTTTTACATTAATGGACGCGTTTTTGTATTTAGCTAGTGTCCCGAAATGTAAACCCTTCTTTAATTGATCCCAAATGTTTACTTGTTAAAAAGGGATATTTCGTACCCCTTTTAATGCAATAAAATTAGAAATAATTAGTCATTGTTTAAATTACGTTCTGCAAAATTATGTTATAATAATAATAATTATTATTTGTAAGAAAATTTCAATTTAATGTGGAATCATACATGCTATTGACATTTACCTAAAACATTGTAATTTCACTTTAGATGGAAACCAAAGTTACATTTGGTGCACAATATATTAGTAGAATGCTAGTAATTCTAATGGTCTTAAAAATCTTTGTAAAACATATACCTAGGGTACTTAAATGGTATCTTAATGTAAACGTATACCGTTAGACTAAAGGCGGTAATCCTGAAAAAAATCAGACAATTTTGTTAGACGGATGCCATTTATTAACCATAAACTTTGTTATTCTCCTACCTTTGTTACGTTTATAAAAAACCCATCAAAGTCGATCGTTTAATAATGTACTGTACAAAGATAGGAACAATAAAAAGATATACATTTGTTAGTGTTTTTTGATTTGTTAAAAGCACTAAGCTTTGTTTATATGCATTCCATAGAAAATTGTATGCAATTAAAATTAAGAAGCAAATGTAAAAACATTTGTCATATACCAAGTGTTTATTATAGCTAAATTTTTTGAAGCATTCTGAAAATTACCTGATTATGATTAAACTCGTTTGCTATATGATATTGTCACAATTAGGGAAAAAAGTTGTTAAATTGTACACTAATTTTTCGAAAATTTTGCACTGTAAAAAGTATGGGGAAACAAGAATGTTCCATATAATTGTACATGACATTCTATTCGCATTATGTCAAATCTTGTTATCGGACATACGCTACTTTTATTTCTTTGCCATAGTTAAATAAATTGACGTTCTTTTGTTGTTTTTTTCGCAACATATTTTCTACAAAGGCCGGGTTGTCAATATTGCGCTCAAACCCTCCTTTTTTTCAACCAGACTTGGGACTGGCCACCGTTTAATTAAAATGTTTACATTTTTAAAACGTTTTAACAACAATTTTTTATTTATATTATATTATTATTATTATTACTTTAAAAGGTTTTACGGGAATTATGTTTCAGCAGTAGACATTATATCAAAGCCAAATGTAGGCCCGCATTTAGTGCCGGTGGTGGGAAAAGAAGGCATGTTTACCAATATTTAATTCAAGCGCTGTACAGCTACAGTTACATATTTAGGTAGGCCTAGCTTTGAGTTGCATAACTAGGATTGGAATTAAATTTTCTTGCCATGGTACATAATGTTTTTTTTATTGAAAAATATTTCTTTAGTCAAATATCCTATTAATAACATGTTACAAAATGTATGTATTAAATAAAATAAAATAGATAATGATTAAATATAATTAACATTTTTGCTATTATTTAATTGACAAATTGAATTGTTACTGTATAGCCTTTAAAAATAGAAGTTGTTTTTAAAACAAACAATTTATTTATTTAAATTTAATGTTTGTTATTTTAAATGTTTTCACGAGAAACATTTTTCAGCAGTCGACATTTTAGCAAAACTGAACGTGAGCCCGCATTTTAGTGCCGGCAATGGGATTCGAACCCATATCTACCGAGGTCCGAATTCGAGCGCTGTACCGCTAGACCACCCCGGCACAATTGTAGTTACTTTAAACAGAAAATGTTAACAAATTGATAGCTAAATAATGTCTACTGAGCACTTAAATGTTAGTTCGAGATATTAGATAATTTGAATTTTAAATACTCAAATGGTAAATAATTTTTTGAGCAAAATAGAAAGCAAAATAATGATGGAAATTTTCAAATATATCGTCAAATTTAATATATTGGAGGATGGTGAAAACAAAATTTATCATTTTTCGTGTTCTACCAAATCAGGTCTAAAATAAATTGTAAACGCCATTGACGTATGGAGGCATGTTAAAGGAATAATAAATTTAATACAACGAACGGGATGGTCTAGCAGTACAACGCTCGAATTTGAACCTCGGTGGACAAGGGTTTGAATCCTGTTGCCGGCACTAAAATGCGGGCCCACGTTTGGCTTCGCTAAATAATGTCTACTGCTGAAAGATCTTTCTTGCAAAACATTCAAAGTAGCAAACATAAAATAAATAAATAAAACTTACTATTAATAGAATTAGTAGAGCGACTCCTTGTTATGGCTCTGCCGATCGTTCACCTGCTAAACCGTGTGTTTTGTAAAACATTTAAACTTTAAAAGCCATTTTAAATAAACGTCTCTGTTTATTTAGCCTACTTTTTAGTTATAGAATTTAATTAAATTTTGCATAATTTGTTGTTTTATTAATTTAATAGAAACGTATCTCTTTAATACAGCATTATAAGTTATAATTATATTATAATAAGTAGTATCTGTATTATTTATTATTTATTTAACAGATGTTAATTATTTTTTATGATATTTGTACAAAGTTATGTTGCTGATTTTAAAACAGAAAATGTTTTATTAATGTTACATTAACGCAGTGTATGTTTTACACATAATTATGTTTAATAATGAACAAGTCTAAATTACTCCAATTTCTAAAATTTCGCACCTTACAATAATATTAGATTTTAAACTAACTATAGTTTTTTTTAAACATTACTAAATAGTTGACGCTAAATAAATTAAAACTCACTGTAGAACTATGTAGTAATTGTATAAAATTTGTCGTTCAACATTTAATTCGCTAGTGAATAAAATTGCTAAAACTTTGCATACAGGTAAATCTTTTGTTAGCTGTTAATAATTAAAAGTATAAATACATTTTTTAAAATGTTTTAAAAGTTAATTCATAAGACGTCTTATCGATATAAACTAAAATAACATAAATTTAATATTTAGTAAAAAAGATTAAAAGCAACATTGAATAAAAGTACATATTCTTGGGCGGACGAATCAAATGTTATAAATCGTGTTTTTCTTTAATTTATTATTTTTATTTTAATAATTCATGTATACTACTTTGAATGTTTTAGGGAAAACGCATTTTTCAGCAATCAACCGTTTAGCAAAACTGAACGTGGGCCTGCATTTAGTGGGCCGGTGGTGGGATTTGAATCTGTATCCACCCGAGTCTAAATTGAGCCTTGTCCCGTTAGATCACACAATTAATTAGTCTTTTAATTTTTTAATCTTCAACTGCTGTAAAATTACCGTCCCTATTGTTTGGAATTTTATACTCAATAATAGAATTAGTTTTTAGGCTAATTGCTTGTTTTTAATTTATCTCAAAATAACTAAAATGTTAATGCTCAATAATTTAGTAACTGCGTGCAAGTTGATTATAAAAATAGTCGTTTAACTTTAGATTTTATAGTCAATTAAATTGCTAAATAAATTAGCTAAACGGAAATGTTTTGTTAATTGGAAGTTTTTAAATTATAAACGTACATTTTATAGTGTTTCTAGAAGTAAATTAATAAAGTGCCTTATAAATGTAACTTTGCTTAGTCCTCTTTTTAAAACGATTATTAAATTATTTTTAGAATTGAAAACTATGCAGAAAAAATATTTTTAAAGTGTCTACTTTAAAGGTTAACAGACATGATGTAGTGCCAATTGCTCTTTTGTATCATTTTATTTCTTTCTAATTTACATTGATACACTTAATTTTTTTTAGAATGTTATATTAGTATTGTCAGATTCACTTGAATAATAAATTTACTAGGTTTTCCAGTCAACCAGGAGCACTGTACAGCTGTTTCACATCTTTATTTGGAATCATCAGCAGCGCATACCTTTCAAGTTTTACACACACATGAACTTGCACCCACGCCCTATCTGGTGTCAGGCCAGCGCCATATAATTCCTTAAAACCCCATTGTTAAACACTTAAAAATTGCTTTACATAATTTTTGTTAAAATATTTTAATAACACGCAGCATTAAAATACAGCAATTTGTCAATAAATAGCATGAAACAGATTGAGAGTAGCACTAGTATAATAAATTATTGGTTAACTAATACCTATAGTCACTTAACTCTATGGAAATGCCTAATAACAATTGTTAATACAGTTAAATTCTTCAAATATCACTTTTAATTTAAAAATAAAAATATAAGGTTAAGCAAGAATCCTAAATATTTTGAAGTTTGGTTAAGTTGGAAATTGGCCTGATCCTATCATATAAATAAAAATAGACAATTTTTGGACACAATATAAAAATATTGAAATGTTTTCATGTAAATTATAATAGTATTAGCTTGTTTAAAAAATATATTTTTGTCCCAATTATATACTTATTCTAGTTATTTTCAACAATCTTTTAAATAGATGCGTCATTGTCATAATTAGATTAGAAATTACTGTCGCCTGTTGATCGGGAAAAGTAATAAACAACGAGAATTATCTACTGGACACTAACCGTAACATTAAAAAAAATTTATTCATTTTAGTTGCAAAATAAACATCTACTATAATTCGTATGTGGTAAAATTATTAACCAGTCTAGAAAATATGACTTGCGCATATAAATGACTGTTTTTCCTATCGCATTTTACAATATTAACCAATCTATTTTTGCTACTTTGAATGCTCTACAGGAAACGCGCATCTTTCAGCAGTGGACATTTTAGCGAAGCCAAACGTGGGCCCGCATTTTAGTGCTGGTGGTGCAATTCAAACCTGTACCTACTCAAATTTACGGTTGGTGACGAAATTGAATCCTATATTGACTTTCTTTGATATTTAAGACTATTTAACACTTTTTTACCATGTTCCACAAAACATTTTACAATTGGTAGTGTGTTTTTCAGTATAACGTACAGGTTCGATTTATTTAAATTACAAAAAGCTTGTTGAAAAAAAAAACCCGATCTTCGTACATTTGATTGTTTACAACCCGATTTTAATCGTTAACGTTTTTAGAGGCTAAATTGATAAGTTGTAACTAATATTATTTATGTTATAAAAAATGGAGTTTCAAAGGATTTTATTGGGACCTTGATAGTCTTAGATATAAAACGGCTGGCAGAAACTCTATATAAAGAAGTCAATGTTACTTGAATTGCTAACATTACAACGTTTGTAACTTTTTCTTTGAATATCAATGTGCTTTGGCCAATAATATTCTATTTTTAACAAATTACACGTGTTTGCTTTTAAGTTTTAATAAACAGAGTTATGATTTACTGCTACAACGAGTGCTGTTATACATTATAATTACAATGTTTCATGGCAAATGATATGATATATATATGCCTAAAATAAGTAAAAAGTGCTAAATATTCTTAAATATCAAACTAGAACATTATAGGATTCAATTCCGTTATTGACTGTAAGAAACAGATTAGATTATCGTTATTTGTTATTTATTTATTGCAAAACTGTTAAAAAATTGGGGCAACAAAACTATTCCACATCATTGTACATTGGAAATTGTGTTTAGTCCAATTTAAATTCTATTTGGATTTGACCAAATCTCGTTATCCCAAATGTGCGGCTGCTTTTCATTTGCACTAACATAATGAAATGGTGTTGCTGTTTATTTAGCGATAGTAATATTTTTACAGAAACCAGAATGCTAATTTTGTACTCCTCTTTTATCAACTACACTAAAAATATTATTATTATTATTATTAATATTATTATTATCATTTTAAATGTTAATATTATCATTATTATTACCATTAATATTATTATTATTATTATTATTATTATTATTATTATTATTACTATCATCATTATTACTATTATTATTATCATTGTTATTATTATTATTATTATTATCATTATTACTATTATTATTATTATTATTATTGTTATTATTATTATTATTATAACTTCTAAATTTTTATACAATGTTCCACAATTTTATAAGATATTTATATGCCCACGTTTATCAGTTTAACAACTGTTTTGTTTATTTTTTCAATTAACAATTAACATGAAATTTATTCGCTTTTTAATTTTTTCTTATCCTAATGGTGTCAAATATTTTTGTGTATTTAATGATCTTAAATGTACCTTTAGTAAAGTATCAAACTTGCAAAACACACATATATATATATATATATATATATATATATATATATATATATATATATATATATATATATATATATATATATATATAATGTGCATGTTTGCCAAAGTAACATTTATGTCTATTATATTAAAGTTTTATTCCGGTGGTGACCCTTATTTAGTTAAAGTAGATATTTATTCCCCAAATATTTTTTAGACATCAAAATAAAATTATCGGTTGTTAATTAAAATCATGTATAAAGTGTGAAATAATAACAGTTTTTGAAATTACCAAACATGAACAAATATTTATAATTTATTATAGTAGGTACCGAAGTATTTGAAAAAGATAATTGTTTTTATTTGTATTATTGAAACATTTTTTTAAATTTAATGCAATTGTAAATGGTTTATTGTTTATAGTAGTAATAATAAATTTGTTATTTATGGATTAATTAGTATTATGAAACTATTCTATGACATGTTATAGAAGTATTAATCAATGTAAACCTTTTTTAAAATTGTGATTATTTTATAACTTTATATACATTTATGCATATTCAATTGCTTAAAATATATTTCTAAGCAATATCTGATTTAATAAAAAACACTCTTCTAGAAGTATATACAAGCTTGTATATACCAAAAGAAATAACAAATGTACAAAAAATAGGTTTTGGTCATGGTTACAATAGGAGAAATAATTCACGTGACAGCACATGTAGCAACAACAACATAATTTTTATAATAGAAGTAGCAAAACTGTAAGTAATAGATAACAATGTAGTGCAAATGGAATGTATAAAATGATACATGTAATTTTTCTATTGCATAATACGTAACTTTAAATACATTTTGCATGTTAGTTTTTAAAGTACATGAAAATAATATGCATATTCAAGGTAGCATGTTTCTAATTTAACGTATTGAAACTCTAATTATAGCATGTTCATTGCTGCAAAATTATGACATATTAAATAACGTTGTGTAAAATAAAAAGAGAATTATGCACGTGGTTTGTAAAATATTTACGTGTTTTCTATTTTTGCATGTTTCATTTTGTCATAAAACAACTCCGTAATTGACTATTCGGAAAAACACATTAGTGGTAATAGTATAGGAATGTACTTTTTAAAATATTGACTATTTTTGTGTCAAACATTTACAGATATTCTGACAAATGAAACAAATTACGTACTATTTTTGACAAACGAATCATCAATTTTCGTTATAATTTTTTTCTCTTTTAAATACAGTGTTTGACAAAATTGTTTAGATTTTTTTTTAATTGCAATTAAATATTTTAAACTATTTTCTAAATTATTTTATTTTAAATTAAGCACATGTGTCTGACTACGTAAGCAGTTATTGTAAATTAAAAATCAATTTGTGTTTTTAATAATTACAGAATATAACTTATTATATAAAAATATTTAAAATTTAAATAATTAAAAGTTTGAGTACGGTATATACCAGGTAATATTGATTATAACAAATTATATACATGTATGTTTATTTGTTTTTAATCATGTTTTTTATTAGGTTGTTGCTACTTGGATGTTTTACGGAAAACACTTTTTAGCAAGTAAAACAGGTAGTGAGACTCAAACGTGTACTTACCCAGTTTTGAAGATAGTGTCCTATCAAAATGGGTCACCCGAACACAAATGCTTTTTAAAGACCAACATAATATTATATTGTCACTTTCGTTAATTTTTTCCACTGCTACAGAAACATTTTTTTATTAATAAGACAATTTAAGCAAAGCGTTTATTACCAGAGTACACGTGTAAAAACTTAGCTATTGTAGCGATGTCTTTAACAACATTGAAGAAACTGTGTAAAATGATTATAACTAAAGTTTGCTATACTTTTTGTCACTAATACAAAAAGTAGAAATTGCTTTTTTTTGTAAAGTTTATTTTTAACTAAATACATAGATTTTTAATGAAAGTAATAATGCATTTAAAATAATGATGATTATTATTATTATAAAGCTTTGTACAACAATAATTTTTATTAATTATTTACAACATTTAAACTTAATTTTAATTTGTTTTTAATTTCTACCTTAGTTCAATTAATTAAGTAATTTTTTAAAGTTAATATAAATATAAATAGTATTTAAATAATTTGTATAAAAAGTAATTAATATTCTGAAATAAATAAAGCTATTTAAAAATTTAAAAATATTTTTTTTAATAACGTAGTTAATTAACTAAAAAATTTTCAACAATTACATAATTAAAAAACAATTGTTTTTTTACAATAAACAATATTATATTTTAAATGTAAAATACTTTTAATTTTATAAGTATTTATTATTAATTATTAAACAATTAAAGTTTAATGTAAAATGGTTTATAATTAAAAGTTAGATAAAATTATCCACATAAAACATAATATGAAATAATTCAAAAATACAAATCTATGCAATGTTTGTAGTTATCAAATCCGTTTTAGCATTATACATTACAAAGAACTTAATAATTAAAATGTCGGGATTGTCTATCAGTACGACACTCGATTTCGTCTTGGGTGGGCATGGATTTAAATTTAACTAAAATGCAAACCCACGTTTGGCTTTGTTAAAACGCACACTGCTGAAAGGTGCATTTCCCGTAAAACATTCAAAGTAGGCAATATAAATAAATAAACTAAATAACTTTTTTAATATGCTCTAGTTTAAGCTGTCTACTGGTTAATTTGTTGATATAAATTTTGTAATATTATTTTTAACAATTAAATAGGTTTTGATTGATAATTTTTTAATTTCTATATGTTTATTAATCTTACTTCTTATTATATTAAAAAACATTAATCCTATTAATATTGTTAGTAAAACAACAAATACTCTCATATAAATTGTATAAATGCATTTTAGATTAAAACATATTTTACACATTGAACTATAAATGCAACTGCTTGAGGTAATTAATGTAATTTTCAATCTTACAATTATTGTCTACTTTGTAACAAAGTTTGTAAAATATAAGTTCTTAACGTTTGTACAAAATCGACTGTATACATTACTCCATTGTAATATTTGAAATGTTAATGTTTTTCAATCAATGTCTATTCGTTATACAAAAAAATTACTAAAAATTGAAAACGGTTTAATTTAAGTTGCTATAAAATTAATTTAGTTTTTTGTTTTGTACTAAAAAGTAACCAAATAATATTTATTAATAAAAAAGATAAAAAATATTTTTGGCCTTAACGTTTACTAGATTGTGTATTATTATTTTATCTATAACAGTTACCAATAATTTCTTGTTAAAACGGTACATTAACCTATTGACACAATAAAATGTAAAATTATTTAAACAATATTTCAATAATTGATTTTAAATATTTACAAAATTACTAATTTTTTACTTTGTAAAATCTAGATTTTAAGTAAGAAAATACTTTATGATTATAACACCACGAGCCACATTAACAAAAATAAATGGAGAAAAAAACGATGTTTTAAAAATATAATTAATAATATACAAACTTGCAACTTTTACGCCTATTACATTTAAATTTAAATAAATTTATTTTAAATTAATATTATGAGGTAAATACAACGATAATACCGTGCTTAATAATTATGAACATTAACTGTTTGACATACTTTTTAATAAAATTTGACATGTTAATTAATAATGTAAAACATGTGTAAATGTTTCCCAATAATTGCATTTATTTAAGTGATTACTTTAAAATATAAATTTTTAACTGTTTATATATAGATAGATATAATTTTATATTTATTAACAGCTTATTAAAAATATATTAATCATATAATCAATGTACATTGTCTAAAAAATTTGTATATTTTTATAACTATGGCAAAATTACAATTTAATTAAGTAACACTAAGAATCAAAATATAAGCAATGCATATGTGACAATGTTATATATCTTTTAAAAACCTACCATCTTCTTGACACCACACAAGGGTTACCAAACAAGCTAAGAATGTCAATTGAATTTTGTAAAAATTGAAGTTTTTAAATTGCATTTTTGTTTCAGTGCTGCAGCTGGTGTAAACCAAGTTGTTGAAAATTGTGCTTTAAAACGACTATTAACTATTAAATACAATATGCACTAATGTACAACGGTGTTCTGTGCAACCAATTTGATTTGTTACTAGGACACAGTATAGTAAATTTGTACAGATGCAAATATGTAGTTTGCACACCCAACATATGAACATGTGGTTGTATGTGCGTGTGTTTATAGGCATGTATAATGTTTTATAAATATCATTGGATTACATATCTTGATAAATTACTACTTTAAATTTAAACAATATTATTATTACTGTACAATTTACTTAAAATAATTTTTTTAAATATAAATAATTATGTAAAAAAGAAGCATATATAAAATAAAATAGTTCTAATTATTTTTATTCTTTTCTTACTGTTTATAATAATAATAATAATAATAATAATAATAATAATAATAATAATAATAATAATAATAATAATAATAATAAATATTATTATTATTATTATTATTAACTCTACCGTAGACGATTCCAAGTTCAGTTAAAAAGGAAAGATAATTAAAACGCAAAATTAGCAGCCTGGGTACACTAATAAAAAAACACAGGACATTATTTTTGTAAATTAGTACAAAAAAGTACAAATATGATTTCGATGACAGGGTTAGGTAAAATCAAAAGAAAATTTAGTTTTTAATATAAAAAATCTGCGGTGCCAAATTTTAATTAAATGTAATTTATTCTTCTTATTATTACTAATTATATACTGTTCATAATACTAATTTTATACTACACTAAGAACAAATTAAAACAAATTATTATTATTGGTTTTAACTTAACTACTTGATCGTAAGCAAAAATATCAATTTAACTGGTAAGTTATAACTGAATTAAGTTGGTTTAATATTAATGTAGTACATTTTACCTACATAATTCTTGTTGGATTGTTTATATATAAGATAATTTTATTTACATGCTTTTAATATGCCAAAGTTGTCAAGCAGTACAGTGCTGAACTCGAATTTGGGTTCGATTCCCACTACCGGCACCAAATGTGGGCTCCCATTCGGTTCCCAATAAAGTATCCATTTGCTAAAACATTGAAAATAGTAGCAATAAAAATTATGCAGGTAACATATGCATGCAAATATTCGCTAATGTTAGTAAATCAGTTTATTCATAAAGCTTTACCATTTTCCATTATTAAACATTGATCTTATATTATATATTTTTTAATTAAATAGTACTTGTTTAAAAATAGTAACTAAAACATGCTTTTTTAATTTTAAATAATTATAAAAATATAAATTTTATTCTTAAAAATATATAAAAACAAATTTGTACATATTAGCTTAAAAAATAATTGCAATTTATAATAATAATAAAAATAAATAAATAAATAGTAATAATAGTAATAATAATAATAAATAGAAACGTAATAATAGTAGTAATAAAAATAACAGTAATAATAATAATAAACATACCCAACAATTATAATCATTATAATTGTAATAATAATAATATTAATAATAACAATCAATAATAATAATAATGACAATATTACTACTACTACTAATAATAATACTAATGCTAATACTAATAACACTAATACTAATAATAATAACAATAATAATAATAATAATAGTATAATAGTAACAACTATACTACTACTAATAATTTATCATATTAGAATTGTTAAATGTTACTTTTAAAGTGCACATATTTATAAAAACAAACACAATATACGTTTTTACAGATGCAAAAATTATTTTATTATGATATATTTTCAATATAACACAATATGACTTGTTAATATCATAACATATATTAGAAAATTTGTTGTTTTAATATTTGATAACAAAAATGTTTTACATGTAGGCATTTTGGCAAAAAATATTTTTGCCGCGCAGTCTTGTTCCTTGTTCACCTATCCATAAGTCCAACATTAAAGTTACATAACATAAATAGCAATAATTACAATAATTGTACGTACATTAAATGTTTTATTTACATTTAAAAGATGTATAAATAAAACGGAATTTAAAAAAAAATTCTAATTTGCACACAGCATACTTTTTTATGAATTAGAAAATAATGTGTTAAACCTTTAAATAAGTTAATAATAATAATTCTTTAAACGGAATAAATAACTTTTATTAAAATGTATATTTTCTAAAATTATTTACATATTTTTGTTTAATATTTTAAAAAGAAAATATCGTTTTAATTTATATTTTTGACATAAAAATAATAATCTTTATCATGCAACTAAGCTTTTTAATAATTAATTAAATAATATTTAGGGTTTTTGTAGAGATAGTGCCAGATAATTATAAAATAAACCTGTACATTAATAAAATCAAAAATACTATTTTTAAAATCCAAATCGATATTATAAATGTATATTTAGAAACGTTATTATTATTTAATGTCATAGTTTCACTTATAAGAGCATTAACAATAAACACAAAGTTATTATAATATATACAGCCATTACAACAAATATAAGAGTACCAAATCTAAATTAATTTGTTATGTCCAATTGCTTTTTCGTAACAATACATATTAATAATTATGAATAATGTCAAATACTTAATAGCTGTTTTATATTTACTTAGAAATATTGACTTAAGAATGTCAGGTCATCGTAAAACCACTTCCTTATAAACGTGGATAATAAGTTAAATTTATATAATTTCTATTATAATTGATCTATTATCAATGGATTTTTAAGGGTTTTTATAAGATTTGTGAGATTCACTTGAATAATTAATCTACTTGGTTTTAGTTAACCAAAAACATTGTACAGCTGTTTCATTTGTATATAGAATCATCAGAAGTGCATACCTTTCAAGTTTTACACACACACATGAAGTTGAACCCACGCCCTATCTGGTGTCAGGCCAGTGTCCTAAGCACTGGGCTACGAGTGGCTGAAATTAACTCTGTTAGTACTATTAATTTGTGTGCTTAATTCTATTAAAATTAAACAATGACCAAATGTTAAAATTTGTATTAAGTGCACATTCAACTGTAACCTAATTGTAACGTCAAAATACTTATCAAAACCAACATGTAATTATATTATTTCATATAAGTAAAAATAAAATACTAATTTTTAAAAGATAAAAAAATTGTTAAGTGTGTTTGTTTAAACGAATTAATAATGATTTTTGTTTAACCTTGAGATTCCGCTTATCTGCTTATTTTCTAATCTGTTTGCGTGGTTTGTAAAATGGATAATGGCGATGGATAAGCTTATCATCTTAATGACAGTGAATATTATGCTATTAAAAAAATTTTTAAAATTAAGAATTTTTATCAAAAAGACTGGCAAAATTATTTAGAGTTATTCTTTCAACAATTTATCGTGTTATAAATGGTCCAAATAGCGAAGCCATAATATGTTGAAAGAAAACGTGTAACAACCAGTAGTGATAATGAAAATATTGTTATATAATTAAAAAAATTATAATAAACCTATTTCAAAAACTGAAAAAAATAGTTTAAATAAGTTTATTTATTGAAAAATTAGAAACAGGACAACAGAATTCAGTTTAACACTTCAATTGTTAAAAGTCTAATCACTTAGTAATGGACGACAAAAGGATAATAAATTATGTTTTTTGTAAACAATGGAATAAATAATATTTATGTTGTTGGCCTTCCGTATACTTTGCGGACGGAACAATAATTTGGGGCAAACCATTTGGCTACAAAGTCAAATACTGTGCAAATCGAATTTTCAAAACATTTACCCCCGCTTGTTACAAAGAAAGCCCACCCTCGACAAGTGATGTATTAATTTGGTATTAAGTATAATCAAATTATATCTTTTATTTTAAATAGTGAAAAGTTTGTGTCAGTTATGAGGATTGTTTTTTATTATACAATGCAACACACTTACACGGGGGTCACTACTGTTTTTCAGGACAATATCCCATGTTATACGTCCAAAAAGCAAATGTTATAATAATCTGGGTTCACTATATTTGTTCTATATTTAGATTTAGACAGTAAGGATTCAAGTACCACATAACAGTTCCGATATAAATATTGTCAAAAATCCTTTCAGTATGCTAAAGCTTAACATTAATAAACCTACTGAAGTTGAAGATTTGTGTGAACGCTTTTGATTTGTTCTTCAATAAGAGATAAAACAAGAATATATTAACAGTTTTATCAACAGTAACCCAAACCGCCTGGATCAGGTGGTTAAAAAGAAGGACAATTATATTAATTGTTGATTATTTTGTATTTTATAATACAGTTCATTATTTGGTATATATTTCATGCTAATAATTTTACTCCATTTTTTATTTTGCACCAGTTGATATTTTACATAAGTAATTTATTACTTGCAATATATATATATATATATATATATATATATATATATATATATATATATATATATAAATCCCATTAATAATAAAGCCTAATAAAACATTAGTGTTTGTTGCTGATTCTTATGTGTTTGTGTTCCCAAGCCATATGTAAATTGAAGTGTTTAGAAGTTACATAATTATTTTTAAATGTTTTATTTTTAAAGCATAAATTAGCCAATTGTATATGCCGCTATTTGTGCCCTTAACAAATGGGTGCAAATGGTAATAAAAATAAAAGAAATAAAAAACGCATAAAATAAAGCATTTAACAACAATAATTTGATTAAAAAATACACATTGACTAAATACAATTGAAATTATAATTATACACAAATAGGTAGAGCGGTATTATCATTGGTCAAATAAATTTGTAAGCGTTTGCAACTAAAAACAAGAAGGATCAGCATAATGATTATGTAATGATTTTGAACAAAGTGTGAATAAGGATATAAATAAAAATAATAAATTTTTTTTTTCATTTTAAACAAAAACTTAAAAACAAATCGAATTATTTATTATTTACGTTTAACCTTGAGATTCCGCTCACCGGCTAATTTTGTTTTCTGATTGCATCGTTTGTGAAATGGACAGTAGTGGCAAAAAATGTTTTCATCTTACCGAAAATAAATATCGTGTCATTAAAAAACTGAAAAATAAAGAATTTTTACCCAAAAGATTGGTAGATTTATACAGAGTTAACCTTTCAACAATTTATCGGATTATTAACGGTCAAGAACCACAATATTATAATAATGTTGGAAGAAAACGTGTAACGACTAGTACAGATGATCAGAAAATTGTTATAAAGTTAAAAAATTATAATAAACCTATTTCAGAAATGAAAAAAATAGTTTGAACACTTTTAATTATTCCAGAATAAGAAACAGAGCAATTGAATCTGGTTTACCTCTACAATCACCATTTATTACCGAAAAACAAAAGAATGATGGATTAGTCTTTTGTAAACTATGGACTGAACGACACCTTTGTTATTGGCGTTCAGTATACTTTGCCAATAAAACAATGATTCGGGAGGAACCATTTGGCTATAAAAACAAAGTGTTGTGTAGGTCAAGTTTTCAAAAACATTTACTCCCGGTTGTTAAAAAAAAGCCCACTCTCGACAAGTAATGTGTTGGTTTGATATTAAGTATAAACAACCTATCAAGTGAAGAATTATATCAGGTACCCTAAATAGTAAAAATTTTGTTTCAATTATAAAGGATGTTTTTTATTATGAAATGCAACACACTTACACGGGGGTTACTACTGTTTTTCAGGACAATGCTCCATATCATAAAAAGGTAACGTCATATTTATCTAAGTTCACTATATTTGCTTTCTATTTACATTTAGACAGTAGAGGGTCAAAATTGAAAAAAACTATCTTTCACTCAATTGACACCTGACAGCCCGGATATCAATGTTATAGAAACTTTTTTCAGTATACTAAAGTGCAGCATTAATAGCATACTGAAATTGAGGATTTATGTGAACGTATTCGGTTTGTTGTTTAACATGAGATGAAACAAGAATATATCAATACTCTAATCAACAGCATTCCAAAACGCCTGGATCAGGTTGTTCAAAAGAAAGGTAATCACATAGATTATTAAATTTTTAAATTTTCTAATATCTTTAGTCATTTGGTAACTAAAAAAATTGCATGTAATCCGTATTTTTGTTAATAGTTGTCTTTATGAATCATATTAATCATTTTACTCCATTTTCGATTTTGCACCAGTTGATATTTTATACATTTTTTTACTTATAATATATATGCATATGTAATTATGTTTTTTTTTCAATTATTATATATTATTGTATATTTTATAATCAAAGTGACGTTTCTCTTGTATGCTATGTAGTTGCTAGAGAGGTTTTAGTTAAATAATCACTTTTTTGCAGTAATTGTTGTAAGAGTTGTATTATTATTATTATTATTATTATTATTATTATTACTGTTATTATATATTATTATTACAAAACTCTTTTGCTTTAAAAATAAGCATGGGACAATAAAACAACAATTACAGCACAAAACGGCGATAACAATATAGTCTTGTAATTCAGAAAAAACGTAAGACAACAGATTGTTTCTATATATGTATAAACATTCTGCGAAATGTTTCCTTTGATTCCATAAAACATTCATTTCAATTAAATCTTCTCTAATAGTTCTTAGTCAAGTTTTCTGTGATCTATCTACCTGTTTTTTTTAACCATTTTTGATTTTTTATTCCAAAACCGTTCTTGCTGGTTTTTCGGGTGCGGTAAACGTAGAATTTGACCAAGTTAAATTGTAATAATGTTATGTAGTAAGCGAGAGTCTGTTCTTCTCATTATCTCATTATTTGAAATGTGATCGCGCCAGGTAATCTTTAAAATACTTCTAAGATATCGGCGATAAAAAACATCCACTATCTTATCAATCTTGTCTGTTTGTAGGAATAATTATTGATACGTACAAACGAAGTTTTGTCTTTAGGCGGATAGAATAACGTGACTATATTGATTTGAGTTTATGGAACACTGACATTGCATTTTTAAGTCTGACTTTAACATCAATTTCGGTTTTTCCGTTTTATTCTTAGATGTGTAAAAGAATCAACAGTATCAATATTTTCTCCACTAATTTTGATGGGTAAATAATTGTTTGACTTAGTGCACAACACTTTTGTCTTTGAACAATTAATCCGTAAGCCAATACGAGAACTAATATTACTGAAACGAGTTGTCATATTTTGCATCATTTCGGGAGTTTCATTGAGTAGACAAATATTATCTACAAAATCCAAATCTGTTAATCTGTCATGATTCCGTTTGATACCATAAGACAAATTATTCATGAAAAGAGTCATAATGAAACAAAGGAAACAAAAACAATGACAAAATACAACCTTGACGTACTCCCGTCACAATTTCAAACATAGCAGTATGACTACTTTTGTTTGAACTCAATAACTTGAATTTTGGTGTAACAAAATCATAATATTTACAAACTTCAACGGCATTCCTTAAACCCTAACAATTTTCCACAAAGATCCTCAATTAACGCTGTTTAAAGCTTTCATAAAATCAATAAAATTAATTTTAAGTAATTACTAAAATCCTTGACTTTGCTCAATAATGTTACGGAGAGTGAGTATCTGTTTAATACAACTTTTTTTTCCGAAAATCTGCTTGTTGTTCTTAAAAATGCTTATCTACTGCATTACTTAAACGGTTTAAAATTGTTTTGCAAGACATCTTACCAGGAACAGACAATAAGGTTATTCCGCGCCAATTATTGCAATTGTTCAGACTTTCTTTTTTGGGAAGAGTAACAATTACTCCTTGCCGCCAATTATTTAGAACTTGTTCATTATGCCATATAGCATTAAATAAATTAGCAAGTGTACATGCCACAAAATTACCTCCATGTTTAAGCATTTTTGCAGTTATTTTGTCAAATCCTCCTGCTTTATTGTTTTTCAAACTTTGAATTGCATAGATCGCTGCAGTTACAGAAATGTCATCAATACATATTTCCGGATTTTGAGTCACATTTATATCCTTATCATTATCAAAATTTATAAGGGTATTTGGCATGAGCTAATTAAGTACTTTTTTAAAATGTTCTACACATATAGATAATTGCTCATCATCTGTTAAAAATAAACGACCATCTTTTTCTTTGATTAGAATATCGGTATTTTTTCTAACTCTTGTCAGTTGTTTCACAATTTTATACAGAGTCTTAAAATCATTTATTGCTGCTGCCTTATCTGCTTCTTTGCCTATATTTTTTAACCAATTATTTTTATTTTTGCAACAGTTTTTTTTAACCTGTTTATCTAAAGTATTATCAGTCTCCTGGAATTTAATTGATCTCAGTAAGAAAAAGGAAATTAGAAAGAAATCAATCTAAGAATCTTGTGATCTGAACAATATTTGATAATAAGTTCAGAACTTTAGATAAACAAGTTTAATATGACACAAGTATCACAAAAGACAAAGGTTTACGCAAAAAATTGTTTAACTTATAATATTGGTAAAGAAAAAAAAAACAAAAATCCAACTTTTGATCACAGTATAGTAAAAAAATAAAAGGATAATTTTGATAACAGGGTTGAGTAATTATCAAAAGGAAACTCAATCTTTAATATGCAAACTTTTCAATGCTAAAATTATATAGTATAATTTTATGCAAAATCAGGTTAGCTCATGTTCTTTAAAATAAAAAGTTTTGATAATAATGATTTAACGGTACAGCGTTCGATTTGAACCTGGGTGGATATAAGTTTAAATCCTACTACCGGCCCACTAAAATGCGGACCCACGTTCAACTTTGTCTAAATGTCGACTGTTGTAAGATGTTTCCTAAAAACATTTGAAGTAGTAACAATGAAAAAAGATTAAATATAACAAACTGATCATTGTTTTAATTGTTATGAATAAATGTTGAGTAGTAGAATTATAAAGAAAACCGATTTTTATTTACAATTAAAAGAAAAAAATGCATAATTATGTTTACTGTTGAAAAAAAAATTGCCAAACCCGGTTTTGTAATAAACAATTGAAGATGATTACAATAAAATTGGTAGACAAAAAAAATTATGGCTAAAATGTTTAAAAAATATGATTGAACTAAATGTTACATAGAATTGTAGAACAAACGTTTGGCATAACCATTTTAAATATACATAAAACAAAGTTCTTGTCTGTTCTAAGCAATCGAATTTTTGTTATGATATGTCATGCTATTATTATTTCAATTGCAAAGTTATGTTTACACATTTTGCAATTCCAAAGCCATTTAACAAACACAATAACATGATTTGATTGTTATTGATAAACACATTCAACGTAGATTGCGGTAGACGGTTTTGTGCTACAGCTGTAAACGCTAGTGACAATAACACAACACCCCTAACTATTAAATTTGTGTTTTTTATTTTAATAATATTTTGTCAAAATATTAACGACAAATGGTAATTTTACACAGTATTAATTGTTCACATTATAAAATAAGTTGTTATTAATAATTTTTAACACAATAAGTTATTAAAATTGTTATATTAGAATTGTCAGATTTATTTGAATAATAAATTTGCTAGGTTTGTAAATCAACCAGGAGCACTGTACAGCTGTTTCAACCTTATTTGGAATCATTAGCAGCGCATACCTTAAATCCACGCCCTATCCGGTGTCAGGCCAGCGCCTTAAACTACTGAGGTATGAGTGGATTAGCTTGGACCTGTATATTTATTACAGGTTCAAACTCATCCAAGGTCATCAAGTTCATGTGTGTGTAAAACTTGAAAAGTATGCGTTGCTAATGATTCCAAATAAGGACGAAACAGCTGTACAGTGCTCCCGGTTGACTTAAAAACCTAGTATATTTATTATTCAAATGAATCTGACAATTCTAATATAACAATGCGTTATTATTAAATAAATTCTAATTTTTAGTCTGTACTATTTGTTTATGCAAACCCTAAATGTACCTAACTAACTAACTAACTAACTAAGTAAATATATTGTTTACTTACAAATAGTTAAAAGTTCATTAGACAAATAAATAAAAGTTTGGAATTATGCAATTGTAATTATTCTTGCATTTTGTTTACAAATAGTAAAAGAATCAAAATGTATACATAAAATTTATGAATAAATTGAATAGGTCAATTAATTAACAGAGTTGTTAAGCATTTAAAATTATATTGTACGCTTTAATTTATTTAATATATATTGTCTAAATTGGTACAATTGTAAATTATTAATTTAAAAACCTGATTATTTTAATAAACTTTTATTTTTTATTTTTTTAATGTTTTTATGTTTGCTACTTTAAATGTTTTACTAGAAACATCTTTCAGCAGTGGGCATTTTAGCGAAGCCAAACGTGGGCCCGCATTTTAGTACCGGTGGTGGGATTCGAACCCCGATGTCCACCGAGGTCCGAATTCGAGCACTGTACCGCTAGACCACCCCGGCACTAAAATATACCAACATACACAGTATGTACCGGGGTGTTCTAGCGGTACAACGCTCGATTTGGACCTGAGTGGACATGGATTCGAATCCCTCTACCGGCCCACTAAAATGCGGACCCACGTCGGCTTCGTTAAAATGTCCACTGCTGAAAGGCTTGCGTTTCCTGTAAAACATTTAAATTAGCAAATATAAAACAAATGATAAATAAAATAAAATGTTATCTTTAATAGAAATAAAAATAATTAAAAATATAAACATTTTTATTGAATTATTGTTTGTTTAATTTACAATTTGCAATAATGCGAGTTAAAAGTGTGTATTTTATGTTATTTTTTTATCATTAGCAAATTTTAATGTTGCATTGTATTAATTGTAACGGTAAACTATAAACATATAATAAATGAAAATTAGTTATAACATTGATGCAATACTAAAAATAAAATACAATAATAATAGTTCATTATTATTATTATTACTATTATTATTATTATTATTATTATTATTATTATTATTATTATTATTATTATTATTATTATTATTATTATTATTATTATTATTATTATTATTGTTATTATTATTATTATTATATTTTTCGAACTGTTTACCAACTTATGCACATTTATTCAACTTTACAAAATCTTACACATACATTTGAAAACAGTAAGTACTAATATATATATATATATATATATATATATATATATATATATATATATATATATATACCATATATGTTTTATTGTAAATATACTTTATTAGACAGTGATAGCAATTAAATGTTTTGTATATAATCAGTTATTTTTATAAACCTTTTTTAAAACTTGATTTTAGCTACAAATACGCTTTTATTACAAATCAATTTGTACCATTTGAAAAATAAATAGTTTTTATATATGTAAATAAGATTGAATTTTATTACACTGTTGCTGATAAAAATTAATATTATTCACAAATAATTTAACAAATCTAATAAATATTTTTAAAATGCTTTTGTTTAAAAAAGGTAACATTAAAAAAAACCTAGAATTAAAATTAAAGCTTGGTTTTCAAACTTTAAGGAAAAAGTACATTTGTCGTAACTGAATAAAGATTTGTATTTATTGATACTTTTGAAATTTGGAATTTTATATTTTTGCTCAGGTGGCAAAGCCGATGAAGTGCTTAAATTAGGCATATGTTTAAATTTAACCATTGGCACGAAATAATTAACTTTACTAAATGTTCAGTTGTAAATTATTTTTGTTGTGAATTATCAGTAAAGTTGTAAAAACAAAAATAAATTAAACAATTTTGAACAAATTTGTCATTTATTTTGTTTATAAAATACTTTTGCAGGCAAAATCATGAATGTTTGTAACTTTTATCTTTAATTTATAAACGTAGACAGTTGTTAAATTTTGAGTAAGAAAAAAAACATTTTTGTTTTGATATTAAATAAAGCAACTCCGCCTAGTTTGGCTCAGAAATGATTCAATCTAGCCAGTCCCAAGCCTGAATGAAGGAGGAGGGTTTGAGCGTAGAAAATGTATACTGCTACGGAAACAATACAAAAGGACGCCATTCCGGCTAACTACGGCAAAGAAATGATTGCACGTATCTGAATAATTAGTTTTTGTTAAGAAAAATGTAATATTTAACTTATTTATAAAAATAATTAATTAAAAAATATTTTAAATGTAATAAATTAAAATATTTTAAAATAAAATGTTTAATATAAAATTAATACTTACATAAAAACAAACTCTGCTTAGTTGGGATCAGAAATGATTCAATCTAGCCAGTCCCAAGCCTGAATGAAGGAGGAGGGTTTGAGCGCAAGGTTAGCAATTTGGCCTCTGTAGAAAATGTTTACTGCTACGGAAACAATACAAAAGGACGCCATTTTGGCAAACTACAGCAAAGAATGACAGAGTTACACAGATGATGGGGTTGAGTAAAAGCAGAAAAAAAAGCGCATTTTCGATTTATTTATTAAAAACATTTTTTAAATAATTTAGTCAACAAGGTGCTTCAGCACATTGAAAACAAGTATAAAATAAAGTTACAGAATAACCTTTAGAATTGGTAAAGTGCTTTTTAGTATAACCTGTTTTTTATGTCTGCTACTTTCAATGTTCTACGTGGAACATCTGTCAGCAGTGAAAATTTTAGCGAAGCCGAACGTGCGCCCGCGTTTTAGTGCCGGTAGTGGGATTCGAACCCCCATGCCCACCGAGGTCCAAATTTGAGCGCTGTACTGCTAGACTACGCCGGTTTAAATTATTTAGATTGAAAAAACTAGACAGATCTTTTAAGCGTTGTTAATTTTATGTTTATTTTTTTAAACGGTAGGTTAAAAGTTTACATAAAATAATGTATTTCAATAGGTAGCTAATCAGTCAAGAATTCATATTAAAAAAATTACTTTTGTTTTTATATATAGATTTATTTACTTGAATTGTTGACATTGTAGAGTTTGCAACATTTATTTTATATATTCATGTATTTTAATCAATAAAATTCTTTTTTAACCAATTTTGTGTGTTTGTTTTTTAGTTCTAATACAAGGAGCTATTGTACTTTATTGCTAGAACAAATGCTGTTGTATATTATAATTAGAGATTATTTTTGATAATAACATTTTATAAATATTAGTAAATTTTTATTGAAAGCATGTATTAGTAAGTGTTAGATATATCTGAAATAAATAACAAGAGCTGAATAGCCCCAAACTATTATTATTATTATTATTGTTATTATTATTGTTAGAATTATTATTATTATTATTGATATTATTACTACTGCTACTACTGTTACTGTTAATATTGTTATTATTATTATTATTATCATCATCGCTATTATTGCTTGTATCATTATTATTATTATTATTATTATTATTATTATTATTATTATTATTATTATTATTATTATTATTATTATTATTATTATTATTATTATTATTATTATTATTATTATTATTATTATTATTAATTAAGTGATCGCACTTTATCTTTGATCGCATGACAGAGTTACACAGAGGCAGGGTTGAGTAAAAGCCAAAAGGAAGCTCAATCTTCGATTGCTCAAAATCTTTAATGTCAATAAGACTTTGTTGTTGTTTTTTGCTGTAATTGTTGTTTTATTTTTAGAGAAAAAGAGTTTATTATAATAAATAAAATAATAATAATATGTATAAACAAAAATAAATACAAGTTAGGAAAAAATGTATTTTTACAATTCGGCTTGGCAATATTTAAAAAAATGTAAACTGGATCCTAGCCAATTTTAAGTTTGGGTTAAGAAAGGAGATAAGTTAAAATCAAATTAAATTTGTTTTGGGAAGTAAAAAATTTTAAAAAGAAACAAAAATTAAAAAATGCAATTTTGACAAAAAACGGTAAAAAGTATTAAGGTTTATGCTAGATTTTTAATAAAATAACATTAAAGTAGAATTACATAAAACAATTTTGTTGTTTTATACTGTTTAAAGCGAAAAATATTTGGAATAATAATAATAGTAATAATAATAATAATAATGATTATTTTTATTATTATAAAGCAGAAATTTAAATTAAAGCATTAAATTAAAATTTTACTTCTTATTTGCAAAAATGTGTTTTCTACAGTATAATAAAATGGGAAAAACGATGCAAGAAGTTGAACGCAGTTCAATTTATTGATAATCCCCATTTTTGTAATTCAACAAACCAATTTTATTTTGAAAATAGTAAACAATGCTTAATTTTTACATTTTATTAAGATTATTTCTTTTTCTCTCCACCTTCTGTATTCTGTATTGTTTCCATTTTGCATTATGATATTTAGAAAAATAGCAGACAACAAATGTTTTTTGGCAAAATCAATAACTAAATGTCAACCATCGTTGTGGTTACAATCGATAAACAATTTATTGAAACAAAAATAATCCGTCTTATTTAAATCTGTCTATGTATATTATTTAAAGTTGGCACAATTCGAAAAAAACCAACATGTAGTTTTAATAAAGGCAAAACACGTTTTATAAAATTGATAAAATGTACTTTTATTTGCAATAACTTCATTAGTGTTGGTATACGATTTACTTTGAACTTGATAAAGCAATTAATTATGTTATTTTTATAATCGTTTTCATTCTATTTGTAGCAATTTACATAAAACTAAATTACTAATAAAGTGTAAAGTTATGGAATAAACGTTTACAATTCATTTAAAGGTGATTAATGGTTTTGTAATAAACGTTGGGTCACAAGGCTTTAGTACTTTTTTTTAAGGATACATTTTTTAAAACAACTATCTAATTAATTTATGCATTTTAATATATATATATATATATATATATATATATATATATATATAGGTTACATATCAAACATTTGCAATTCATTTTAAGGTAATAAAGTATTAGTTTACGACGCTTTTGTACTTTTTCGTTAAGGTACATTGTTTCAAATATTTTTTTACTATATATAATTTTTTACAATCCGCGCTTACTATAGATATATATATACTACCCTGATAAAAGTATTTCTAAAATATAGCTAAATAACTAAAACAATGTTCTAGCAACTATATAACTTAAGGAATAAACGCAGTTAGATAAAACAATGTACTATATTATTTAGCAATTATAATTTTACCAATATATGTTCTATTAATAGTGCAAATATATTTTTTTAAAGTTTATTAAGTTTTGACTCTATTAGATATTTAAATGTAATTTAATTTATTTTTTCACCAAAGTTACATACCGCAACTTGTAATGTATTTTATAATTGTACCCATTCTGTGTACTAATAGCTACTTCTACTACAGTATTTAACTCAATAACCAATATATATATATATATATATATATATATATAGAACTATCTCAACAATTGTCGCAAAAAGTTATAGGATTATAAATTATAAATTAATTTGTTTGTCCGATTGTTTTTTTGTAAAAATAAATATTAAGAATTAAAAATAATGTCAAATACTTAAAGTTGCTTTACTTCTGAGTAAATATTTATTTTAAAATGTTGAGTCAGTATAAAAAGCATAATTTAAAAGCTACTTTTATTAAAACGGAATGACTGAATGCAATCTACGCTTTTTATAATAAATAATAAATAATAAATTTTTATGCTTGGAATTATTATCGAAAAAAATATTTTAATACTCTACGTTTATGTTTCTACAATAAAATTTAACGTTGTTGCTACCTCATAATAAAAATCGTAATTTTAATTAAAAAAGATTAATTATTCAATTATTTTTTAAACAAATAATTAAAAAATATATTTGTTATTTAAAAAAAGTTTCTATAAATATATATATATCCAACTGTACTTTGCAATCTAGTCTCAAAATACCGTTTCGATTTTTACTTAAAAATACCTGTTTGTTGTTAAATTTTATGTTAAAAATTAATATTTGCAAAAAAATTACAATTAAAAATGCAGTATGTTTTGTTAAAGCGATTTAGAAAATACATTAGTGATTTTATTAATATTTTGGGTATTTTCTTGAAAATATTAAAAATTATTTTTTGTAAAAAAAATATTGTGTAAGTTATAAAAAATAAAATACACTAGGTTTTTAGATTATAAAAAATAATTAACAGGAATTTAGATATTTTGGTAACTAGGAGCAGAAAAAATAACCTGTTTTAACTTTTAATCACAGAAAGTTTAGTTAATTTTTTATTGCGAAATAAAAGAACCAAAATTGTATTCTGCAATAGCAAATTGAAACAATTAATTAATTTTAATCGTAGATGATAAAACACTGATTTAAAAAGATTAATATATAGCAAATTAAAACAAGTTACCGTGTATAAAATATTTTGTAAAAATTTTTAATTTTACAGTTAGATACAAATATTTTTGCAACAAATATTATATGCGTTTTGTAAAATGTATTAAATAACTTATTCAGAAAATTATATTAATCAATTTAAGCACCGATATTTTTATAGTAAAATATAATATTTTTAAATTAAAATATAATTTATTTATAGCAGGGTCACAATTGTTTATAAAAACAACAATCTGTGTTATAATTCTACAAAATTAATTTTAATTATATTTGAATTTTTTTTATTTACATAAAAATCTTAATTTTTGTAAAATCACTATTTAATAGATTTAATATTAATAATATTTATTTTGGTTTGCTTGTGTCATAAAACGTAAGCCTATTTAAATCAAAAAATTATGTATTCAAATCAATTTTAACCAGCAGCATACCAAAATACGTAGGCTAAATAATTGCAAACACAAACTGTTACATTTATTATTTAATATTTTGTAGTAAATTATACAAAAATAATTTAGTAACTCTGAAGATTAAATACGTTTTGCGTTTTTTAAAAATATTTGACGTTATATTTGATGTTAATAATTTTACTCAATCTTACATTATGAACCAGTTAATATTTTATATAATTTTTTTACCAGTTACAATATATATCTATAAAAATATTTTTGCATTTTAATTGTTGATTAATATTGTATATTTTTTAATTACAGTGACCTATCTTTCTAATGTTATGTGATAGCCAGATATGTTTTAGTTAAATAATCACCTTTTTGCGGTAATCGTTGTAATAGCTGTACGTTTAAATACAAAAATAAATTCTATTAATTATTTTACAACAAAAATAATTAATAGTAAATATTTTTGGTCTGTTATTCATTTTACAACTTTGCTTAATTTGTAATATATTTGTAATTATTTGTAATTAATGAAAAAAACATTAATTTAGTTGCAGTTACAATTAATATACATTTTGTTCTTACCACACTTACCAATATTACATTAGTGCATATTTTATAACAATTTTTAGTAATTAATTTCGTTAAATCAAATAAGAACGTAAAGTTAGGTGTAAATCATAGTGTATAGATTAATACAATTGTCTATCAATTTGAGATCTAACTGAGTTACTAAAATTCAAATTTTAGTAACAATTATTACTAATTACAAATAATTTTAAATTTTTGGAATAATTAACTTGTTAGTCTTGCAATTTTTTCACAAACTGAGTCGAACACTAATATACTTGAGATCATATTTTGATTTCAATCTAAATGTTATTTAATTTATTTTAGTATAAAATATGTGTTACTTAAATAGTTATATAGTAGTATATTAATACATCTAATGTTTTACAATCTGTTTATCGTCCAAATCCTCTAGATAATACTTTTTAAACTTTTTACACTAATTTGATATTTTATTAATTATTTTAATTTTATTATTAGACATTTATGCAAAATGTTATTTATTTTGTAAAAAAAAACTTTTTAGGTAGAAACGAAACGGAATCCAAACTTAATTCGTGATTATATTTAGGGTATTCAGTACATGTTATTTAACTCAGATATATCTAACACTTACTAATTCATGCTTTGGATAACAATTTACTAATATTTATTAAAAATGTTATTAACAAAAATAATTTTTAATTATAATATACAACAGCATTTGTTCTAGCAATAAAGTGAAATTTTATTGATCAAAATACATGTTGCAAATTTTATAATGCGAATAATTTAAATAACATTAATTGTCTTTCATAACTTCTGTCAGCCGCCTTAAATTTGAGTTTGTCATTGCACCAATATAATTCTTTAAAACTCAATTTTTTATTGATTAAATGAGATTCCCTATAAACAACACATTCTTTTACAAGCTGTTAACTTATCTATTAAAAAACTAAACACAAAATTAATATCATTTAAAAATGAGCTATAGAGAATCAAATGTAAAAATGTCCGTTTTGCGGTTAATAAAGTTTGTGCCGTCTTAATAAGTTAAACTTATAGAAAATGGTATGTTCTACTAAAAACAACATTACCTATTTTAAAGTGCATACTGGAGCATTAATTGAAACGTGGTTTCAATGCTTTGAAACATGTTGTTAACGTAGCGACCAATATAATTTGTTAATTATTAAAAACATTTTTATTGTTTAAATTGTGCTTAGTAAAAATATATTATTGTAACTTGTAGACAAGACACGTAAGCAATTAATTTACAATTTTTAAAATTAGTAGACATTTTCAAATTCTTTTTTTTTAACCTTGAAGAGGTCAACATTCTTGACATTGACAAAGGAACAGTAAGTAGCAGTTAAGTAGCACGTGCTTTAGAATAACAATGGCACGTTCATCCAACCCCCGACCAATTAAATATCACAAATTTTCTGCATTTTTTGGTTTACAACATATAAATCTATTTTTCAAGTTTAGCTTAATTTTGTAGAAATATAATAATAATAATAATAATATGATAATAATAATAATGACAATAATAGTAATCATAATAATAATAATAACAGTAACAATAATAGTAATAATAATAAAATATAAAAAAATAAAATAATAATAACAATAATGGTAATAATAATACAGACAATAATAATAATTAAAGTAGTAATAATAATAATAATAATAATAATATAAACAATAATAGCAATAATAATAATAACAATAACGGTACTGGTAATGATAATGATAATAATGATAATAATAATAATAATAATAATAATAATAATAATAACAATAATTATAATAATAATAATAATAATAATAATAATAATAATAATAATAATAATAATAATAATAATAATAATAATAATAATAATAATAGTTATACAAGCAATAATAGTGATGATGATAATAATAATAATAATAATAATAATAATAATAATAATAATAATAACAATAATTATTATTTTTTATTTATTTATTTGCAAAACCCTTTTGGTTTAAAAAATAAGCATGAGGCAATAAGATAACAATTACAGCAAAATTTAACATTAAAGTTTTGTAATTCAAAGAGAACATGAGACAACAAAATGATTCCATGTATTTGAACATTCTGCCAAACGTTTTGCTTGTGCCTATGAAACATTCATTTCAATTAGATCTTCCCGTATAGTTTTTAGCCAAGTTTTCTTTGGTCTGTCAACCTTTCTTTTACCATTTACAATTGTCTATTCCAAAACCGTTCTTGCTGGTCTTTCAGGCGGTAAACGTAGAATTTGACCAAGTAATTTTCTTCGTCTAATTGTAATGATGTCATGGAGTGACATTTTATGATTTCATTATTTGAAATGTGATCGCGCCAGGTAATCTTTAAAATATTTCTAAAACACCGGCGATGAAATACATCCACCATCTTATTAATCTTGTCCGTACATTTCCACGTTTTACTCCCATATATTGCCGTAGGAATGATTATTGATGCGTACAAACGAAGTTTTGTCTTTAGGCAAATGGAAGAACATGACCATATTGATTTGAGTTTATTGAAGACTGACATTGCCTTACAAAGTCTGGCTTTAACATCAATTTTGGTTTGTCTGTCTTTACCAATGATGCTTCCCAGATATGTAAAAATCAACAGTATCAATATTTTTCCCACTAATTTTGATGGGCAAATCATTGTTTGACTTTATGCACAACACTTTTGTCTTTGAACAATTAATCCGTAAACCAATACGAGAACTGATATTACTGAGTCGTGTTGTCATATTTTGCATCATTTCTGGGGTTTCACTGAGTAGACCAATATCATCTGCAAAATCCAAATCCGTTAATTTGCCTTGGTTCCATTTGATACCATAAGACAAATTATTCATGGATTGAGTCATGATGAAATCAATTACCAGAAGAAACAAAAACGGTGACAAAATACATCCTTGACGTACTCCCGTGACAATTTCGAACATAGCAGTATGACCACTTTTTGTTCAAACACAGCAACTTGAATTTTGGTATAGCAAACGCATAATATTCACATATTTTAACAGTATTCCGTAAAACTTAACGATTTTCTACAAAGATTCTCGATGAACACTGTCAAAAGCTTTCATAAAATTAATAAAATTGATTGTTAGTGATTGCTGAAATTCTTGACTTGCTCAATAATGTTACAAAGGGTGAGTATTTGTTCAATACAGCTTCTTTCTTTCCGAAAACCTGCTTGTTGTTCTCGAAGATGTTTATCTACCGCTTTACTTAAACGGTTTAAAATTACTATGTAAAACACCTTACCAGGAACAGACAATAAGGTTATTCCGCGCCAATTATTGCAATTATTCAGACATCCTTTTTTGGGAAGAGTAACAATTACTACTTGCCGCCAATCATTTGGAACTTGTTCATTATGTCATATAACATTAAATAAATGAGCAAGTTTACTTGCTACAACATCACCTCCATGTTTAAGCATCTCTGCAGTTATCTCGTTAAGTCCTCCTGCTTTATTTTATACAGAGTCTTAGAATCATTTTTTGCTGTTACCTTATCTGCTTCTCTGCATCTGCTTTCTAACCAATCATTCTTATCTTTACGACAACGTTTTTTAACCTGTTTATCTAAAGTTCTATATTTATCATTAAATATTTTCCAAATAAAAGGACTGTTAGATTGATCTCTCTCTAATTTTGTTTTCTTTCTAAGATCAATTAAATTCCATGAGACTGATGAAATCCATTGTTTCTTTGTAGAGTGACATTTTCTACTTAGCACATTTGCTGCACAGTCTGTAATTGTTTTATGAAACAATTTCCATTGATCATCAGACTTTTCTACCCTTTTCAGATTTTGAAATGTATTTTTTAAGGAATTGTAAAATTGATTTGAGATATTTGACTGTTTAAGCTTCTCACACGAAAATGGATGTAATTTTTTTGTGGTTTCTATTGTCTTTAATTTCAAACGAATTTTTCCAACAAGAAGATTGTAAGCAGAACCAACATCTGCACCGCGATATGCACGTACATCTTTCAATGAAGATCGCCATTTTGTGCTAATACAAATCTAATCAATTTCGTTTGTTGTTTTTCTATCTGGAGAAACCCACGTTGTCTTGTGTATATTTTTGTGAGCAAAAGTGTTACCAACACTCATTCCACAATGACTGTTTAGCGTCAACAACCTATAACCATTATCATTTATGCTATCAGCATAGCCATGTGGTCCAACATTTGAGAAGTACCCAGATCTGTTTTTGTTCAATTTCGTATTGAAATCACCGATCAAAATTTTGATGTCTCTTCTTGGCACATTATCTAACAAATTTTGTAATTGATCATAAAAAACATCTTTGTGGTTCTCCTCAGTAACCTCAGTAGGGGCATAGACTTGCACAATGGTTACTTTTACAAATCTGGTGTTGATTCTAGCTGAAATGATACGGTCGTTCACAGGTTTCCATCCAATTATAGCTTTAGCAGCATTTTTACTCAACATAATACCAACTCCATTAATATGATATTCTTCATGTCCAGAATATAAAATTGATGTATCTCCACTCCTGAAAGAACCTTGGCCTTTCCATCGCATTTTGCTAATACCCAAAATATCTAAGTTGTACTTTTTCATTTCTCGAAGGACTTGTTCTAACTGTCCAGTACGAAAACGTGTGCGCACATTCCATGTCCCAACACTGGTTAAGGTTTTGGTATTGAAGATTCTGCAAATCGAAGATTGAGCTTCCTTTCGGCTTTTACTCAACCCTGTCATTTGTGTAACTTTGTCATCGAGATACGCGCGATCACTTCTTTGCCGTTGTTTGCCGGAATGGCGTCCTCTTATTATTTCCGTAGCGGTATGAATTTTTTACAGAGGCCAGTTTGCTAACCTTGCGCTCGAACCCTCCTCCTTTATCCAGGCTTGGGACTGGCTAGATTGAATCACTTTTGATCCAATAATAATAATTATTATTATTATGCTAATTATAATATTATAGACGATAGTAATAATAATAACAATAGTAATAATAGTAATAATAATAATAATAATAATAATAATAATAATAACAATGATAGTAATAATGATAATAACAATAATATTAATAATAATAATAACAATAATATTAATAATAATAATAATAATAACAATATTAACAGTAATAGTAGTAGTAATAATAACAATAATAATAAAAACAAGAATATTAATAATAATAATATTAATAATAATAACAATAATAGTAATAATAATAATAACAATAATAGTAATGTTGATAATAACAACAATACTAATAATAATAATAATAATAATAATAATAATAATAATAATAATAACAATGGTAGTAGTAATAATAATAATTATTATTATAATTATAATTATTATAGCAATAGTAGTAGTAACAATAGTAATTATTATTATTATAGTAATAATTATAATAGTAATATCAGTAGTAGTAGTAGTAGTAGTAATAATAATGATAATAATAATAACAACAGTATTAGTAATAATAATAATAATTATTATTATTATTATTATAGTAACAATAATAGTTATAATAATAATAATAATAATAGTAATAATAATATTAATAGTAATAATAATAATAATAACAATAATAATAATGGTTGTAATAATAATAATAATAATATAATTATTAATAATAGTAATCATAATAATGATAGTAATACTTTTTGCTTGTAGTTTCACACTGTCCACTTTCCTGTAATTTGGGAAACGTTTTATTAACAATATGTTTCTACACACTATTTCATATATATGTTTTGCTGATCTATAGACGTTTGCATTTCTTATATAAAAATTCAATTTATCATAAAATTACGTTTACTTTTTACTAAACAGATGTATAAAATAAACAAAAAAAAGAGGTACATGTAGCACAATCCAAAATTTTTAAAAGCAAAAGAAACACTGAACTTGTGTTTAAGTTACTTATAATTAAAAAAATTGTCTTAAACTTTTTAATATTAAATTATCTTTAAAATAGTGTAATTAATAAATTTTAATAAAATATAATGTACAATTGTATCTGTTTATATAAGCATATATTTTGTTTAAAAATCCATTATTAAAAATATTTTAATAAAATAAAAAATAATTTTTTTATTAATTATTATTACAAATAAATTTAATATTTTAATATTTTAACATTTTTAACTAGAAATAATTAAAGTCTGGATATGACATCATAAGTATATATTAGATTTCGTACAATTTTTCAAAAACATTTTGTAAGAAATAATTTGTTATAATGTGTAAAATGTTTTTGTTATTAAAAAAAAATTTTTTTTAATAATTTATTTTAAAAAGCTTTGTTTTTAAAATATTAAGCTGATTCAAATTTATTTCCTGGTGCAAACAATAATTACAAGTTACTAAAATTTTTTATTCAAAAAATTACAAAAATTTAATTCAAAAATTTTCTTAAAATTAAAAGTGTAATCGTGTCGCTTGTAATCGATAATTGGAATGGTGTATGTAAAAAGTGAGAACGTACTAATTGATTAAAAAATCAACAGCTACATTATCGATGTATTTTAAGTGGACTATTATTATAAACCAAATATTAACAATTTGAACATTAAACATATAATAATAAGTTAATCAACTTTTATCATTTGTTATTTATTAAAAGTTTATTATTTTCAAACATTAGAAAACATTACAACTTAACCAATTAATTATACAAACATTTAACGTATTTAAAAAGTTGAACTGCATTTAGCTTGATGGTTGAACTATATAATTTACATTGAAGTATTACAATGTAAAAAAAACAGCGAGAGGTAGTAACTAAAATTATAGTATATTTTAATTTATAATAAAAAATTTGTTTGTTTAAGATGATAAAAGAAAAATGTTACATTGATTGTCCAACAAATTATTGAAATGGACAATAGAAGATGGCAGAAAAAGGTTGGTTTAAAAACATGACGTACGATCAAACAAATGTATTGACAAACAATTGAAAAAGTTATAGCTGCGTTATGTGGGGTTTACTCTGTTTTTGTTTATTTTATTTTTGTTATTACATTTTTGGTACTTTGAATGCTTTACATCTTTGAACAGTGGACATTTGGTAAAGCCAGATGTGAGCCCAGTGGTGGGATTCGAACTTATATCTACCAGGTCCAAGTCGAGCGCTGTACCCAAAAGACGACTATGGCATTCATTTTTTAAAATGTTTTCTATGTTTGCTACTTTGAATGTTTGCACAAGAAACATTTTTCAGCAGTGGACAATTGACAAAGCCCAACGTAGGTCCGCATTTTAGTGCCGGCGATGGGATACGAACGCCCATGTCCACCGAGGTCCGAATTCGAGCGCTGTACCGCTGGACTAACCCGGTACAATTAAATAATTATTGGTTACTTCAAATTTTGGCATTTTATTACTTCACCTAGAAGTAATAGTAGAAAGGCAAATTGTCAAGTGAATTTATTTTAATATGTTGCTTTTATTAATTAGCATAAAATATACAAGAAAATAGGTAAAAAATGAAACCAAATAAGTGTAAAAATAAGCGCAAATGGAGTCAAACATTTATTTTTGAATTTGGCGTACTCGTAAACAATTTTGTGTGCGTGTTTGTTAATGTGTTGCTATTTTTAAAATGCGTTGGCACTAAAATGTTTTTTTTTCCTGTAATTAAGGAGAATACGTTAAATAAATTAGTACTACAATTTACATTATTTTAACAATTCTATTTTTAAATTATTGTTTTCTACATTTGGTTTACATTTGTTTTAATTATATATTGAAAAAAGAAATATAGCATATCTGAAAATGTTGCAATGTAAACAATCATTTCTATTATTAATTAATTTATAAATATGTTTTAACTAATTCCAAATGTGTGTTATATCCAATTTTTGCCGTATTTTAAAACATATTTGATATAATATTTTATATTAACACTATCATTCCATTATTATTTTTGTACCAGTTACAAATTTATATAATTTTTTATTAATTACAATATATATTTATAAACTTATACTTGTATTTTAATTATTATGTAGTATTATATAGTTCAAAATTAATGTAACATTTTTTGTATGTTAGGCGGTTGCTAATTATAAGTATGAAACTGACAGCTTTAATTAAAATCCTTGAAAATCGATTAAAAATATGATTAAACCGTGTCATTATGCATATACATTATGCTAGGACCTGTATAGTGGAAGTGATTATTTACTTGCTAAACCAGTAGTAACGTAGCAGTATTTGAGGATACAGGGCAACCTTCCACAGCTCGTGGTTAAAACGCTGGCCTGACACCAGATAAATTTATTTGTGTGTAAAATTTAAAAAGTATGCGTTGTTGATGATTTCAAATAAGGATGAAATAGTTTTACTAAAACCAAGTAGATTTATTATTTAAGTGAATTTAACAAATGTAATAAAAAGCTTTGAAACCCCATTTATAGATATGTTTGGGTTAAATAATTACATTTGGTAAAGTATTTATTAACAAGGATGAAGTTGTAAATTTTTTATTTTCTATAAGGGCATGGTCTGCTAATAATTATCAACAAAAATGATAGAAAAACAAGTTTTGTAAAGCTCAAATATGGATACATTTATTATTTTGTAAATCTAATTATTCAATAGACCTATGCAACACATATTGGACTAACAAATATATTTTTTTTGACAATAAATAACAAACGAACTTACGAACATTCAAAAAAATTGTACTTCTATTAGTCAGCTGTTGTTTGACAAATTGGTTCCGATTGGTGGCGGTACAAGAGTACAATCCAGAATCGTTAGATTTCGCATTGTGAATAATATGGAAAAAGTTTGTACCAACAACCAATCCGTTGGCATTTTCCCACCGATATTTTACATTTTGCAAATCGGGTACCGAAATGGAACAACTTAAATTAACTTGGCTGCCTATCATTGCATTCCAAACGTACACATGTTGCGCATGGTGCGGCTGAACAATAGCATGAACGCGATGCAACAAGTCTTTGTAATACAATTTATTAATTGCCAATGCAGTATAACAATAAGTTTTTAGTAAAAAAAGTATTGAAACACATTGAAAGATCATTTTCTTATCAGTTTTTCTTATGTGGTTTTGGACAATAACAAAACTTGCTGTGCAAATAGTTTAAGGTTTATTTATATCATATAGTATTTGGCTAAGCCAGTAATGTGTTTGAAAATTACAACATAATGACCTTGATATTATGCGTTTAATTATTAAGCAATAATAGTTTTTTAACACTATTTTTAGGTATGTATAAAAATATGCACACAGCTTGTGTTTAATTTTAGAAATTTTAATTTATATTTTTATTAAAAAATATTTTTTTTTATTGTAGTAGTTTTCAATAAAATGGAATAAAATAAAATGTACGTAAAAATGTATTCTTAAAACAAAATTTTATTAGAATGTTTATTTTAATATTAATAAAATATGTACTTTATTAGATAATTTGAAATTATAATATTTGTAATTGTTATGTAAAACAATATATATTTATTATATTGTTGTACAATTTTCTTCTTTTCCCTTTATGTTCAGCTAATTCCCTATTTATAAAGAGTTACTGCTTCTAGTTAATTTTCTCTATTTCAGTTTGACATGTGTTGTAAAGTATAATGTTATACTAATAAAATGTGTACCATCAATAGTTAAAAACATTGAATGGCTATGCATATGTTTGAGTCAACACTAATTGTTGACTCACGTCAAAATTTCTTTCAAATATGTACCGAAGTGGTTTAGCTCTACAACGCTAGATTCTAACCTGGGTGGGTATGGGTTTGATTTCCACCGCCTGCACCAAATACAGACTTATCGAAAATGTCTACTGCTGAAACATGGGTTTTCCGAAAAATATTTAAAATAGTATATATATATATATATATATATATATATATATATATATACGCACCTACTACATACGTTCTAAATCCAAACAGAAAAAATATTTTTTAATTATTGTCATTTCTGTAAAAAAAGGTTTTTACGTCAAAATTGTGTTTGTTAGTCAATTTTTTTCTCTGTTTAGCGGTCAACCTTTTAACAATTGTTTTTTCTAAAAATATGTTTTAACTTTAAAGTTGTAATACTTAATTTGTTTTACACAACTCTAACTTATTCGTGAATGTTTCTATGTAGGGTTTATGTTTAAAAAATAATTAAATAATACAATAGTAATGAAGAAAATAAAGCACAAAATAGAAACAACTTTACATTTAATAGAGGAAGTATTATAAAAACGCTTATAATCGTAGTTGTTAGAAAGAAAGTAAAATATTACAGTTTGTAAAAAAGTTTAATTTTATTAATTGTATTGTGTAATATTGTACTTTTATTTTAATCATAATAAAAACGTCTATTTATAAAAAAAAATACAATAATGCAAATTTCTAATAATTACTAAGTCCGTGTTACAAAAAACCACAGGGCTAACAACATTACTTTAAAAAAATAACATTTTAATTAAGCACTAACATAAAAAAAACTATAAAAAAGTGTAACTTAAATCAGTAGGAACGTAAATCTTAATTATTGTCTAAATTAAAAATAGAAAATGTTACTAAAACAACAATTTTTAATTTCTATTTTAACGTAAAATAATTTATTTTCTAACTACGTCAATGTTTTACAATAACACAAGTTTTTAATATATTTTTTATAAGTAAAAATATTAAATTTATTTGAAGTTTCAAAATGGGTAAAAGTGTTGTTTCATAATAGCTACAATGAATAAAAACTTGAAGCATTAGAGTACCCTTTATAATACCAAATAAAAATATAAAAAGATGTATATTCTCTTTAGTCACAAACATAACATTTTAGTATTTATATGTATAAAAGATATATATATATATATATATATATATATATATATATATATATATATATATATATTGTACATATGTTTTGTGTGCTGAAAGCTACTTCTATTAAAGTATCTAAGCCAATAACCATATATGTATATATATATATATATATATATATATATATAATAACACGCAAAATCGTAAATCGTTCCATATTTATAACTGCGCTTAGTTTGGATTAGAAATAATTCAATATAGCCAGTTCCAAGCTTGAATAAAGGAAGAGGGTTTGAGCAAGGTTAGCAACCTGGCCTCTGTAAAACATATATATTGCTACGGAAACAATTAAGACGACGCCATTCGGGGAAACAACACCATAGAAGTGATTGCACGTATCTGGATGACAAAGTTGGGTAAAAGCCAAAAAGAAACTCAATTTTTGATTTGCAGAATTTTTAATGCCAACGAGACTCTGTTGTTGTTGTTTTGCTGTAATTGTTGTTTTATTGCTCCATGCTTATTTTTAAAGCAAAAGAGTTTTGTATTATATATATATATATATATATATATATATGAAGTAGGGTACAGTTGACATTAGCATATACAAACACAAACATTACGACCAAGCTTAGTCTAATGTAGTGACGGACTGTTTTTGTGCACACAAAATAGGTTTTAATGTGCGAATATAAACAGATTCAAGGATTTTAAACACACTCAAAGCGTGAGAAGAAATGAACAGTTTAAAACAATTTTTAAGTAGATGTTTGGTTTACAGCAAATGACATTTAACCTTTTACTAATCTACTTGGGAATGTGTTTTTTAACCCTATTAGCTAATCGACGCATTGTTTAACCAATATACTTGTTACTGCAACTACAAGTGAACGGATAAATTTAGTGATAAACGGGAAAATGATGCTTTAGTTGTTTTTATGTTGGACAAAAAAACACCATTGGTAGCGTAAAGTATTCTTAATCCGATCAATTGAAACGTCCTGATTATTGTTGTTTTTAGCCTGTTTGTTATTATATTAAACTTAGGTTAGTCGTAATGTTTGTGTTTGTGTATACTAGTAATTTGTACTTACTTAAATGTCAATTGTATCCCACCTTTTTGTATACGAATACTGAAATTTTCTATGTTCATGACTGACGAAAATATACAAAATTTGACAGCTTACGTTTTTTATATTGTTATTTAATAATAACAACTATTTTTTGTTTAAAAATATTTATTAATATTGGCAATATAATACCGAAATAATGCTTTAGAAAAATTGAAAATTACTTAATACAAATAAACTAAGTTAAAATAGACACAGTAGACAATAAATTTGAATAATTCAAATTTTTAAAAATGTTTTTAAGTTTAATGATTTTAAATGTTTTAAAATAACAAAAGAATGTTAAACACAATAATGACGCAATTTGTACAAAACATTTTTTACAAATTGTATGACCTCTAAAACATCTCGTGATACGATACCCAAAATTTAATTAGTTTTTGTTAAGAAAAATGTAATATTTAACTTATTTATAAAAATAATTAATTAAAAAATATTTTAAATGTAATAAATTAAAATATTTTAAAATAAAATGTTTAATATAAAATTAATACTTACATAAAAACAAACTCTGCTTAGTTGGGATCAGAAATGATTCAATCTAGCCAGTCCCAAGCCTGAATGAAGGAGGAGGGTTTGAGCGCAAGGTTAGCAATTTGGCCTCTGTAGAAAATGTATACTGCTACGGAAACAATACAAAAGGACGCCATTCCGGCAAACTACGGCAAAGAATGACAAAGTTACACAGATGATGGGGTTGAGTAAAAGTAGAAAAAAAGCGCATTTTCGATTTATTTATTAAAGACATTTTTTAAATAATTTAGTCAACAAGGTGCTTCAGCACATTGAAAACAAGTATAAATAAAGTTACAGAATAACCTTTAGAATTGGTAAAGTGCTTTTTTAGTATAACCTGTTTTTTATGTCTGCTACTTTCAATGTTCTACGTGGAACATCTGTCAGCAGTGAACATTTTAGCGAAGCCGAACGTGCGCCCGCGTTTTAGTGCCGGTAGTGGAATTCGAACCCCATGCCCACCGAGGTCCAAATTTGAGCGCTGTACTGCTAGACTACGCCGGTTTAAATTATTTAGATTGAAAAAACTAGACAGATTTTTTAAGCGTTGTTAATTTTATGTTTATTTTTTTAAACGGTAGGTTAAAAACTTACATAAAATAATGTATTTCAATAGGTAGCTAATCAGTCAAGAATTCATATAAAAAATTTACTTTTGTTTTTATATATAGTTTTATTTACTTGAATTGTTAACATTATAAAGTTTGCAACATTTATTTTACATATTCATGTATTTTAATCAATAAAATTCTTTTTTAACCAATTTTGTGTGTTTGTTTTTTAGTTCTAATACAAGGAGCTATTGTACTTTATTGCTATAACAAATGCTGTTGTATATTATTTTTGATAATAACATTTTTAATAAATATTAGTAAACTTTTATTCAAAGCATGTATTAGTAAGTGTTAGATATATCTGAAATAAATAACAAGGGCTGAATATTCCTAAACTATAATAGTAGGTCAAGTACTAACTTAACCAATTTTGTATCTGTCTGTCAGTTATTCATACTGTGTTAATAAGCCCTTTTCCTTCACCTGTTTTAATATTTTTTTGTATTAATTAGCACAAACATTGAAATAAACTGATACAATATTAGATAAAATTGACTTATGTTAGTGAAAATTAAAGTACTTCTTCTAAATACAAATATATTGGTTTATTGAATTCGAACTAGTTATCATTATTTTACAACGCTCATTCTTAAAAGGATAACGGTTGTTCTTTTATTATTTTTTGTAATTACAATTTGAATTTGTTTATTACACTTGCAGTTCTTTAACAATTAATTTATTATTTTAACAAAAAAACCATGGCACAGTGAGAATATTTGCTATTTTTCTACGTTTCTTACTCAACTAAAACCGTTAAAGACAAATGTTTACACATTTTTTACGAATAATAACAATAATAATAATAATAATAAAGTAACCATATTATTAATCTTGTAATATTGCTATTGCTAATAATATTTTATTTTAAAACGTGTGTTTTAAGAAAAAGAATACCTATGTTCTTTTTGCCCGCACATATTAAAGTTTTAACGTTAAAAATTATAAAATTTTGTGGCCGTTATTTGACCTTATAAACGGATTTATGTGTACACTTATTTGTTTTCAATTGTTAAAACAACGATTTTACAAGGATAAATTTGATAATCTTTATTTTAAATACTTTTTTCTTCTAAACTAAACTTGGAACCAACAAAAGCCGTTTTATTTAGGCTCAAAACAATTACAGTAAAAAGCAACAAAAACAAAGTCCCATGATTCAAAAAGAACATGAAATAACAAACTTTTTCTACATATTTGAACATTTTGCCAAACGTTTTGTTTAATCCCACGAAGCATTCATTTTAATTAAATCTTTCCAAATAGTTTTAAGCCACGTTTTCTGTGGTCTACCAAACTTTTTTTTAACATTTTCAATTGTTTATTCCAAAACCGTTTTTGTTGGTCTTTTGGGTGGTAATTGTAAAATTTGATTAAGTAATTTTTTTCGTTATGTAGTGAATGAGACTAAGTTCTTCTTATTATCTCATTATTTGAAATTTAATTGCGCCAGGTAGTCTTTGAAAACTTTTAAGACACCGGCAATAAAAACATTCCCCACCTTATTATTCTTGTTTATTTACTTCAACGTTTCATTTCCATATATTGATGTAGGAATGATTATTAATAAGTCCATACAAAACTTTGTCCTTAGGCGGATAGAAAAACATAACCATACTGATTTAGGTTTATAGAAAACTGACATTGCCTTTCAAAGTTTAACTTTAACATCAATTTTGCTTTTTCCGTCTTTACCAATAATACTTCCCAGATATGTAAAGGAATCAACAGTTTGTCCATTAATTTTGACGAACAAATCATTTTCTTGACTTAGTGCACAACAGTTTTGTTTTTGAACAATTAATCTATAAATCAATACGAGACGTGTTATCATATTTTTTATCATTTCTGGAGTTTCACTAAAAAAATGTTTTCTAGTACCTATATTGAATGAGGATATATTTTTATAGTACAAACAAACATATTTTGTCTAAAATGTTGAAGCACCTAGAACAACAAATTAAAAATGGCTTTAATCTGTTATGTAAATCTACAATTTAATTTTATGTATTTCAAATTAATTTAATTATTTCTAAAGTTACTATGTTTAGGTGTCGATTTTGTAAATTAGTCTAAAAATACAATTTTAAGCAAAAAATATGTTTGTGTTAAAAAAAACAGAATTTATTTTTAAAAATTAAAAAAATTATATATATATATATATGTTTAAATAATTGTTTTATTCAACTCTACATTAATAAAACCATTTGGTTGGTATTACGTTAAATTTGTAGAAAAAGTACCAAATGATGTCAATCATTCACATTTTATTCTGTTCATTAAATAACGTACGTACGTAAAGTATATATTTTTTTAATTACTTTTTATCAGTGATAACAAAATTTGAATCCAATGTACTTTTTTCAATGCAAGAATATTAACCGTCAATTTAAAACAATTTGAACACATATTTTTAAAATGTATTGCTTGATAAACATTTTGTACCAAATGCTACAACAAATGATAGTTCAACTATTTAAAAAATACAACATTTAAAATGCAATTTATCAGTTACAAAATATTTTAAAATAAAAAACACTGGAACATTTTAAGGGTATTATATATATACTATCTCCGTCTAGTTTGGATTAAAAATGATTTAATCTAGCCAGTCTCAAGCCTAGATAAAGGAGGAGGGCTTAAGCGCCTCTGTAAAAAATTTATACAGCTACAGAAACAGTACAAGAGGACGTCATTGCGGCAAACAACTGTAAAGAAGTGATCGAACGTATCTGGATGACAGGGTTGAGTGAAAACCGAAAGGAAGCTCAATGTTTGATTGCGCAGAATCTTCAAGGCCAACGAGACTTTGTCATTGTTGTTGTTGTTGTTTTGCATCGTAATTGTTGTCTTATTGGCCCATGCTTATTTTTAAAGCAAAAGGATTTTTTTGTAATGTATATATATATATATATATATATATATATAAATTAGCTTTTTTAATTTTATATAATTATATTACGCACGTATACGTTTTACTAAAACATTTTTAAAACATTATTTTAGATATATTAATAAAAAAATAAAATAAAAATTGACATTTTCTACAAATATCATTGTTAAATTTTGAATTTAGACTATAAATGAAAATTTAGGCATTTAAAAGAATAAAACAAATTACTTGCTTAAAAATAATTTACAGTATAAAATTATACACTGAAAGCTAAACTAATATTGATTGTTTTTCATATATAATCCTCTCAGTGATTAAAATGGGGCCTTTCATGTTTTTTAACCCAATTTTATACAGTTGGATTTTGAATTACATAATTTCATTTTTCAATATGTTTTTTTCACTTCTTAAGCCATTTGCATTATATTTTAAAATAATTAAAAAAATTATTTTTATATTAAGGTATGTGTTTTGCGGAGGTAACTGAACAAATGTGAATTTCGTCAATTCACAATTTTGTGCTTTATATAATTTTTTTAAAATATTTATATCAAAATTATTATTAAATACTTATACAATTGTATATTTTTTTATACATTTCTGCATTAAATTGTATAATTTTTTTTAATGTTAAAAATATTTTAATTAAAAACATTTAAAAATATTTAAATTTGGAATAGTTTTGAAATACAGTTCATTATTTATGTACTACTCATAATATTGTCTTCCATAGCGTGTACACAATGTTTTACATATTGTTATTTCAAATTGACCTGTTTGTACGACTTTTATAAACGCTGTTACCTACTTCAAATTTTAATAATTTACTAATTTACTAATTTTACTAATTTTTCTAATAATTAAGGAAAAAATTAACACTACATTGGTTAACAAAATTTTATTTTTGCAATAACAATAATGTTGTTTACATAAAGTCCTAAATGTTTTAAACTTACTTTGGTAGATGATAAAATCAACCAAGAGAAAACGTTGCGATAAAAGAAGCTAATAAGAGTGAGATAACCTTTTGTGTAAGTGTGTGATTACTCATAAGTTGGGGATGGAAAAGTTTCAAAAAAGTGTGACCAAATTTGCACGATGACGCAATACAAATTGTATGTAAATATAGATTTTTCCACATTATATACATTTTCAAGGTCAAACAATCCCCTTTTGATAGAAAAATGCACCAACGTGACTCACACTTAATCACGAAGACTGACCAGATGGGATTTTTAAAAATTCTTTTTACCTTGGTTGGTTTTATCATTTATCCTTATTTTAATCTTAACTCGGCATACTTATTTTACGTGTCTATTTTAAAAACTCATGCATTTAAAAAATAATTTAGTTAAATGTATTACATATTTTATTTGTCTTGTCATTTTAAATAATCCAAATTACAGTAATGCGGTTGTAAAATGCAACTCGGCAAGCGTAATTAACAATTAAAATGGCTTTCAACTTTAAGTTGGAATACTTTAATTAAAACCAACTATACATGTATAAGAACAAACCATTTTTATGTAATTTTTTACACAACTATTTAAAATTTTATATGTAATCAAATTTTAGAAATAAATTATTTTATTATAAATTACTGTTATCTGGCGGATATATTTTTGTTTAAGTACATATTTTCATAAAGAGATAATTATTTTATTTCGGGTTATAGTTGCACTATTGTTTATTTAATTTATTTAATTTTTATACAAATTTAAATTATTATTGACCTTAATTTTTAATAAAAATACTAGCTATTTGACAACACTAAACACAAATATTTCTGTTCTGTATAATATTAACTAATTGATTGGTTATGATTAACAACAACAACAACAAAAGTTAGTGGAAATGCCACATCTTCATTAATTCCAAATTCGCATAACATCTTGAGCAATCCCTTTCCATTGTTCACAATTTTTGGAGGCGTGTAGGATTATGTCAGTCCAACCGACTTAGCCACTGTTTCCAAGATAAAGTGCCAGCCAAGATTGTGTAAAGATCGTCCCGAACAGCATCTATCCAAGTACGTTTTTGACCTCCTTTCCTCTTCTTCCAGTCGGTATTTGGACAAACCGGGGTTACGATACGTAAAATTGCATCAGCATTTCTACGAAGAACATGTCCAAACCAGCGCAATCTTCGTTGTCGCAATACCAATGAAAAAAGATCATAAAATTGAAAGTCATTTCGAATTTGGTGGTTACTGATCCCTTGATACGGAGGATGCAAAATGGATGTTGTGCCAAATGTATATGAGACATCTTGCTTCAAATTTATCATGTTGCTTGATTTCTGACCCTGTAAGAGTCCATGTTTCAGCTGCGTACATTATTATGATTAATAAAAGTGCAAAATAATTATTTTCCTGTAACAAAACTTTATTACGTTTGAATAAGACAGCTAAATAAAGCGTTTGAAATCTATAGACAGCTGCGCACCCCCGACTATATCTATATATAATTTTTTATTATTTTGAATGCTTTACGAAAAATTCCTTTATTAGTCGATATTTTAGCAAAGCCGAATGTAGGTCCATATTTTGCACCCATACAAGTTTGAGTAGAGCGATGTACCGCTAGAACATCCCGATTCATTAATAATATTCAATCATTTGCGTGTGCAATGAATATGTGCAAAAGATATTAGTTTCCAATTGTAAATTGTTGACTAAATGTTTAAAATATTTAAAATATTTCAAAACAACATACATTAAAAAAAGTTGTTTAAAGAATGTTAAATATGTGTTTTTATCTTGTAGCTTAAACGATGTTGCACAAATATATAATAATAATAAAGTTTAAATGTCTATTGAACTTAAACAATTTATTGTATTAAAAAAACTTTCTATGACAACAAAATGTGAATTTTTAACGTTATATCGAGTTTATTGCAAAAATATTATCGTTTTTTAAATTTCAATATAGCGCGCATTTTATCAAAGCGTCAATGCGTAAAAATAACAACAATAATTACAACATACATATTTTATAACTACGCCTACGTTGGACCACAAATAATCCAAGTGTGGATAGAGAAGGAGGGTTTTAGCGCAAGGTTTACAACCGGGCCTATGTAAAACATTTATACTACTACGGAAACAAGACAAGAGGACGCCATTCAGGCAAACAACGGCAAAGAAGTAATCAAACGTATCTAGATAACAAAGTTACACAGATGACAGGGTCGAGTAAAAACCAGAAGGAAGCTCAATCTTTGATTTGCAAAATCTTTAGTGCCAACGAGACTTTGTTGTTATTGTTGTTGTTTTGCTGTAATTGTTGTCTTATTGCCCCATGCTTATTTTTAAACCAAAAGGGTTTTGTATATAATATAACATATTTTATGCCATATGTGAAAAGCATTTTAGAATACATTAAATACAATATTAATTTTATTTGAATGGAAAATGAAGATAGGCTTAATAATGTTCACCAATATTTATAAATCGACAAATCTTAAAGTTTCATTTTAGTTATGCACTAATGTGACTTTACTTTTCAAAATAAATTATTAACTTGTTTGTTAAATTTATATTTTTCGTTAAAATTTTATTTTGTTATTATTTCTTTTTTGACATAAACATTTAATCATTTAAAAGAATATGCATTATTTGTAATAGATATGTCATGTTCAAAACGTATTGAGGATTACTTTAAATTTTATCGTCTATTAGTAACATATATTGGACATTACATAATGACTATGAAAAAAATAAGGGCAAAACAACTGTAACCGATTGTAAATGCGATCAAGAAAAGACGAAAAATCAACGACAAAAAAGTAAAAATATAATTTTGACAATAACATTTAATAAGGGTTAAGAGAAAATTTATAATGTATGGAATGAAAACCTGTCAACGTCAAAAATTTTGAAAACAATTACATGAAACAATACTCTTGTTTTTCCATGTTTTTCAAAACAAAAAAAATTTTGTTGAAAAATTATTAACACTGAAAGCACTGAAATAAAACTTTTAGTCATCAGACTCCATTTTGTAGACTACGTAGCCTTGTTTGACTAATTAACGCGATGGGGGGGGGCGGTCTGATAGAACAAGCAGCATTGCTTGTCGTCAAAAGTTACGTGGATATTGCCTTGTTGCTTTATCTCCCAATATCTAACGTTTCTACTGATTACATAGAGTAATGAATAAAAACGCAAAGACTGGTAGGAAAAAACGTTTATTACCAAACTTTACAGGATCTAATTGCGGAATGAACAAGGGAAACCAAGATGAAAACTGATAGAAGTTGAATGAACAAAAGTAGACGGAAGTGATCAACGGTGTGGTAACAGTTGTTTATATAGCCGTTCCCACCGGTATGCACCGTTGACACATTCAAACAAAAACTGTCAATATTCGAAGAATATTAATTCTTAAAAATTAAATGTTAATTTTTAATTAAAAAAAAATTGTTTATTATTTGGGACTTCGAATTGTCTGCGTCAATTGTCACCGCTACAAACTTGTATACGTTATTTTAACTATTGAATATTGTGTTTTTGCTCTATAACTGATATTTTTGTTTATTTATTTTTTATTTTATGTTTGCTACTTTGAATGTTTGCACGAGAAACATCTTTCAGCAGTAGACAATTAGCGAAGCCAAACGTGGGTCCGCATTTTAGTACCGACGATGGGATTCGAACCCATGTCCACCAAAGTCCGATTCGAGCACTGTACTGCTAGACTAACCCGGCACTTTGCTCTATATAATTAAATTTTTGTTGCTTTTTATTAACTCAAGTAGCAATTTTTACTATAATATTGCATTACAACTGTTTTACAAAAATATTGATTACTTTAAACAATGTTTTATTTTTCATTTTGCAATTTTTGTATAATTATATATAATTCTTTTATTTTATTTCCTAATTACAATAATAGTTTATACTATTTTTTGAATGTATTTTAAAATGTTAAATGTATGTTTATTCAAGTCTATAAATAAAAACAATAGAAATTATCGTAATACTGGAATTGCAAAAGTGGTTACCTAACTGAACCCATAGACTTGTGTACCAATTTTAATTAATTGGTAAACTACATTACTTATAATTTGGAGTTAAGAAAAAATAAGTTTTTAATAAGTAATGTATTATTATTATTATTATTAATGATTATTTGTATATATTATTTATAATTTATAAAAAGTATTAATACTGCAAATGTGAATTGAATTGTTGCTGCATTGTAAGTTCAAATATTATTATTTAAGCTATTTGAAAAAATATATATGTACATAATGCAACAAAATTAAATGTACAGAAAAGCGTTGTATAAATTATAATAATTTTACCTAATGTACATATAAAGTTAACACACAACACATATATATATATTAATTTGTACATTTAATTATAGCATAATAATGTACAGTACGCATGTGTACTGCAATATATTTATTACTTCAGTATTTTTAGATTGCGTTTGAAAAAGGTAATAAATCTGTCTTTGTGTGCGTATTTGGTTAAATCACTCGAATGTGACGGTTTGATTAGTAGCTGTTTCGATGGATTGGATAAAGAAATGAGATCGATCAAGTTGTCTGTATCATCAACTTCAAGGTCATTATCGTCAAGGTCATTGGATAAATTATAATGTGATTTGAAGGGTCTGTCTTTCAATGAATACAATGATGGAGGAAAGTTGGACAATGATTCGAAAACATGAGTGTATGTACAATTGGGTTGACTGCGTATTGAAGAATTTAACGAAGGTTGTTTGTTGTAGCTGTGGTACAGGAAATATAAACAATAATAATAATAATAGTGATAATAATAATAATAATAATAATAATAATAATAATAATAATAATAATAATAATAATAATAATAATAATGATAATAATAATAATAATAATAATAATAATAATAATAATAATAATAATAATAATAATAATAATAATAATAATAATAATAATAATAATAATAATAATAATAATAATAATAATAATAATAATAATAATAATAATAATAATAATAATAATAATAATAATAATAATAATGATAATAATAATAATAATAATAATAATAATGATAATGATAATAATAATAATGATAATGATAATGATAATGATAATAATATAATCTACGTTAACTGTCTGAAGCTTCTTTACAATTTGGTAAATTTATTTTAAAAAGTGTTTACTTTTATACATCGTTTTTGAATATGTTATCTGGCTGACTTTTAATCAAAGATTATTCCCTGCGTTTGGGACTGCATGTTTCCTACTTTAAGCGTTTTTAAACTAGTAGATTAAAATTAATGGTTCCATTTTCCGGCCACCTTGTATTTTATTTATCATTTTTCTAGACACTTTCCTTACACTTATGTTAAATATATTGCATTATTAAACAAAGACACTGAACATGATTACTCATGCTATTGCTACCATTATTAGAGTTTTATGCAACTAACAGTGCTTAAATATAGCTGTCATTTTGAGTAGCACTTTAAATTGCTAACTAAATCAATTGAAAATACAAAACATTTAAAAGCACTTTGATTACGTAGTTCATATTACAAATGCTTTTAATTAATTTAAGTTTTTGTTGTAATGTAAATAAATATTTATTAATGAGTTTTCAAGGGTGAAATATTGGAATTGTTAAATTAACTCCAATAATAAATCTACTGGAGTGGTTTAGCGGTACAGTGCTCGACTTAGATCTGGTAGACATGGATTCGAATTCCGACATTGGCACTTAATGTAGGCCCACGTTGGACTACTCTAAAATGTCAACTGCTGAAAAATGTTTTTTTTCCGTTAAGCATTCAAAGTAACAAAAATAATAAAATAATACATAAATACTTGCTTTCATCTAATTACGGGCATTATAGAGTTGTTTCATTTTTGATTAGAATTAACAGCAGTACATGGCTTTCAAGTATCAGACAAGAACATAAGTCAACGTCTACCTTGTGTCACGCCAATGCCCTAAAAATAATTTGCTTACAGTAAATTTAATCAATGCTAATTGCCCAGTGTCCTCAAATACTGTACTTTACTACCGTTTAAGCAAGTAAATGATTCCTTCTACTAGAATTTATATTATACATAGTGAGTAACAAAATTGAATCCTATATTATTTTAGCAATAAATCATAATACTTCCGTTTATTAAAACTTAAAAACAAACACATGTAATTTGTTAAAAAAAGAATATTATTAGCCAAAAATGTATCAATAAATAAAGAAAAAGTTACAAATTTTATAATGTCAACAATTAAAATAACATTTACTTCTATTTATAACTTCTGCCAGCAGTTATAAATCTGAGACTATCAAAGTATCAATAATATCCTTTAAAACTCGATTTTTTATAACAAATAATTTTCTCTTTACAACTTGTTAACCCGTCCTTTGAAAAACACAAATTAAAATTAATAACGTTTAATCTGAGCTGTAAAGAATTTTTATAGGATTTAATTTCGTTATCGACAAAAGATCTTAGCATATTGCATAGGTTTAATAACCTTATATTACACGATTCAATTATATTTATTAATGGGTTTTTACTAGTAAAATATTAGAATATGTCAGATTTACTTAAATAATAAATCCACTTGGTTTTAACCACTCGGGAGCACTGTAAATATATGCGCCAGGATAGCGGATATTGCTGTAGTTGATTCTCATTACCAGCATTAAAAGTTGGTTTCTTATTAAAGGCTTATTTACTAATAGTCATTTCGATTAAATATTTAAGGAATAAAATTAATGTGAAAACAAATTAAATACAAATGTTTTGACAAACAATATTTGATTAATTATATTGCGTACATTTTATAAAAAGCATGTGACTGAACTGTGAAGAGTAGTACACTATTATTAATGGGGGAATTTAGATTCGGCATGTAAAAATGTGTACATTCATCAAATTGTTTTATATATTGTTTATTCAAAAAATAGCCGAAAAGTATTTTATAATTTATTGTTTTAAAGAAAGTGTAAAACGTTCTATGTATTATTTAGTTAAAATGTTTTATGCAAATTAATTAATTTCTTTACAAAGAAAACATAAATAGATGAAAAACATACATGTTTTAGATAGAAAGCGAACAACATTATTTGGAATATAGTTTACAATGAATATATATATATATATATATATATATATATTGTACCGGGGTGATCTAAAGGTACAGCGCTCGAATTCGGATCTCGGCGGGAATGGGTTCGAATCCCATCACCGGCACTAAAATGCGGGCTTCGCTAAAATGTCCACTGCTGAAAGATATTTTTCGTAAAACATTGAAAGTAGCAAACATAAAATAAATAATATATATATATATGATTTACGAAAATAAGATAAACTAATTATAAGTAACTAAAATAATAATGAATAATCTATATTAATTCACTTCCAATTTTCAATTTCTCAAATTTAAAAAGAAATCATATTTTTAATACACTTTTTCGCTTGTGTTTCAATGTACTAACATTTTTAAGTAGCATCACAATTTGTTATATTAATAAATGAGCAGTACATAGTCAATAAAGCTTACTTTTTCTCACCTCATTTGTATAGATGAACAATCCTTGTAAGTAGGAGTAGTAGTAGCAGCTGCAGTAATATCGACAATTGAATTATTTAATTTACCATTGTTTGTTTTAAAAGTGGATTCAGCAATTTGATTGGTTGAATTTGGTGCTTTTGGAATGGATTGACGCGTAGGCGGTTTTGGCACCAGTTTCATTGAATTTTCTGTTTGATAACTACTATTCGTCACTTGTAATGGCTTGGCCAATTTCAATTCCAATTCGGTCGCGTATTTTAGCGGACTGGTCAGTGGCGTTTTGAAACAATCATTCGGCGCAGTATGACTGGACAAAGTCGAGTTGTTCTCACTTAAATGCTGGTTTAAATAACAAGCAAACGTTTATATATAATATTATTATATATACAGATAGTGATTTACTATGATATTTAAATATATTTAGCACCTGTTACTTATCTTTGACATATCTAACATTTATTAATAAATACCTTAGATAATACTAATATTTAACATTATTTGCAAAAACATTCTTAATATAATACGCAATAATACTTGTTTTAGCAATAAAGTACAATACTACCATTATGAAAACTTAAAAACAAACACAGATAATTAGTTTAAAAAAACAGTTTTATCTACTAAAGTACATGAATATGCAAAATAAACGTAACACACTTAATAATGTCAGTAATTTAAAAGATATCCACGCTTTTGTTTAACCTCTGCCAGCCGCTTTGTGAAAGAATTTATCTACGTACCAATGTAGTCCTTCAAAATACATTTTTTACAACATTATTGATTTTCGCCTCTAATGATATGTCAGGTTCCATGCAATTCACCTCACGTTTTAAAATACTAAAAACGTTTTCAATTACATTGAGGTCTGGACTATATGGAGGAAGTTGAATAAAAGTAAGCTTTTTGCTTTTTAAAGCTTTTGTGGTCTAAATAAGAAAAATGTATAATAATTTGTAAGTCATATTAAAATACACATTACCACTTTTAAAATATGCACAGAGGTATTATCTTGGATGGTTGTTAAGTGTCCTGTAGCATTTCTGAACAGGTCGTTATGATATAGTTTTTTGAATATTCAAAAAAATTCAGCGCTGTTTAAATTGCCGCTCGTACGAATCCATTCTAGAGACTGATTGTACTTAATTACAAAATATCCCTTTACACATGAAGGATGTGCACTTTTGTTGCAGTACAAGTGTGGTTGAATTAGAAATTTGGACAATAAATAATCTTCGAATGTTCAGTCTATGGCTCATAGAATATCGCACACTCATTTGTGAAGTATATTGATTTCCAAAATGACGATGGATAATGTTTGTACTTTTTGGCAAACTCCACTCGTTGTAATCAATGGGCACGACTGAGTTGAGGTATCCTAACAGCTGTTTTAAAAATGACACCTTCAGATTTTACCCTCCTTCTTACAATTGAATATGAAGAATCTTCTAAGTATTGATTTTTTATTCGTTTTATATTCATTGTTCGGTGTTTTTTAAGCTGCATAATTATAAACTCATCGTCTTGTTTGCTTGTTCAACGCTTTCTTCCAACTGTGGGTGATCTGGGGCTTGTTCTATTGTTCAAAATGTTGTATACAATTGAAACGGTAGATGATAAAACTAACAACGGGAAAAAGTTGAGAAAAAAGGAACCACAGAAGTTAGATAATCTTTTGTAAGTGTGTAATCACTTGTCAATTGGAGACAGAAAAGTTTCTAACTTTGTGACCAAATTTACACGATGACTTAATACAAATCGTATAATACTAGCTAAATATTCATTTTTCCACCTTATATACATTTTCAAGGTCAAGATGAAAGAATGCACCAACTTAACTAACAATTACTCAAGAAGGGTGGCCAATAAATATTTTTTTTTAATTTTTACATCGTTGGTTTTATTATCTATCGTTAAAACATCTATTTTTATGCTTCGGCAATTATTTTAACTTTTATGCCCCTTTATAAAAACTTTGAACTAATTCATAATCATGGGTAGACAAATAACGACGCTGAGCTGTTTTAACCATAAGTATTAAGTGCGCGGAAATTAGAAGCCTTTTTACAAAAATTCAAAATTTTGAAATGGAAAATAAAAATCGACCTTATGCTTAAATTATTAAAAATAATTTTATAATTTTTTGGAAAAAAAATTGTTTTAAAATTGTTTATATTAAAATACTTTTAAAATAAATTAATTATTAATTATTTAAAAATTCAGTGTAAATTTGTACGTATTTTTGTAAGCAGTTATTTTATTTAAAAAATTGTTATTTAAAAAAATTAAAATTATATAAAATTAAAATATTTAAAAAAATAATTTTTGTAAATAAATTACATTTTTTAATATTTAATACATTTTAACCAGAAATAGTTTAGGCATAGCATTACCAGCGTATGTATTGAGGTCATATATGTTTTAAAAAATGTAGCGTATTAATCAAATCTTTATAATGCGTTAGAAACATGTGTTATTTTAAAAATACACATTAATTGATTTTAAAGACGAAAATATAAAAAAAGTTTATTGGAATGACATACGGTGCCTACTGTAGATAATGGAAAACGTACACTGTAAAAAGAATTTATTGCATACATTATTGTTAGTAACAAACATGGTAAATTTTAGTATTTATTTAATATTTTTTGTTTTTTCAACGTTAAATATTTTAACAAAATTGAATGTAGACTTTCATTTAGTGCCAGTGGTAGTCATTAGTTAACTACTAATTTTTCATAATTGTTTTGTGAAGAGTCGGAATTATTACATTCACTTGAATAATAAATCCACTTGGTTTCAGTCAAGCAGGGGCACTATACAGCTGTTTCATCCTGAGTTGGAATAATCAGAGATGCATATTTTTCAAATTTCATGCAAACTTAAACGCACGCTCTATCTGGTGTCAGACCAGTGCGTTGCTCGTTGCCATTTAATGTTGTACGTTACTATTTCTTAATAAGTGATTAATCTCTTCTTTTGGAACATTATGCCGTATAGGCATACTGCATAAGTTTAATAACCTATATGGTACAGTTCGGTTATTCGTTAGTCATGGTTTTTAAAGAGTTAAAATTATCGATTTACTAAATAATAAACTCCGCCTAGTTTGGATTAGAAATGATTCAATCTAGCCAGTCCCAAGCCTGGATAAAGGAGGAGGGTTTGAGCGTAAGGTTGGCAACCTGGCCTCTGTAAAAATTTATACTGCTGCGGAAGCAATGAAAGATGACGTCATTCCGGCAAACAACAACGTTTCTGGATGGCAAAGTTACCAGATGATAAGGTTGAGTGAAAGCCGAAAGAAAGCGCAATCTTCGATTTGCAGAATATTTAACGCCAACGAGACATTGTTGTTGTTGTTTTGCTGTAATTGTTGTCTTATTGCCCCATGCTTATTCTTAAAGCAAAAGGGTTTTGTAATAAAAATAACTAAATAATAAATTTACTTAATTTCTGTCAACCAGGAGCAATGTTCTGTTATAAACTATACTTTAAACAGTAGCGTTTTTGTATTAATAAGTAAAGATTTTATTTCGGCTTTAAATACAATCAGTTTATATTAAAGTTACATTTTTTTAACAAACATATCCTTGTAAAAAAATTGGCCAAAATCTAAATTAACCAAACAAATTTAATTTTTCTATATTATTGTGTATACAAAACAAATAATGAAACTTTTAAATGTATCTTAATGATTCAGGGGTAAATACCAAAATATTATATAATTAATTAATGTGTCAATAATTATTGTATGTTTGTTTAGTTTCAATTCTACATCAATTGAACACAAAATAATATTCATTAAAAATTACCGATTTTCTATTGGCCAATTGAACGAAAGCATCATCTTCAGTATTGTTGGTTGTATTAACATGATTGGTCATATCTGTAGTTTGAATGCCATTGGCTATTTGTTGAGTGCGTTGAAGGCCAATTAGATGCGATCCATTTTCTCTGCCATTAATTGTCACCCAATTGGAATTGTGATGAGAAATTTCAGAGCCAATTGTTGAATTTGAACGTGGAATTCGAAATGGATTGGATGACGAAAAGCGGTGACTTGGAAAATTGGAGGATGTAGGTGGATAGAGATGTTTGAGTTGATCTTGTAAGTTTGTATTATAAGAAAGTGAATTGGGCAGCTGGTATGGGGTAGCATATTTTCTCTAATTTATTAAAAAGCGAAAAAAATATACATAATTAGTCATATTTTGATCATGTAGAGCATATATTTTTAAAAACCAAATCATGATGCTACTATATAAGAAGATTAAGAAAACTAAATGTTAACAATTATATTTCTAAATTGTTCATTACATCTGCTTTTATCCTTTGATATTATATTGCTCACCCATAATTTTTCCTGGTTTATTAAAACAGGATTACATTATTTTAAACAGATGTATATCATTGGTATCAAAAATTTCAGGAATCAAATATTCTATCTTATTGAATGATATTGTTGATAAACATTTTAAATCCTGTATACAATTAGCATCAATAATTGAAAATAATAACAATCACCCGCTACATGCAGCTTTTAACAATTCTAAAGCTTCTGGAAAAACAAGAAGAACTTACCTGCACATGAAAGTCAAAACTAATCAATACAAAAATTCATATCTGCCCTACTTATCCAGAGTATTAACCAATCCAGAATCAAACAAAATTGAACTACTAAGAAACCTATCAAAGTAGGAATTGTTCCACCTACGCATTCATTTGAACTAATTTGGACATCTCACAGTACAAGTTGTGCCTTATAATGACTCATTCTATGTACAGCAATTTTGAATATTTTTTTTAAAAAATCACATGCATACTATATAGACTATATTTATATTCATTAACATATGACATTCTATTTCATTTTGATCCCATTATTTGTACTACTACTTTTTTATATTGATGGTAAAAATGTATTTTATGCTGAATGTATCTCTAGTGAGATATTAAAGCTTAATAATAATAATAATAATAATAATAATAAATATATTTTTTAATGTTTATTATATTGAATGTTTTACGAGAAACATCTTTCAGCAGTAGACATTTAGCGAAGCCAAACGTGGGCCCACATTTTAGTGGGCCGGTAGTGGGATTCTAACCCCCATGCCCACTGAGGTCCAAATTCGAGCGCTGTACCGCTAGATCACCCCGGCATTTTTTGATGTAGTATATATTCTTGATGAGCAAGATAAACTATTCTATTTTTTGTTATTAATAAAAAGGGTGAGCAAAAGCATTTAGAAAAATAACATTATACCAGTAAGAAACGTGCGGTAGAACATCTTTTCTTTTATTTTTTACATTTTTATTGCTACATAAGGAGTTGCATTCAGTGTCGGTGGTGGAATCCATGTTGAATCACAATAAAGTCTATTGCTACATCACTAAACTACTTGGGAACGTTTTTTGTTTCTCTTTTTTTTTGATAGTTTATTTAATTAATTGCTGCGTTTAACGTAGTCATTAAAGTTTAAAATTCTTAGTTTTTACACAATTTGCAATTAAAAATAATGTTGTAATAAAGTCATTGTTGTTAGACTTATTTTAGAGATATATCTTGATAAAAAGCAATCGCTCATTGTTTTGTACCAGTCAATCGTTGCTAAATTTGGTACCAACAAATCAATAAACTTGTTTCAACAATTATGAGATGCTAATGCTCCCGAAGATTTGACTAATGTTCTTAAAGTTTCATTTTCCAATGTTGATAATAATATTCCTGATTGTTTCTCCTCCACGTGGTGTATCCTGGACTGTAGGTGTCTACAAGCATCTAGACTAATAGCAACAGGATTCGAGTGCACAGTGGAATAACTAGGCTATCATGGGACTTCTGTTTAGTAAATGAGCATACACCAAAGATAATTGAAGGGTATTTCAAGATATTTATGTACTATATGTAGCCGGTTAGACAAGTGAATCCGTTAACTAGCGTCCAACCCCCATTTCCACCAAAGAAGATTACTCCGTCCATTTCTCTAAACAATAGCGTCATCGCAAAGAAGCTATCTTTTTCCGCTTATCCAGGTTCAACTAGCATCCGGTAACATATTCCATTATGAATTCGGAATGCCGTGCAAACTTTGAACTGACAACGAGCTGGCTTTGCTACCAAAATTATTGAAAGAAAACGATAACAAAAATTACGATTAAACTACTACGAATAATCATTTTTTTAAGTTCGTTTTTAAACACATTGGGCACTTTGTTTTGTTAGTTTCAACTAAATCAATTTATTACAAGAAATTGTAAAATTACTAGAAATTAAACAACATTTATTACATATTGTTAAAAAAATAATAATTTAATAATAAATAATGTAACTACACCTCATTTGGGCCAAAAATGATTTAATCTAGCCAGTTCCAAGCCTGGATAAAGGAAGAGGGTTTGAGAGCGCAAGGCTAGCAACATGGCCTCTGTAAAAAATTGATATTGCTACGGAAACAATACAAGAGGACGCCATTCCGGCAAACAACGGCGAAGAAGTAATCTCATGTATCTGGAGACAAAGTTACATAGATGACAGTGTTGAGTGAAAACCGAAAGAAAGCTCAATCTTCGATTTGCAGAATCTTCAATGCTAACGAGACTTTGCTGTTGTTGTTTCTTTTTTAAAATTAAAGGTTTTTGTACTATATATATATATATGTATGTATATATAATAATTAATATTATTACGTTGTATGTAAATGTTTTTCAGTGCAAATCTAATTACCATTTCACATTTTATAATTTCCGATTTTTTTGTACAATTTAATTTTGTTTATTTAATTTTGACATTTTAAAACTACATTAAATGTTCCAGAGTGGTCTAGGAGCACAACGCTTGATTTGGACCTGAGATTGGGCATCGGGTTCGAATCTCACCATTGAGCCACAAAATGTGAGCTCACGTTCGGCTTTGCTCAAATGCCCACTGCTGAAAAGCATGCGTTTGCCATTAGAATATTCAAAGTAGTAAACATAAATTTCAAAAAAATAATAAAAATTTTAATTTAACCAAACAAGTATTACTTGACTCTGCGTAACTACAGATGATTGGGATACTGGCAAATGACTAAATTCGGATTGAATAGAACACCTGCTGTTAAAATTTGCAGTCGGTTCATTGACCAATTTGCTTGATGCCAGTGATTCGAGACGTTCCAGCCGACCCGATACTTGTTTAAGCCAAATGCACAAATCTACGTTTTGCTGTACTAATTGTTTGATGCATTGCTGAAATAAGATATAAGTAGTATATGTTATTAAAATACATTTTTTATGCACTTATAAGACAATCAATTTAAAATTTTAATAAAAATGTTTTAATTATTGTAAAGCATGTGGTAAAATGTTATTCTTGAGATTAATAATTGTAACTAGTGAATAAAATTAAACTTTAGAAATAGACAATTTTCACCATTTGGCAAGTAAGCATTTTGAGCACAGTGAACAAGAGTATTGCACAAGGTATTGATATTAAAACGTGAACCCATTTGTGTTACTTTTTATACCTTGGTATTTGGATAAACTATTCAAACGCAATACATTTAATATGCAACAACGAAAAGCATAGATTGTTTTATTAATATTATGTAATGTGTTATAATATGCATTTCAGTGTCTATTTTATTTTCGAAAAATTGTATTTTTACAAATTTAAATGTTTTACAGGAAACATTTTTTAGCGAAAACGAACGTAGTAAGAATCGAATTTGAATCGAGCGCTGTACCTCTAGACCACCTGACAATATTATTTTTAAAATGAATAATTTATGCTAGCAGAAAATTAGATATTTAGATATCAATAATGGTTTTTGGCTCACTCAAGGCAGATTGAAGTAAAAGTTTTCGAATTGAGAATAAATAGTGCTTATCTAATTAAAAACATAATATATCTAAACGAACAAGAGTTTGGTATTAATGTTAAAACACTTGATAAACTACTTGATAAACTGAACCAATAAAGGATGTTTTTCTAAACCATTGAACTTCCAATCCACTATATTGATTATTATTATTATATTAGAATTGTCAGATTAAAATAATAAATTTACTAGGTTTTTAAGTCAACCAGGAGCACTGTAAAGCTGTTTCATCCTTATTTGGAAGCATCAGCAGCGCATACCTTTCAAGTTTTACACACATATGATCTTGAATCCACGCCCTATCTGGTGTGAGGTCGGCGCCTTAAACCACTGAGCTACAGGTGAATGATTTTAGTCCAGTAAATTTATTACTTATAATAAATTTGAACAATTCTATTTTCCCAGTGTTTTCAAATGCTGCTACGTTACTACCGATTTAACAAGTGAGAGAATCCTTTTACTAGCACTTCACCATATAGGTCCTTGCATACTGCCAGGTTTCATAGCTTTATATGGTACGGTTCGGTTATATTTATCAATGAGCTTTTTAAGGATTTATTTGTTCTAGAATTGCTATATTAGAATTGTCAATGGTTTAAGGCGCTGGTCTGACACTTGATAGAAGGTAGGTTTATGTTCATGTATGTGTAATACTTGAAAAGTATACGCTGATGATGGATAAAACAGCTATACTGTGCTCCTGGTTAACTTAAAACCAAGTAGATTCATTATTCAAGTAAATCTGACAATTCTAATATATGAATTCTAAAACAAATAATCCCTTAAAAAACTCATTAATGTACATTGATTATTGTTCAACTGCCTTATCAAAATTATCTTGTACAATTTATTTACACGCTAAACTCTACCGTGAACAATCCGAATTCTGCTTGCGAAAGGAGGAGGGTTTGAGTGCAAGATTAGCAACTTGGCATTGGTAAAATATATTGCTAGCAAAACAAGAAAAGGATATCATTTTATTGAACTACGGTAAAGAAATGAAAGAGGCATGGTGACAAAATCCGAATAAAATTTCAATCATCAATATGCACGATCTTCAAATTTGACAATTTTGACCTACAATTATATGGAACGGGATTGTGCAAAATCTTTTATTATACACAATCTAATACATGGAACAGCTTTGTTGTCGTATACTGTTTAGATCAAAAAGCTTTTGAAATAAACAATAAATACATTTACAAGCTATATTTTTTATAACTTATACACAATTATTGTCATTACAAAACCATAGTGTAATTTAAAACGAATGTGGTAACATTTATTCAGGGTGCTCATTTTTTTAAATATACAAATACCGGGGTGGTCTAGCGGTACAGCGCTTGAATTTAAACCTCGGTGGGCATCGGGGTTCGAATCCCACCACCGGCCCACTAAAATGCAGGCCCACGTTCGACTTCGCTAACATGTCCACTACTAAACAATGTTTCTTGTAAAACATTCAAACATTAAAAAAAATGTTTTAAATAAAACATTACTTGTCCTTCGACGCGCGCTGTCGATTCATATTTCAATTTGTTTAGCAAATGTTTAACTTGTTTCGCAACAATTGTTTTATTCATTTCAGGTGTGCTATGCTTTGTTTCGTCATTGCCATTTTCTTGTATTTCTCCATTTTCAATGTTATAATCGTCATTATCATCATTATTATTATTATTGTCAACAGTACTGTCGATATCATTGTCACAGTCGTTATCTGTATGCATTTGTACCCACAAACACAAATCTTTCAAGTTGGATTGATACGATTTGGTTAGGGTCAGTTTGAGTGGCGTTTTTGAATCATTCGATTTTGATACATTTTTTGAATCATTTGGATGCCAGGGCATTAGGTCCTTGATAGAATTGGGTTCTGTTTTTGATTTGGGAAATTGTAGCTGATTGTTCAAGTCCGATATGGAAAGTGGATCGAACAAATTGAACGTTTCCGACTGGAGCAAATATAATGAATAATGTATCGATTGTTTTAATTATATATATATATATATATATATATTGGCTAAATGCTTTACAAAAAACATTTTTTAACAAGTGGACATTTTAATAAAACTAAACAGGTACTCGCATTTAGTGCCGGTAATGACATTTAAAACCAAAGTTCAAATTTAGTGCGGTAGTGCTAAATTAATAATACTTGTTCCAATTATAGAGTAGGTGGTGTTTGAATTCAGTTAAAATGTAGAAATATTAGAGCGCGCAATTAGCAATGTGGCTTTTTCGAACTATAAAAAATCTGTATGCAGACAACAAGAAATCGCCATTCAAGTTAAATACTGAAATAAAATAGAAGTATAATTGTAATAATTGTATAATTGACGTTCGATTAATAATGCTACGAGTGTGAAGTACAAATGCATAAAACAATTTTATTGCTTTTTGCTTTTTAGAGTCAAACAGTTTTGCTATAATAATAATAATAATAATTATTATTATTATTATTATTATTATTATTATTATTATTATTATTACGATAACAGTAACAATTGTGGTATAAAATTATTAAAATTTATAATAATAGTAATAATAATAATAATAATAATAATAATAATAATAATAATAATAATAATAATAATAATAATAATAATAATAATAATAATAATAATAATAATAATAATAATAATAGTAACAGTAACAATGGTGGTAATAAAAATATTAAAATTCATGATAATACTAATACTAATAATAATAATACTAAAAATAATAATAGTAATAATGATAGCGATAAAATATTAATAATAATGGAACTGTTAGTTTTGTTTATTTAACTCCACTAAAAACACTGTACAATTGTTGCTAGTTAGTATTTTAATCTATAATTAGTATAACTTATTTTGAATGTTAGAATTTAAAATTTAAAGATTTTTAGTGTACTTATTAGTTTATAGTAATGCATTGTTTAATAAATTGTACCATTAAATAAAATGAACCAAACAATAACTACTTTTTGTGGTTTATTGAATTTACTATCATTTTCTTTATCCAATTTGTTATTTTGTTCTGACAACAGTGTACACGAATTTTCTTGACTGTTTTCCATACCTAAAGAGCGAAGAACAAGTAATGGTAAATTATTTTCAATCACATTCCATTTTTAATAATAATTGTTTTCATATTTACAATTAAAATAAATATAATTTTATCGGTAAGTTTTAACGCGTAAAAAATAAACGTTTTCAGCAATTATTATTAATAAAAACTAAAAATAACTTCAAAATTAAGAAATCAAGAAACACAGATCAATACTACTACTACTACTACTACTATACTACTACAAATAATAATAATAATAGCAATAATAGTTTTTATTATTACAGTTTTTATTATTTTTATTAATAATACATATTAATACTAATAATATTATTCTTAATAACTATTGTTAGTAAAATTACTTTTTTAATATCATTATTATTATTATTATTATTATTGTTTTAAAATTACTTTCGTTCATCAAATCTCTAGCCATATTCGTGTCCAATGACAAACTTTGATGCATTTTTTTCATAGAATGATCGAACAGCTGACTTGCGCTGCCTTCCAAACCACCAAATTCTTGAGCCCAATAATCAGGAATAGCAATATCATTGTCTTGCTGCAACAAACAAACTAAATCGCGACTGGTCATACTATTTTTGATCTGAGACATACTTTTCATCGAGTGGTGTTGTTTTGGCGGTTTCGACAATCGTTTGTGCAATTCCGAACACCGACTGTTGCACGATGCACATGAAATAGAAGATGATGACGAATGCCCTTCGTTGTCGCTTTGACACGAAACCGATGTGTAGGTATTGGACGAACATCGGGAAGGACATGGCGACGAACATTTGGAATGTTCTGTTTGGCTATGTTCGGACACGTGACTTAGACTAGATTTTTGAAAATCGTCCAAACCAATATCCAGTTGTTCTCCATCCAAATCGATCAATTTGGCTGTTTTTGTTGATTTTTTATTGTCCGAATTTTTGTTCGATTTTTTGCAATGATGACTGTGAGAATCTGTAACACGTTGATTATCATGATGATGATGATGATGATGATGGCGATGATGATGATGATGGCGATGTTTCGTACGCGAGTCCTTCTGTTTTAAATGAGTATCGTTTGATGTCAATCGTGAATTGTGTTTGTGATGTCGCTTTGATGACGACTTGACCTGTTTTTCGTTCAAATTCACATCGCCTCCCCCGCCGTCGTCATCTTTAGTTTGGGCGGAATCGTCGTTGTTCAACTCCGATTTAGTGTCGGTTGTTTGTGACGGATTGTCGGTTTGATTTTGATCTTTTTGTTTTTGCATTGCAATGCGGTGACATACATCAAAAGCCTGGCCCACAGTGCGAACAATACGCATCGCTTGTAACTATGTGATGGAGATAGTTATTAAAATTATAAATATACTACGTTTTAAATGTTAGTAGTATAAAATATTATTTATATTTTGACAAAATATAATGTTTTTTTAATGCGTAATGATGCAAATATTTTATGTATTTTAGCAATATATTTCTTCTAATTTAATAATCAAATTATAATTATGTAAATGACATTGTTTTTTAAATTAAAATAATTACATACGCATTATTATTATTATTAATATAATTACAATTATCATTATTACTATTACTATTATTATTAGTAGTAGTAGTATTATTAGTTCTATTATTATTAATATTACTATTTTTAACATTATTATTATTATTATGGTCGCTGATATTACTATTACTATTATTACTACTACTATTATTATGATTATTACTACTATTATTATTATTATTAATATTACTTTTATTTTTATTATTGTTTTATTTTTTTGTTACTATTATTACTATTGTTATTACTAGTATAATTATTATCATAATTACTGTTATTATTTTTACTATTATTATTACTACTATTGGTATTATTATTATTAATAATATTATTGTTAATATTATTACCAAAATTATTGTTATTATTATTACTATTATTTCTTTTATTATTATTACTTTTATTGGAAGGATGTGAACGCAGCGTTAGGAATCTTGCCTGTATAAAATAATTGGCATTGTTGCACTAACAATAAGAAAATGCCATTCCAGCAAACGATCAAAGGAATCGGAATCTTCGATTGGACGAAAAAAATTATATGATGAAATTTTAAGTTTATTACCAGAAGAAATGATTTTAAAATAAACAATCGATAATGACAAGAGAAAGTCTGGGATAAACCACAGCAAAATTGGAATACACTATTCCGGAAGATCTAGCTGAAACGAATGTCTCATAGGATTAAACAAAGGATTTGGCAAAATGTTTAATACGTGGAATCATTTTGTTGCCCAATGTTTATTTTTAAAGCACATAGGTTTTGTAGTAACATTCATAGTAATAGTACTACTAATAATAGTAATAATAATAAGAAGAAAAGTAATATCAATAATAATAATAATAATAATAATAATAATAATAATAGCAATATTAATAATAATAATAATGTTTATTTGAATGTGGCAAATTTTAATTTCAAATTGGAATTTTTTATGCATTTTATTGAAATTCAATATAGATAATTTTTTAGTTACCTTATAAAAAAAAGTATTATTAAATTTCCTATTACATATGTAATAAATACCGTTATACTTGTTAACAACTTTCATCTATTTGCAGGTCATCAAATAAGTATTTTGTTTCATTTTAAAAATCTATTTACATTTTTTAAAATTTATTGTAAATATCATTAGTTTTTACACCATTATTTTGATTATTGTTTAAAATTGTTGTTTAAAAGTTAAATAACAACGTTAACCTTTAGTAGACAGTAATTGTTTATATGACAACATACATCAATGACAAATGACATTAACTATTAATATTTAACTTGTGTTAAAACGATTTAATATATGTGTCTGCATTTTTTAAACACAGACTAATATGAACTTTTACAATTTAAAATAGTGTTAAATTAAAAGTATTATTAGTTAATTGAATGTGTGATACAAATTTGTTTTTTTTTAGAAACAAATATAAAAATATATCCTTAGATTTGTTATTAAATAATATTTAAAAAACAATTATTTATAACTTTATTTAAAATGCAATTAATAGATTTTTCATGTGTATAATGCATTATGCCACTGTTTTTAGTTGTAGCATATTTTACTTATTTATGTTTACTTCTTTCAATGTTTGGACGGGAAACGCATCTTTCAGCAGTGGACATTTTAGCAAAGCCAATCGTGTACTCGCATTTGGTGCCCTTGGTAAAACTTGAAACAACACCCACCCAGGTTCTAATCATACACTCTACCACTAGACCACATAGCACATATATTTTTAACCCTTTATCAAATATTGTCGTAATGTGTAGAAACATGTGCTTTATTCAAAAAATAATGTTTTTTTAAAACAAAAACAAAAAAGTTTTTGTTGGCTTTTGCTAAACCAAACAATTTTATGTATATTATGCAAAAACGTTTAACTATCATAAGTGTATAGTTGTATCCTTCTGTCAATACAGAGGAACAATTATACTGCAATATACTAAGTTCCCAGTATGTGTTAGTTTAAATCGATAATACAACAATATTACTGCAATTGCAAATTCAAACTTTTCTAAGCACTCCATGAATTTTCAGGATAATTAGTATTTTAAAATTATTCAGTTAATAATTAAAACAGTAAACAATGTTATATGATTAATAAACTACAAATTATTTTAACTATTAAATAACATTTCAAAATTATTAAAAATTACAACTATTAATTTTCCTATTTGGAAATAAAATGCTAATGTCTAAAGTTCACCTTTTTTCAATTGTTTATTTCACATAATCTCCTACATGTGTTACCTATTTAATTTAATATGTTGCAAAAGCAATTTGGCAACATATTTTGCATAAATTAAATTAATTCATGTGCCGTAATAGTCTAACGGTACCGAGCTTGAATCGGATCTAGGTGGTATGGGTTCGAATCCAACCACGGGCACTAAAATGCGGACCCCCACGTTTGGCTATGCTACAATGTCCATTGCTAAACAATGCGTTTCCCGTCACAGCATTTATAGCTGAAAAAGTCAAAATGTTAATAACAATAATAACAACAAAAGTAATATTAAGAGTAGTAATAATAAATAAATTAAAATAATAATAATTATTATTATTATTATCATTTTACGTTGACATGCAATGCACAATTGTATTGCCTTCTAGAATAAAACATAAACATACTTTTTTATAGGCTTTAAATACGTTGCACCGAAAAACACTCGTCCGTGTGTCACGTGCAATGTACGAAAATATTTTCAAATCTTGGGAATCGTGAGATACATAAAATATTCTAAAACAAATACAATTTTTGATTTATAGTAAATTTTGTAATAAATACATTTTAAAATTATTTTTTGAAATACAGTTTAAATAACATTTATAATCTGTTTAAATTCATGCCTATAATTTTATACAATAGTTGATTACTTTTTAAAATTTCGATTGATTGTTTTACAATTATTAATTTTGTAATTAATTATTTATACTAATACTAACAACAATATTAATAAAAATTATTTATTTATTTAATTAATTAAATGTTTTACAAAATAGATGCCTTTTAGTAAAGTCGAATGGGGACCCGCATTTAGTGCCGGTGGTAACATTGGAACCTATGTCTACCCAGATCTAATTCAACCGTTATACCGCCAGACTAATCTGGTTCAGTTTACACAAGTTAACATTATATTAATCTAGTGGTACAATTCTAAATTTCAACTGGAATATACATAGGTTTGTGTGCACTATCAGTACTAAATCTGGACTTTTGTTTAGCCATTCCCTGCTACAATATCCACTTGCAAACAATGTATTTTATGTTTAAATAATTCACAATGGGACTTTAAATAACATGCAATGCAATCCAAACAAAACCAACCTGTAAATAGGATGATGTAAAATTAAATTTGACTGATGCATACAGTCGAGAACCGACACGTCTCTTAGGCCCAAACCGAGAATGCCGCTGCCGGCTGCAGATAAAGTTTCGTATTCGGGAACTTGGCCGTTGGAAGCTTTGGGCGATCCCGTTGCACTTTTGTCTGTATTTAACATTTCGCTGTAGACGCGTGCAGTTGCTATTTTTTGCGTTGACGATGATAAAAATGTTTTGGAAATTGGCCATCGAATTCCAAACTTTTGACAAGCAAATTAATAATTTTATTTTATTTTAGCAAAGAGGAGTTAGATCTTTTTTTTTTAATATATACATATTTTTTTAAATATTGTCGTTTTTCTAACAAAAGATAATAAACTTGTAGACTAAAAATTATGAGTTAAAATGTCACTAATCAAATTACTTACTTTTTCAACAAAGCACTTTATAGAAAAATAAGTATGTATAAGAGTATTTGTTGATCCAAAATGTTATATTTAAAAATAATTAACTATTATTTTTTTTTCTTTTAAATTGTGTATAAAAATAAAAATAAAATAATATTTAATTTTAAAAGTGTTAAGTTAAACGTTTACATGTATGAAATAAAGTGTAAAAAAGTCTATAATTGGTGTCATCAGTAAACTGCCTACTTACTTGAACATTTAGCGTTATAGCCATTATTTCCAATTTGTTACTATTAATCTTATTTTTTAACTTTGCCTAGTTTGAATCAGAAATGATTCAATATAGCCAGTCCCAAGCCTGGATAAGGAAGGAGGGTTTGAGCACAAGGTTAACAAAAAATATATATACTGCTACGGAAACAATACAAGAGGACGCCATTCCGGCAAACAACGGCGAAGAAGTGATCGCGCGTATCTAGATGACAAAGTTACACGGATAATAGGGTTGAGTAAAAGTCAAAAGAAGCTCAGTCTTCGAATTTCAGAATCTTTACTACCGATGAAACTTTGTTGTTGTTGTTTTGCTGTAATTGTTGTCTTATTGCCTCATGCTTATTTTTAGAGAAAACGGATTTTGTATTATATATATATATATATATATATTATATTTAATAATTTTATTTTTCAAGATTATAATTTAGAGTATCTTTATTTATATGTATAAAATATACGGAAATAATAGGTTTTAATGACCATATAATAAGTGATATACGACAACCCATAGTCATATGAAAGTAATAAAAACAAACTATTAACCCATTAAATAAAATGACTTCAATAATTATCTGATGAAGCACCTATTTATACAAAACGATAATTGCTTTATAACAAAAGGTTAAAAACAATAAACACAATAAAACAAATATATACGACCGCATTCAAACTATTGATAAACACACCAAACATTTACTTAAATTATTCATATTTAACAAACCAATTTTAACATGATTTAAACTTTGTCAAGTATGGATTTTATCTTTAACTAATAAAATGTATAAAGTTGCATTGGGTTTAAGAATTGTTTACGTTAAACATGAAGCCTTTAGATGTTATTGTTGTTTTTGTTGTTGTTGTTGTTACATACATAATAAGTGAATTGTTACATAATTGTTATACGTATTTAATTAGTCATTGTACTTAATTTAATTTATTTCTATTTAGCTTAATTGTATTTACTTTTAATTAAAAATAAATTACTTGAGTCTATAATAAAACTCGACAATTTTTTATTATTATAATCTCATTCCCCTAAATAAATAAATAAGTCAACGATGTGGATTAGCAATTTGCAAGCACAAATTTAATTAAGCGCCCTTCAATTGTTTCCTTGTATAAATAAATTAGTTTTAAAAATAATAATAAAATAATTGAATAATACATACTAACAATAATGCTAAAGTGGTTTTTATGGTTTTATTACCAGCTAAAAAGTGGTATATTTTGCAAAACAAATCTAATTACATTTTGATGATATTAAATTGCCAATAATATTTGGTTAATGTTTTGGTTATTAAAAAAATTTGTTAGTTGTGTTTGTATAGTTTTGCAACAATTAGATTAATTTTTCTAGTTAAAAATGTCCAAATTATACACATATTTTTCAATAACTGAGTTATATAAATTAAATGTTATATATATATATATATATATATATATATATATATATATATATATATAATAGTATATAAGAAAATAAAGCAGTAAACAATGTAATACGCTATTGCAACGTAAAATAATTTGCAAGTAAAGCTAATTAAGTATTGTTTTAGGTTTACGGCTTATCAATGTTTTGGCAATTAAATAAAAAAGCTTATCGATTAAAAAAGGTGCGCTATTGTATTACAATTTCAATTGTTTTAATAACAATAATGTTTTGTAAAAATGTGATTTGACAAATGAACATTTAGTAAGGTTTACTGAGCATCCTCATTGAATATGAAGTAAGTTTGATTTATGCAACTTAATTACAAACAACTTAAAAAACTAGTTTGTAACATTTTCCAGTTATTAATTAAACATTATCGATTTTTCCTTCAAATGAGCAAACATCACATTTTTGTAATTCGAGATACCGCACTTTGTACCATAAATCTCTACTTGAATTGCAGACTCACGTTCGGCTTTCATAAAATGTCCACTGTCGAAAGATACGTTACCCGTAAAACATTTAAAGTAGTAAAAATAACTAATAATAATAATAGATTGATAATGTATTAACACGACAAAAATTTTATTTAATTTTTTTAATTTTATATTTATTACTTTAAATGTTTTGCAAAAAACACCTTTTAACAGTGGACATTTTAGCGAATCTGAACGTGGGCCCGCATTTTAGTGCAGGTGATGGGATTTAAACCCATACTTACCAAAATTCAAATTGAGCACTGTACCGCTAGAACACTCCGGCACAATTTATCAACAGATGTAAGTTATTTTAAGGAATAATATACATACTTTGTAATGTCACATGTTTTTAAGAAAATTATTTATTTATTTAGTTACTGCTGTGAATGTTTTACGGGAAACGTATCTTTCAACATATTAGCGAAGCCGAACGTGGGCCTGCATTTAGTGGGCCGGTAGTGGGAATTGAACTTATGCCCATTCAGGTCCAAGTCGAACGTTGTACCGCTAGACCACCCCAGCAGAATTATTTTATTTTTAACAATGTTTACAATGTGGTTTTTATCCAACTGTGATTCATAGAAACTAAATAGAAACAATTTACACAATCCAGCTTTTAACATTTCCCAGTTAAATGACGATTTACTTAAACATTATTGATTATTATAATTATTGATTTTCCCTTTGAATGAACAAGCATCACATTTTGGTCATTCGCGAGTTGATTTCACTTGTTTATCTAAATACTACAATTTAAATAATTAAATTGAATTGAATGATGTTTTAACGCGACTAAATCAACGCTGGTCTTGTTTGCTTTTTGTTATTATAATTTATGTGGGCAAATAACTTTGTATCTCCAATTAACATTCGTGTTTAACGAATACTTTTTGGCCAAGTTTTGTGTGGCCTACTCGAACCGTTTCTGCAATCTTCAATTATTAGTTCCCAAACCGTGCTTGCTTGTATTTCGAGCAGTAAACGTATACTTTTACCATGTAATTTTTTAAAATCAAATTAGAAATTGAGCGTTATTCGGCTATTACTCAACTCTGTCATATAAACTGTACTATCACCAGAATGGCGTCTTCATATTTTTCATGTAGCAATATATATTTTTAGAGCCTAGGTTACTAAACTCCCGGTTAAATCCTTCGTGCTTTATCCAGGCTTTGGACTGACTAAAATGGTTTTATTTATATTTCATTATTATCAATTTTTTAGCACACTAAAAGCTTAAAAAATAATTATCACTTACAAACAACGTTTTTGTAATCAATTTAATAAGCTAAAATGCAATATGCTTCTGTAAAGTGATTACCGACTTGTCCAAATAAGTTCTTGATTGGATAATTATTGAGAGACAATTTATTTAGTGGTCCCATCTTTTGTTTTAATTATTTTTCATGTCTTTGGTTTGTTGTATATTGATTAAAAAACATCATTAACACTTTATTCAAATGTTACGTTTACCGCCCAAAAAACTAGCAAGAACGGTTTTAGAATAAAAGATCGAAAATGGTAAAAGAAAGGTTGGGGTAGACCACAAAAAATTTGACTAAAAACTATTCGGGAACATCTAATTGAAATGAATGTTTCGTGGAATTAAGCAAACCGCTTGTCCAAATACATAGAAACATTTTGTTGTTTCATGTTCTTCTTGAATTACGGAACTTTCTTATCGTCTTATTGCCTCATGCTTATTTTTAAAGCATATATATATGTTATACTGGTAAAACAAAATAAGTAAATAATTGCAGTCTAAATAATAAATGAGGGAAAAATAATTTTTACCAAACATAATCTATATTCTTTACACTTTATTTAAAATTAAATTTTTCTCCCACTTTTAATAAAACATAGTATAGTTTAAAAAAGAAATTAATTATAAAAATACTATTAAAAATTGGTTGGTACAATAAGAAATAAAAGTTAAATTTTATTATTTCCAAAACACTGTCATTAAATTTTGATAGTGTTCATCATACTAAGTCAAATGTGTTCACACACACACATCCACACGCTGTGTATACAACATGTTATTGATTGTGGATGTAACTATTTATTTTTACTCCAACCAACAAATGTAAATTTTTGAATAATCCTATGTGCTTTTCTAAAGACAACTAACATGTGGTAGATTGGATAAAATAATGCACGTTAAATGTCACAGTATATGTGTTCACAAATAATTTTTTTCCTATTGCTGAATGTTTTGATATGTGTAAGGGGTTTTGGTTGATGGTAGGCATAAAAAAAATATTTGTTTGTTATTATTATGTTTTGATATTAATTTTTGTTAAATATTAAATTAAATGTATTTTGTAATTTGAAAAATATTGACAATATTTAACGGTTTTTAAACAAACAAAAATTAATCTATTTGTTTGTGGGTTAGGCATCATTTTGCTCAATATTTATAGAAGCATTTTTAATACAACAGGCATTTTAGTGAAGCTAGAATAGCTATTTCTACGCTCCAAATTTGCTGCTTTCTTCAATGCAAAATGGCATTAGCTAATTTTTATTCGGTGTTTTAAAATCTACTTAATTATTTCAGAATTGTTATATTTACTTCAAATAATAAATTTACTAGGTTCTTTTAAGTCAACCAAAAGCATATACAGCTGTTTCATCCTTATTTGGAATCATCAGCACCGCATACCTTTCAAGTTTTACACACACATGAACTTGAACCCACGCCCTATCTGGTGTCAGGTCAACGCCTTAAACCACTGAGCTACGGGTAAATGACCTTCAACCTGTAAACTTCTTATTTATAGTGAATCTAATCAATTCTAATTGCTCAGTGTCCTCAAATGATGCTAAGTTACTACCGGTTTAGCAAGTGAGAGAAACCTTTCACTAGGAATTAACCATATAGATCCTTGCATACTACCAACTAAAAACATTACAATCGTTTTTACTAAAACATACAATAAAATATATTGACTAGTATTATGTTCTACATGTGTGTAAACCACGGACATTTTAAAACAAATGTGAAAGTGTTTTCTATGACTACATTTTTTGATTTACAAAATTTTTGTTATGTACGTTTAATGACATATTGGCAATTAACAAAGTTTATTACCAAAGTATAATTTTTAAAACGCTTTAATTGTAGTAAAAATTATTAAGTAAAACTCTAATTTTTTAGTAGTAACTGAAGTTAGTTAAACAATTTTTAATAAACATTTTGTAACAAATTAAATTTTAGTAATTTTAGTTAAATAAAAAAATTGTTACTATTTATTACATTTATAATATATAAAAATACAGAGTACAGTAGTTATTATAAAAAGAACGCAATGTATGTAGAAAAAAAGTATTTTACAATACGTATTGTACCGTCGTAAACAATATCTAAGCCAATATCAATAATAATAATAATAATAATAATAATAATAATAATAATAATAATAATAATAATAATAATAATAATAATAATAATAATAATAATAATAATAATAATAATAATAATAATAATAATAATAATAATAATAATAATAATAATAATAATAATAATAATAATAATAATAATAATAATAATAATAATAATAATAATAATAATAATAATAATAATAATAATAATAATAATAATAATAATAGTAATAATAATAATAATAATAATAATAATAATAAGAAATATTTATTTTATGAACTTGAAATTTTACATATGTGTAAAATAACCGCAAATAAAAAAAATAATTAATTTGAATAGGTTTAAATACACATAAGCTAATGTTTGTTTTATTAAATGTACAATAAAATACATAAACACATTGTGATTTATATATTTATAGTTAAATTAAATAAGATTAAAAAATAGATCTAATTTGTTGAATGTGCAATGATTAATTATAAATGTACATTAAATTGCAATATGTAATTCTATTTATCATATGCCATAATATTAATATATTATTGAGATAATTAAATTATAAAAGCAAGTAAGTAGTCCAGTTTTTGTAAAATGTTAACACTATTATTATTATTATTATTATTATTATTATTATTATTATTATTATTATTATTATTGTAATTATTATTATTATTATTTCTTGAATACTTAGCCACAAACATTTTTTGGCAAATAGATATTTTGACACTTAAACCCATACCTCCCAAGTTCGAGTTTACGGATGTATCACGAAACCATTCAAGTTTCATGTTAAACATTTGCAAGAAATAATTTTATTTATGTAAAAATTATTAAACCCAACCACTTAGAGTAGCGTCGAAGATACCTGGCCGGTGTGGTCTAGCGGTACAACGCTTAATTTCAACCTGAGTGGACACGAAGTTCAAATCTCACCTCACCGACCCATTAAATGTGGGGCCACATTCGGCTTCGCTAAAATGTTCACTGCTAAAAAAATGTCTTTTTTTGGTAAAACATTAAAACTAGTAGAAATAAATGTAAATAATAATAAATTGTACAATTCCAATATTGTTTCCTAATAAAGCGAAATACAATGTTTTTTTGAAATAATCACAAAGATTGAAAAAAATTAATTTCAATATGTTAGTACATTTTAAATTTATTTAAATAAACGATATACCATACAATTGCTTTTTATAAATTAAGTCCATAACATTTCCAAATTTGTAAAATAAAAGATTGGACTAACAAGTTTTAATTATATATATATATGTACATATATTTGCTCAATAATGATATTTAAAATTCTACATTACAAAACGATTATCGCAAAAAGGTACAAAATTTGTATTTAAAAAAGAAAAAAGAAAAATAGAAATAGTAAGCTATAATTACGTTTTCCAAAAATGCATTTATAAATACACATGACATTTGTGACAATTTTCAACTATTTTTGCTAATGTACATTTATTTATTTGTTGCTGTTCGCAGACAACAACTTGCAATTGTAAAAAAAGTAAAAACAATTTTCAAAAAAAAATTATTAATTGGTGAGTGTACTAAATAATAAAAAGATTTTAAAATTAAAAATAAAATTTATTTTTTAATCGTATAATTTTCAGTTGTGATTGTCTTTTTACTATTTTCAATCAATTTACAATGTATATGATTAAATTGTATAATTTATGCACATATTCGTTCCTATTCTGTTCCTATTTATTGTTCGAGCGTTTGGCAATAAAGACGTTTTAGCCAAACTAAATGAAAGCTGTGTTTTGTGTGTATTTTGTACAGGTTTATTTGATTCTTGAATTGTTTAAACGTTTTATGAAAAATTCTCTTAAATAAGAAACAAATTTCAAATAGGGACGTAACAATAGTGCCAGTAATGAAGTTCAAACAAATGCCTTGTCAAAATGTTTGTCTGATTCCATGATACATTTATTTTAAATAGATTTTACCAATTAGTTTTTAACCCAGCCTTTCTATTAATCTAATTAATTGTTTATGTTTAAACCATTTTTATTAATCCGTCAAGCGGCAAACGTAAAATTTAATTTATTAATTTTTTCGTCTATGTTAAATTATTGGGCATCGGAAATTCTGTAAATCTTATAACTTTCACTCAAACCTGTTATTTAAGTCGTGCCTTTATTAGTTTGTTGTTGCTTGCCGGAATGGCGTCCTCTCATTATTTTTGTAGCAATAGATATTTCTAACAGAGGCCAAATTGCTTACCTTACGTTTAAACCCTCTTCCTTAACTGGATTAATCCAGTTATGATCTCTTCCAAGCGGTTGATTAGTATATTGTTACTAGTAGCATTTTAATTTATATAAGATAATATACAAATTTATAACTATACGTACGTCTTTATTATAAAACCGTATTTGAAGACGTTAAACCAAAATTTTAATTATTGTGTTTGAACATAAAACTGTCATAGTAGTATGTTTAAACTTGTACTAAAAGGAAGTTGGAAAAGCATTTTTAAATAATTTTTGTTTCTATTGGTAATCAATAAAATGATAACACAATTTGTGCTAAAGTGGTCTATTAGTACAGCGCCAAACTTGGACCTGAGTGGGCGAGGGCATGAGGTTCTATTACCGGGCTCACATCTGGCTTGGCCAAAATGTTTACTAATGAAAGATGCGTTTCCAGTAAAACATTCAAAGTAGTAAACATGAAAAGACAAATAATTCGATATTGAATATAAAATAAAATTATGGCCGATTAATGAATTCAAATTTTGCAAATAATGTTTGTCTACTCAATGAGACACTAGAAATAAGGTAACATATAACTGCAAAAGTCGATTCAATTTCTACCACGGGCCCACTAAATGCGGGCCCAGGTTCAGCTATGCCAAAATATCCACTGCTAAAAAAAAGGTTTTCTGTAAAACATTTAAAACAGCAAAACATGTATCTACATGCTAACAACGGTTTTTTTTTAAAAACATTTAAAAAATAAGTATAAATGAAATTGTTTCAATGTTATTTATTGATGTGCCGTTTATTTTTTTTTACAGCATTTTATTAAAATATTTCATTTTATAAGAAAAGATCATAATACATTTTGTTTTTAACTAAATTTATGTTATAACATTTAACGTTTCACATATGTTATGTTAAAAACAATTTAAATGAAAAAAATTTATTTAAAAGCAGCTAATGTTTATAAATAGTTTACATGTTACACTGCAATTAATCCATATATATATATATATATATATATCGTAAAATGTATATATAAATTGTATACACAAATAAACAATTTACATTTACAAACCGTTTATACATAGAAAGCAAAAATGTGGTTTGTAATCTAAAAATAGATAGTAATAATAATAATAATAATAATAAATATTATTATTATTATTATTATTATTATTATTATTATTATTATTATTATTGTTATTATGGTGCCTTTGGTATGTGTTATTAATTAGCAAATTGTGTTTATTTTTTATCTCTGCAGTCAAAATGCACGTGATAAATTTATTTATTATTTTATTATTTATTTATTTTATGTTTGCCACTTTGAAAGCTTTGCGGGAAACAACTTTTAGCAGTAGAGATTTTAGCGAAGCCAAACGTGGGCCCACATATTAATGCCGGTGGTGGGATTCGAACCCCGATGCCCACCAAGGTCCAAATTCGAGCGCTATACCTCTAGACCACCCCGGCATTTATATAATAAAACCTTTTAAAATAACGTTTAGAAAACTTACATATATATATATGTATATATATATATATATATATATATGTATATATAAATTTATTAGTGTTATGTCTACATATAAATAAATGTTTAAAACAAAACGGTTATGTATGTTTATAAAATAGAAACATTTTTTGTTATTTGAAATATCATTCAGTTGCAAACTTTGTTTATTTAAAAAAAACGTTTTTTAAATATTAAATGTCTTTATAAATAAGCTTTTTTCCAATAGTAAAATAGACTGCAAATTGAAAAAATACTTAACTTAATATTTGCAATATATATAGAAACATATATTTATGCATTGTTTGGAAAAAAAACGTCAATTTTCTTTTATGCAACAAAATGGTTTTTTTTTAATATTAAAAATGTTTATTTTTCCATTTAATAAAAGTGATCTTAAATATTAATTTAATTTACTTATTTAAAATTTACAATAAATAAAAAAATATGTAGCCTGTTGTTAAAAATGTTAAAATTTTGTACGTATTCTTTTAAACAGTTTTTTAACTGTTTATCTAATTTTTTATTTTAATTTTATGTTTGCTACTTTAAATGTTTTACAAGAAACATCTTTCAGTAGTAACAAAGCCGAACGTGAGCCCGCATTTTACTGCCGGTATATGGGGTTCAAATCCATGCCCGCCGTGGTCCAAATTCGAGCGCTGTACCGCTAGACTACCCGGGCAAATGTTTTTCTAACATTCGTCGTATTTTAAACTTAAACTTTTATATCATTATATTATTAATTTATGTATGTTAGTTATTAATTTAGAGTTTTTGTATACATTTTTTGATTGTTTGTAGAACAAAATAAAATTTGATAAATATTAAAACAAGAAAATCATTTTTGTGTTTTTAAAAATAGTACTACTACTAATAATAAATAATTTTTAAATAATTGTTATTGTGCCCATTACACATTTACACTTTTAAATTATCCACTTTACATGTTTAATTTGTATTACAAATTTTATCTGCTTACTATATTAAATTTTAAATTGTTGATTTATTTCTAGCTTAAACTTGTTCAAATAGAGATGACAAAATAATTGTAATATATTTAATAAACATAAAAAAATTAAACTTTTATTAAATTATCTTAAAATTGTTTAAAATAAAAATGCATTTTTTATACATTTTAAATTATTTTTATGTAAAATAGTTAATTTCGTGGCTCAATCTTTATTTTTTATGCATAATTATTAAAATTATATATATATATAATAAATTTGCAAAATATTTATATTATTTTAAATTTTAATTTATCTATTGTATGATTTATGTTTTTTTAGATAATTATTATAAAAGGAATTGAAATAATTTAACAATATAAAAAATGAATTAGAAAATTGTCGAATTACTTTCGGTTTGTTGCGTAAATAAACAAATACTCCGTCGGCCGATATTTTAATTAGAATTTTTTGTTTTTGGATGCCTTTTTCTTTAAATTCGTACTATTAAAAATTTAAACAAATTAAAAAAAGCATTTAAATACTTTTAAATACCGTCATGTTTATAAATGTTGTTTTGCAATAAATCGATGTTAATTTATACAAATATTTTTAATTTAAAAAACAAAATGCATAAATTACAATTTTACGAAATAAAAACACGATTTTCAATATTTAAATTGTCGCACGTTAATACGTTTAAATAACAAAATTAATATAATATGTATATATTTACGGTTTTTGATAATGTATTTGAAATAGTGTCGTCATTTCAAAAAATTGGGAAAACGCTTTAATAAGCAATTTAAATCTTGTTATACATTCTGTAACTCTATCCTAGTGTACCTAAGTACAATAAAAAAATGAGATGATGATCAGCTGTCCAGTTTCTATAAAAATAAATAATTTTATAAAAAAGGCAAGAAGATGCTGTTTCTGTAAACTACAAAATAAAACCATAATTGTGATAATAGGGTAAGTACAAGCAAAATAAACTAAATTTTAAACGACAAAAAGTTAAATAAAAAAGAACAATTAAATACCCTACACCTTCAAAAGTGAAACGTTCATCTCATAACTTGTAATTTTTTTTTATGTAATTTAAAACTTTTTAAAGCATTGGGTTCTTTTTATAATTTAATCGATTCAACAAAGAATGCTGTTTACTGCTAAAAGTCTCCCTTTACCCAACATTAAAACGGCGCATTTATCAGTTCACTTGCAGTTGCGGTGACAAGTACATTGGTCGAACAATGCTAAAAAACACATTCTAAACTGGATTAACAATAGGTCAAACGGAAGTGAACACTCATGCAGATATTCCATATTACATCATCATATACTACAAACCAAACATTAGATAAATTTTAAAAATGGTTCTAAAGTGCTAATTACTTTTCCAGCTTCGAATATGTTGAATATTCTCGAATCTGTTTATATTCACACATTGAAACCTGCTTTGTGTGCACAAAAACAGTTCTTCACTACATTGAACTTAGCTTGGTCATAATGATTGTGTGTGTATGTTTGTGAGTTGTACTAATTTATTTGTTATTTGTACCCTCCTTTTTGTATATATATATATATATATATATATATATATACTAAAATGTTATATGTTTGTGACTGATGAGAATATACAAAATGAATTAATCTCACAGTTTACGTCTTCTTATTTTATTTTTATTTGTATATATATATATATATATATATATATATATATATATATATATATATATATATATATATATCGGTGGTAGTTTAGCGGTACAGCGTTCGATTTAGACCTCGGTGGACATGGATTCAAATCCCACTACTGAAACTAAAATGCGGGCCTACGTTCGGCTTTGCTAAAATGTCCACTGCTGAAAGATGTTTCTCGTAAAATATTCAAAGTAATAAGCATTAAAAAAATGTATTGTTGTTGTTGTGTTTTATGCTAATTACTTTAAATGTTTTACAACAAACATTTTTTAGCTGTGGACATTTTAATGTAACCGAACGTGCCGGTAGCGGGATTTATTAAGACGACACCAAATCACGATCGATAGATAACTCATTGGACGAATCATAATAAAGTCAGATTGTGTAACAGACGGTCAGTGGAGTAGATAATAAGCCCAATCCCATATATATATGTTATGCGTAATTGGTAATATTCGATTCTGGTCTACATCTTGTGTTGTGTTCTTGTTGTGCACCCTGGAACTAGTAGGTTTACAAGTTAAAGTATTCAGATAATAAGTAGCTCACTTGAACGCTAATCCGACCAACACCTAGGCATACCAGGATTCTAACCCGATGCCCACCAAGGTCCAAAGCAGGCGCTGTACCGCTAAATGCTTTAAAAAACATATTCAGCAAAGAAAAAAAGAGAACCTGCATTTAGTACCAATAAGATTACTCAAATCTATGTGCTTCCAAGTTTGGTTCCATCATTTTACCACCGTTCTATTTCAAAATCTTTTTGTGTACAAAATTATTTGCATAGTTTTAAACAATAATTAAAAAATACAAAGAATTATAACGCTATTTACAGTTTTTCATGTTTTTAACAGAAATTTTTACAAAATTTAACAAAACATAATCGGACATCACAAAATAGATAATTTTATACCAGATAAGTTTAAACATACTTAAAATTATTACATCAATTTTTTTATTAGTTTACTGACTGTATACGTACGTTTTTACTGAACTAGTCTACATCGGTTTGATATTAAGTACAACGCTTTAATGTAAAAAATACAATTGACAAAAGTAAGGGCCTTTGATAGATATTAGTTAAACAATAACTCCGCCTAGTTTGAATCAGAAATGATTTAATCTAGTCAGTCCCAAGCCTGGATAAAGGAGGAGGGTTTGAGCGCGCAAGCTTAGCAATCTGGCATCTGTAAAGTATTTATACTGATACGGAAGCAATCAAGAGGACGCCATTCCGGCAAACAACGGCAAAAAAGTAATTGCACGTATCTGGAGACAGAGTTACATAAATGACAGGGTTGAGTGAAAGTCAAAATAAAGCTCAATCTTCGATTTGCAGGAACTTTAATGCCAACGAGACTTTGTTGTTGTTGTTTGTTGTAATTGTTTTTTATTGCCCCATGCTTATTTTTAAAGCAAAAGGGTTTTATATAATATATAACAATAGTTAAACAATGACAAAACTGAACAATGTT